>CAMRHE010000040.1:5410000-5745000 GCA_947044405.1 Leptodactylus fallax
TTGCCAAAAATTTCGATTTTTGTCTCATCTGTCCATAGGACATTCTCCCAGAAGCTTTGTTCATTTTCATAGAATTTTTATATATTATTACTTTTGTCAGATTCAAGTTATTTTCTATGACCATTGTGGGTTTTTCTTTCATTAAACTAGGGGTACCAACAATTTTGTCCACGTGTGTATATGTTATATCCAATATTCTGTTCTGAACAGATACCCAACCATGTATGTATGGTCTATGAAAGATACAAAAACCTTTCAATCATTTCCATACGTCACCTTTACAATATCGGGGAATGACTGAACATGTGCAAACTGGCTCTCCTTCAGAAGGAAGAATATGATCTCTCTAATGGGACTTCTAGGTGAACATCGAAAG
Source organism: Leptodactylus fallax (assembly GCA_947044405.1). NCBI lineage: Eukaryota > Metazoa > Chordata > Amphibia > Anura > Leptodactylidae > Leptodactylus > Leptodactylus fallax. The sequence continues at coordinate 5,410,377 of CAMRHE010000040.1, forward strand.
TAAGTTTTTATTATTTTTCATTAAAATCTAATTATTTGTATTATTATAAAAAAAAAAAAAAATTGAAAGAACACACAAACAGAATACTACAAAAAAAAAAAAAAAAATCAAGATGAATCAAAAAGTGATAGGAACCGATCAGGAAGAGAAAATTTTAAAGAGATTGTGCCACTGGAAAATGACCAATTTTTTCAAACCAAGTTTTTATGTTAAACATATTTTTGAGATTATTTATATATATATATATATATATATATATATATATATATAAATAAAATTTAGATTTCCATGTCACCTTTATTTAAAAAAGTTATATATCCTGCAATTTTCATATTGCCTACTAAGCCTAATAATAAACGGATACTTGTCAATTCTGTAGCAGTTTTCTTATTTACATCCGACAAGACAGTATAACAATAGAGAGGATGCCTCTATATGCATTGCAATGGAAGATAATACCCCTGACCCATCATTACATCACTACTGACAATAGATGATGTCACAGCTTATCTCCTCCCTCTCCCTGTACAGAGCATTTCTAGAAAACTCTACCATAGACCTCAATGAGTTGGCTCCAGACTATTGCTACCTATGGCCATGATTGTACTGTAAAGCAGATCACCAAATGCTGTTAACAGAGCAGAGGAGAAGCTCAGGCAAGATGGCCGCCCCCATAATCATGGACAGGAAATAGAATAAAAAAAAACACAAATCAGAAAATAAAAACGAAGTAGAAAAAAGTGATAGATTTTAACTGGTTTTAATAAATAAAAATTGGGCAACACATTCATTTTAAAAAGAAGAAATCTAGAACCTAAAACACTGTTTGCAGGGCTCTAATAGCAGCTGAGTGGTAAATCTATTCCGCTGTTATCCCGGAGGATAGACACGCCGTGCTTCACTAGCCCTTCTAGATATAAACAGATGGGAAAATCATCTAGAACTCGAAAAGAAACCTGGAACAATGGAGAGAACCGAGTCAGCGCTGCAGCAGGAGAAGGAATCACAAGACCTAATGAAACTGACTTTATTTATCCAAAACCCAATGTACAAAGACATGGAAACCTGAGACCCTAGAGAAGTGCCGGCCTATTGTCTTGAAGCTGGTACACAGTTCTGGAATCCAACAGAAGACTTTACGTTGACTCACATCTATTCCGACCGCAGAGAGGTAAACATGTGCTTGGTTGTTTCGCATGGTTTTAATGTGGAGACTTATTTATATATAGTGGAATGTTTGGTTGGGCCCGTCATTTTTGGTTTATTTTTTTCCTTTTCTTGAGGTTTTGGAAGATGATTCTTACTCCTCATCTCATCCTATTCCAGTGCCACTCTTCTGCCCTCGGCTGCCAGCTCTCCGTATACAGACGTGTATGTGTTACCTCTCCATGATGATGTTCACAGGTGGCAACCTCTAAAAGTGAAGATCCATCTTGATATCAAGGTATTAACCTTCTGAGCAAGTTTCCTTCTGTTTTGTCCTGACCTTTGCCTAAGCCTTACACCTTTGGATTTGCCACTTTTTAACCTCCTAGTTTTGATGTCTGGTCTAGTTTATATCTTATTCACTGGTTTGTCACACCATGCTAGCTGGTGATCATCCTGAGCTTCATCTCTGTCTCTGCTCCAGATGTTATCAACGTACCAGCTGTCAACTGGAGACGTCTTTGGGAAACTAGACCTGGAAATCTTACCGAGAAGGTCCCTAACTCCATGCATGAGTTACTAGTCAAGAATAGGGAGATTTCTTAGACTTCGCAACTCAGTTTAGCCGGTTCTAAACCGTGCATCAAGGATCCACTTCCTTGGCAAAAACTGTAAGAGCTTTTTTCGTTTCCCCAATTTTTTTTTCTTATATCATTCTCTGGTTTGTCACACCAAGAGAGCTGCTGAAGATCCTACGCTTCACTCCCGACTTCATCTCTGTCTATGCTCAAGATGTTGTTAACACCGAACCAGCTGTCAATTGGTGACTTCTTTGGGATAGAAGACCTTACTAAGAAGGTTACTAGACAAAAACACAGATTTCTTAGACTCAGTTTAGCTAGTGCCAAACCAACTGAGGTTCAAGGATTCACTTCATTAGCAAGAACTGTAAGAACTCTCCCCCCCCACCACAATTATTTTTTATCTCTCTCAGGTTTGTCACACCAAGACTCCTGGTGAAGATCCTGAGCTTTGTTCTGGACTTCTTCTGTCTTTGCTCCAGATGTTATTAGCAATGCATCAGTCGGTAATTGGTGACTGTTCTGGGGAAGGAGACCCGATAACCTGCCCGGGAAAGCCCATACCACCATGCATGGGTTGCTGGTCAAGAAGAGGGAGATTCCTTAGACTCCAAAGCTCAGTTTAGCCAATACCAAACCAACAGGATCCACTTCCTGGGTGAGAAGTGTAAGAACATTTTTGTTTGCCCAATGTTTGGATAATACATTGATATTTAATGCAGGCCCATACTGTGTGATCGATGAGGATCTAAGACCACCAAGACCTTTAGCGTGGCCATATTCCATACTGTGGCTCATTGAAAGGGGCCTTCTGAGAGCTGAATGATGATGTGCTCCCCTTAAAACAGGTTATCGATATATAATAGGTGGGAGTCCCCACTGCTAGAACCAAAGCCTGTGTGAGCACCAATCCACTTTACAGGCCAGTGGCATCTTGCTCATTTGTCATGAGGTACATTTGTAGATCAGTCCTATTTAAGTAAATAGGGTTGAGCTGTAATACCAAGTCCAGCCATTATGCAATGTGGGGTGCTGTGCTTGGTATTCAAAGAGACCCGAATGATGCAGTCTCTCCAAATCACTGATCTGTGGGGGTCCTAGGATTCAGACAACCACCATTGCTACCAATACCAGACAGAACCACAGTAACTAGATAGGTGCTATGTCCGGTAGAGGCCACGGAAACCTGCTTTCTACTCAACAGTAGGCATCCAATGGGTCAGACTCCCAACGATGCCACATCGATGGCCTATCTCAAGAATAAACCATCAATTTTATAAATATGTCAACTCCTTTAACCCCCTTTCTTCCTAATTCTGAATATAAAAAGTGAAGTATCAGTGCCCAAATGGTAGACCATAGGGAAACCGAGGCCAGTACTAGTCATTGGTCGTGACAATAAGGTATCAGCACGTCTATAGCTGAAACATTATCAGACCTAGACAGGCTCGTCTTTGGACTTTCGCAAATTTAGCGGGTCAAAAAGTGTCACAGCTACAGGGTTTCCGAGTCACAGCTACAGGATTAATTTTACACTGGAGACAGGTTACAATACTTATAGCAAATGAATAAGAATGAACCTACTTCACAAACCCCCCTGGCCTCTGTGTTACCTAAAATCCCTATGATGGTCCAAAAAAAGCTCAATTTTTTTAGAACTTTTTTTTTAATGCAAGGGTTATATTTAGACCCCCCAAATAAGAATGGCCTGCTTTATTCTAGGCAGGAGAATAATCAATGCATTTATTCACGGACTTGTTTCCTGTCCTTGAATGTAATACTGCTAGTTACATGGACAGCTGGAGAAAAGCTACTGCAGGAAGACAATCCGGTGGTTTGTGTGTCAGTAGTTACTGTAACAGCATTGACCAAAGGGATCGTCCGTCAGATATGATAAATGGCCTCTGATGTAATGCTTGCATAGGGCAACTAAGTGTACATTGTGACAAGCCCTGTGATCTGTATTCACTGTTACAGTACAGTTTCAACACTGTAGCAGTCTGCTGCTGTTATCTCTATTACACATTCATCATTGTAATAGGCACACATGAGATTGATGTGCACCATGTGGATTTTGCCATGTATTTGACCCCTCTACATTGCAAAGGGTGAAATCCACTGCAGCCGACGTGGGAATGATTTGGATTTTACGATTTCAATTTTTATGTAGATATTTTCCGCTATGTATTTGTTAAAGGAATTTTCCTAATCCTATCCTAATCGATATCAAATTGGTGAGGGTACGACCCCCACAGTGTGCGGGTGAATGCTGCAGCTTCTTTACTGAAAAACAAGCATAGTGCCATACATCATATAGTGGCTGTGCTTGGTACTGAAGCTCAGCCCCTTTTACTTGAGTGAGACTGATCTGCCAACTGGCCATGTGACTAAAGAACATGATATTACTGACCTGTGAAGTAGAAGTGGCACTCACCCAAGTGCCGATGTCACTTTCAGCAGCTGATCTGTGGGGGGCTCAGGTGCTGTACACAAAGCTATTAGATATGTGATCAGTGGGAGCCTGACACCGGGGACCTCCACAGATCAGCTGGTTGAAGAAGCCACAGCGTTTGGGTGAGCGCTATAGCCTCTTCACTGAATACCAAGCACAGCGCCATAGATCATATAGTGGCGGTACTTGGTTTTCTATAATCCCTGGACATAAACCCCTACTCCAAAAGGACCATCTGGTGCTCCCAACAAATGCACCTGCATTAAAGGGGTTGTCCGGATGGTGAAACTCTAACGCATAGAGATGTACTAGGGCCGTGTGCACATTTATTAGCACATGTAAGTATAATGATAAGAGGATACGGTGTGTAAAAGCATCACCCCATGGTCACACAAGCCGCTCGCTCTGGTTCCCGCTGCCGCTCAGCCTTGATTAGCAGATTTAGATAAAAGAATCTGCAGGAATGATCCAAGAATGTGGAAGAGTTCACTATCGTTAAGAAGAACACAATGTTCGGCCAATTGCTCTTCATTCACTTATTCTAACCCATCTGGCAATATCCCGCGCCGAGACTTTTATGATGAGGGATTGCTGCTCCGTACATGGCGTTTATTAGGGATCTGACACCATCCATGTCTGAAGTGCTCAGGAGACAGATGGGGACTATCCTTGTAGACGTCCGACTGGTAGACAGTCTTAAGGGCATTGCTCCCGGGGAAAAAAGGATGCAACATAGCTCTCATACAGTAGGAAGAAAGCGGTCTCTAGCGCCATCTATAGAGGGCTACACTCTAAGGGACAGTAGTATTAAAGGGTAAGTCCAGCACATAATGATGTCCCCACTGAGCACCATGTGATGGCATATCCTACAAAAATGTCAACACTTGTAATAGTGGAAAATACCCTTGACACTAGGTTCACACCTGCGCTTGGGGCCCCCCCCGAACGGAAACCTAATCCACTTAAAAAAGTGGTTACCCACAGAAACCTGCAGACCCCATAGGCTACAAGAGGGTCCGCCAGGTTTCCGCCTGAAAAATGTGGAGAGAAAAGCGCTGCTTGCAGGACTTTTCTCTCCACATTTTTAAGGAGGTTCGGGGACGGAAACCCCAAATGGATTTCAAGCGCTGGTGTGAACCCAGCCTGAAACATAACTCAGAAGTTTATACAACCAACCAGAATTCTACTCTGTGGTGACAGCCAGGATTAAATACAATATCAAGGCTCTTAAAGAGGTTGGACATTGACACAGTGTAACACCCTCTAGGAGGCAGTAGAGACACTAACCCCGAGCAGATCTCCCCATTCTGAACCCACTTCCCAATAGACTTACCATTGACGAAATGGTCTGGACCCTCATACCCAAACTTGTTCCATCCCCCCAGGTCTCTGGAATTAGTGTCCTGACATGACCAGATAACCCTTTAACTAGTATCTGTCTCTAAAACAGACCTAGACTTAGACAATGCAAACTCAGCCCTATGTAATTCTGGTAAAAACAGAGAATGTGGAGGAAACTTGCGACTTCAAGATACACTTGTTTAAAGTACTTCCTGATTTCAAGGTCTAGAGGGTGGGAAAGGCTTCTAGTTCCATCATGGAGGGAGCACAAAGGAACTTGGTGCAAGTTATTTCAACTGTCCCTCCCCAAATTGACCAGATCAGAATTGTTGACTTTCTAGGTAGTCTATTAGGGCAGAGGACTGATGTCATACAGTAAAGGGTGTGGGATGTAAATTAAAGAGGACATTTCACCACCTTCACCAACTCTTTTCATCCTTCAATAGCTGCCGCTGCACTGATTCTGGCGCAGTTGGAATTTTTTCTCTAGCCCCCACCATTCCTGAGCAATCGGTGCTGTTAGTTTCAGCACAATTATGCTCTCTACTGTCAGGTGGGCGGTCCCCGTCTTTCTGCTCCAGCCTAGGCCCGCCCACCCGACAGTAGAGAACATAACTGTGCTGAAACTAACAGCACCGATTGCTCAGGAATGGTGGGGGCTAGAGAAAAATTCCAACTGCGCCAGAATCAGTAGAAGGGCAGCTATTAAAGGACACAGAGTTGGAGGCAGTAGTGATAGGTCCTCTTTAAAGGGGTTTTCCAGTACTGAACTGTAGATGACCTATCCTTAAGATATCTGGTAAATGTGCATCCTGAAAAGGCTGCTGTGCTCACAACCATTGTGGTCTCTATTTTGCGTCGAACAATGGTGTGTTCATTGGTCACATGGTACAGCAGCACCTCAGTCCCATTTAAAGGGGTTACCCAGCATTTGAATATCTCTGATACTGATGACCTAACCACAGAATAGGTCATAGTATCAGATTGATCGGGGTCCAACACCCATATAGATCAGCTGATGCTGGAAGCCATATATACTAAGTATACGGCTGGTAGCACCCCTGCTCCTTTTCAAGCGAATGGAAACGGGGCTGCGGTTTCAGGCGCCACCTCTACACTGTAAGGACCGGAAGCTGTATACAGTATATGGAGCTCCATTTTCCCATTCACTTGAATAGGACCAGGGCTGCAGCCAGCCGTAAACTTAGAATATGGCTTCTTGCGACCAAAACAACTGATCGATTTGGGGTTTAGATGTTGGACCCAACTAATCTGATACTGACGACCGATCCAGTGCATCGGTCATCAGTATCAAAAATGTTCTTGGACAACCCCTTTAAGAAACGGGTGTTGAGCTGCAATACCAAACACAGCCACTAAGCAAGGTATGGCGCTGTGCTTGGTATTGAAGAGGTTGCAGTGCTCACCCGAATGTTGCCGTCTCTTCAAATCTCTGATACGAGGAGGTCAAGTCCTATGGGATTTCACGGTGTTAAGAGTGTGATGTCCGAGCATTCTCAGCTATGAACCATGTTGTTTCTATATAAAACATGATAAAGTGGCGACAGGCAGGATGTCAAGGTCCGACCTTAACAAAAGCAATCCATATAGATCAGACTTGTTGATCTCGGACGTTTCATGCTTTGTACAGATGGTATGTTATCAGCTAAAGCCAAAATGTTCATACGTGAGTCTCCGGGGGGAAAATACTGGAAGGACCCAAATAAAATTCCACGCCCTCTGCCAAAATGTAAAAAAACCTAATGCTTTACCCTGGACTATTTTTTAGCACTTAAGAAACACAATAAAATGTCCTTACAAGGCAATAACCCTAAGACGGCAGAGCAGCACCGTTGTAGGAGAACAACACGTGCCAGAAGACAATATCTCCGCACCAACTAAGAAACAAAAACAACCGCTGGACTCTGCACAGACCATAAACATGGCATGGAGCAGCACATCTGAACCGAGCCGCTCCGCAGCCGCACCGGGATTTTACAGTCTATCCCTGGAGGCAAAAAATATCACAGGGTGAGCGAGTTCCAACAAAAACATTCCCGAAAGTTTGATCCTTCAGATCATAAACAAAGGATGAGGGCCAGCATACTTTGTAAGCATCTTGGCTCCCTCGCAAGCCCTTGTCCTAAAGGCATGACTTATAGATTCAGCCTCGATACAGGAAACACAGCGACAAGCGAAAGTTTATCTAGAAACATAGCTCCGAAACACCTGCGCGGTGAACCACGATGGGTTCAGGGGTCCTAAGAATACTGCTAAAAATGTAATGGAAGTCTAAAAACTGCTAGAGTATTTACATACAAGGACATATACTCTTCTTTACTACCATACTGTCCTGTACATGTACCTGCCCCGGCCATGCAGGCTGTATGGGATGCAGTAAAGTGTTTTATAGGTTGAGACAGGAGTCCTGGGGCCGACCAGACCATAAAGATCTTTGAAAAAAAGGCTGAGAATAGGGTAAAATAAAACATATATAATAAATACTCACCTCATAGATCTAGTTCCGACACTTCCCAGGTGTCACGTAGATTTCAGTGACCCTTTGTGCCAGCAAACTGGTGTAAAAGATATTAAAGGGGTCGTCGAGGAATTTCATTTTTTTTCCCTGAAAAGGCTGGGGAAGGTAGAAAAAACAAAAAAAAAAACCCCATACTCACCTGTCCCCGACAATACTGCGTCTCAGGCCGCTGGGGCTTGTTCCAGCAGAAGTCCTCGCCACACGTGACTGCTGAAGCCAATCAGCAGCCTCAGGGGCCTAAGGAATGGACTGAGACATCTGCAAGTGACGTCCCCGGTTCCTCTCCTTAGGACACTGATTGACTTCAGTGGTCACGTGCAGCGAAGACTTCCACTGGAACAAGACCCGGGAAGCTGCTGCACAGGATAGTGGCCTGGAACACTGGAGCGCCAAGCGACTATGTTTTTATTATTTTTCATCTTTTCCAGCCTCCAGGAAAAAAAAAATTGTTATTCCTGGACAACCCCTTTAAATGTAGTGCAACTCCTACTCCATGAGGCTGCTTACCTCTTTGGGGCAATGGCAATGACCTTGTTGCTCCTAAGAGCTCATTTGCATATTGACAAAAACAGCAATATCTCGGCAACAGCGGCAGTGATTCACAAGAGGAAAACACTGTTGGATTCAGGTAACCCTAACTTATCTATCTGCTGGGCTGGAGTGATATGCTGGGGTCTGGTGACACTAACCTATCTATCTGCTGGGCTGGGGTGATATGCTGGTTCTGGTGACACTAATCTATCTATCTGCAGGGCTGGGATGATATACTGGGTCTGGTGACACTAACCTATCTATCTGCAGGGCTGGGGTGATATGCTGGGTCTGGTGACACTAATCTATCTATCTGCAGGGCTGGGGTGATATGCTGGGTCTGGTGACACTAATCTATCTATCTGCAGGGCTGGGGTGATATGCTGGGGTCTGGTGACACTAACCTATCTATCTGCAGGGCTGGGGTGATATGCTGGGGTCTGGTGACACTAACCTATCTATCTGCTGGGCTGGGGTGATATGCTGGTTCTGGTGACACTAACCTATCTATCTGCAGGGCTGGGGTGATATGCTGGGTCTGGTGACACTAACCTATCTATCTGCAGGGCTGGGGTGATATGCTGGGGTCTGGTGACACTAACCTATCTATCTGCAGGGCTGGGATGATATGCTGGTTCTGGTGACACTAACCTATCTATCTGCAGGGCTGGGGTGATATGCTGGGGTCTGGTGACACTAACCTATCTATCTGCAGGGCTGGGGTGATATGCTGGGGTCTGGTGACACTAACCTATCTATCTGCTGGGCTGGGGTGATATGCTGGTTCTGGTGACACTAACCTATCTATCTGCATGGCTGGGGTGATATACTGGGTCTGGTGACACTAACCTATCTATCTGCAGGGCTGGGGTGATATGCTGGGGTCTGGTGACACTAACCTATCTATCTGCTGGGCTGGAGTGATATGCTGGGTCTGGTGACACTAACCTATCTATCTGCAGGGCTGAGGTGATATGCTGGGTCTGGTGACACTAACCTATCTATCTGCAGGGCTGGGGTGATATGCTGGGTCTGGTGACACTAACTTATCTATCTGCAGGGCTGGGGTGTTATGCTGGTTCTGGTGACACTAACCTATCTATCTGCAGTGCTGGGATTTTATGCTGGCTCTGGTGACACTAACCTATCTATCTGCAGGGCTGGGGTGATATGCTGGTTCTGGTGACACTAACCTATCTATCTGCAGGGCTGGGGTGATATGCTGGTTCTGGTGACACTAACCTATCTATCTGCAGGGCTGGGGTGATATGCTGGCTCTGGTGACAGTAACCTATCTATCTGCTGGGCTGGGGTGATATACTGGGGTCTGGTGACACTAACCTATCTATCTGCAGGGCTGAGGTGATATGCTGGGGTCTGGTGACACTAACCTATCTATCTGCAGGGCTGGGGTGATATGCTGGGTCTGGCGACACTAACCTATCTATCTGCAGGGCTGGGGTGATATGCTGGGTCTGGTGACACTAACCTATCTATCTGCAGGGCTGGGGTGATATGCTGGTTCTGGTGACACTAACCTATCTATCTGCAGGGCTGGGGTGATATGCTGGGTCTGGTGACACTAACCTATCTATCTGCAGGGCTGGGGTGATATGCTGGGTCTGGTGACACTAACCTATCTATCTGCAGGGCTGGGGTGATATGCTGGGTCTGGTGACACTCCCTTTAAACAAAAACATCCTAATAAAAATTGCATTCTTGGTTGCCAAAACTTCAAAAGTGTCTAGTAGTTATACAAGTTTGGTTTCTCAGTTACAGTAGATATTATCTATAAACCGTATCGGCCTATTTCAAGCAATTTTGGAAACAATGGCCCCTTGTCATGTATTGTTGTAGAGAACTGTAGCTAGAGTAACGTGAGCACAACGGCTCAGAGTGGAGGACACAAGTCTATCGGTTACATCAGGTGAAGCTTTCACAGTCCAAAAATCTGGAATAGTAGAGAGCGTAGCCAGCGCAGAATTAAGCAGGGACCTTCATGTTTTTCTCATGGCGATAAGGTGCAGTCAGTAAGCGAGACAATAGATGAAAGAGACTCAAAAAGCAAAGAAAATGTGAAAGTCAGTATAGTCTGTACAAAAATAAGTTGTAGATAAGAGAGTCAAATTACCCAAGAAAAATCTGGCCAAATTACCCAAGAAACCCCGAAAATTTTAGTGATAAGGATCAGTTTGGGTAAGTCCTCCTTTTAGGTAAGTTCATATTTCCATATAGACAGAGCAGAGAATTAATATTACTCCTCATCTTCATCTACAAGCCTTTGCTCACCCTCTCTGTCAAGTCTGCCGGACTTCTCCTGTGCTGCACCTATTCTTCTGAACTCACTTCCCCAGACAGTTAGGCTAAATTTAAAGGGGACCTTTCACCACCTCTGCAATGTCCAGCTCTTTACATCCTTTAATAGTCGCCCCTTCACGGATTTTGGCACTATTGGAATTTTTTTTCTAGCCCCCACCATTCCTGAGCAGTAAGTGCTGTTACTTTTGGTGCCTGATATACTGTTTAGGCTCTGCGGTGCCAGGTGGGCGGTATCAGGCAAGGGGTTTCTACAGACGATCTTCTGTAAAAATTGCAACTTTTTGATTGTTTGCTCGCCACTTTTATGTAAGGTAGGTTCATCTGGGTGGGACTTAGTGGAGGAGGCGTGGCCTCCCAAGGCTTTGCAGATTCATCAGAATTTCCATCAGGACCTGGTGTAAATAGTGATACAAATCTAGCTAGGGGTTGGTGCAAATTTTGGTTTGTGGAGCAGAGAAGGTAGAAGGGGGGATAGAACGCTCCATACTGACAGCTTTATGCAGGACCACCCTTGCCCCAGCTTATATCTCAGTGGACACGCTCTTGCATGATTTATTATGGAAAATTAAACCCTAAAAATGTTTGATAAGTATGAGATGTGTCTGAGAGTCCGTCCAAAAAAGCTTTTATTTAGAAAAAAAAAAAAAAAAAAAGTATTAAAATACATATATCTACATATATGTGAGCGTCTCAGCGCAGGCGGTGCAGTTTTATTGCTGTCATTTTCTTTGCGCCTTTGTGGTCTGTGGTTACATGCTGCTTTTATTGCATTTCGATGTATTAATAAATAGAAGTCTGCTCTGTCACCGCAGTGAGGAATGAAAATTTACTATGTTAAGGAATGAGGAGGATTAGAGGTAAAAATAACAGAGGTAGGAAACACAGACAACAATTACAGACATTAACCCTGTGCTGACTGTTACTAGAAGACTCCATTTTCACAGAGCTCAGCTTCTCTCCTCTATCATATAACCTATATATCACAGAGCTCAGCTTCTCTCCTCTATCATATAGCCTATATATCACAGAACTCAGCTTCTCTCCTCTATCATATAACCCTATATATCACAGAGCTCAGCTTCTCTCCTCTATCATATAACCCTATATATCACAGAGCTCAGCTTCTCTCCTCTATCATATAACCTATATATCACACAGCTCAGCTTCTCTCCTCTATCATATAACCCTATATATCACAGAGCTCAGCTTCTCTCCTCTATCATATAACCCTATATATCACAGAGCTCAGCTTCTCTCCTCTATCATATAACCCTATATATCACAGAGCTCAGCTTCTCTCCTCTACCATATAACCCCATATATCACAGAGCTCAGCTTCTCTCCTCTATCATATATACCTATATATCACAGAGCTCAGCTTCTCTCCTCTATCATATAACCTATATATCACAGAGCTCAGCTTCTCTCCTCTATCATATAACCCTATATATCACAGAGCTCAGCTTCTCTCCTCTATCATATAACCCTATATATCACAGAGCTCAGCTTCTCTCCTCTATCATATAACCTATATATCACACAGCTCAGCTTCTCTCCTCTATCATATAACCCTATATATCACAGAGCTCAGCTTCTCTCCTCTATCATATAACCCTATATATCACAGAGCTCAGCTTCTCTCCTCTATCATATAACCCTATATATCACAGAGCTCAGCTTCTCTCCTCTACCATATAACCCCATATATCACAGAGCTCAGCTTCTCTCCTCTATCATATATACCTATATATCACAGAGCTCAGCTTCTCTCCTCTATCATATAACCTATATATCACAGAGCTCAGCTTCTCTCCTCTATCATATAACCCTATATATCACAGAGCTCAGCTTCTCTCCTCTATCATATAACCCTATATATCACAGAGCTCAGCTTTTCTCCTCTATCATATATACCTATATATCACAGAGCTCAGCTTCTCTCCTCTATCATATAACCTATATATCACAGAGCTCAGCTTCTCTCTTCTATTATATAACCCTATACATCACAGAGCTCAGCTTCTCTCCTCTATCATATATCCCTATATATCACAGAGCTCAGCTTCTCTCCTCTATCATATAACCCTATATATCACAGAGCTCAGCTTCTCTCCTCTATCATATAACCTATATATCACAGAGCTCAGCTTCTCCCCTCTATCATATAACCCTATATATCACAGAGCTCAGCTTCTCTCCTCTATCATATAACCCTATATATCACAGAGCTCAGCTTCTCTCCTCTATCATATAACCCTATATATCACAGAGCTCAGCTTCTCTCCTCTATCATATATACCTATATATCACAGAGCTCAGCTTCTCTCCTCTATCATATAACCTATATATCACAGAGCTCAGCTTCTCTCTTCTATTATATAACCCTATATATCACAGAGCTCAGCTTCTCTCCTCTATCATATAACCCTATATATCACAGAGCTCAGCTTCTCTCCTCTATCATATAACCTATATATCACAGAGCTCAGCTTCTCTCTTCTATTATATAACCCTATATATCACAGAGCTCAGCTTCTCTCCTCTATCATATAACCCTATATATCACACAGCTCAGCTTCTCTCCTCTATCATATAACCCTATATATCACAGAGCTCAGCTTCTCTCCTCTATCATATAACCTATATATCACAGAGCTCAGCTTCTCCCCTCTATCATATAACCCTATATATCACAGAGCTCAGCTTCTCTCCTCTATCATATAACCCTATATATCACAGAGCTCAGCTTCTCTCCTCTATCATATAACCCTATATATCACAGAGCTCAGCTTCTATCCTCTATCATATAACCCTATATATCACAGAGCTCAGCTTCTCTCCTCTATCATATAACCTATATATCACACAGCTCAGCTTCTCTCCTCTATCATATAACCTATATATCACAGAGCTCAGCTTCTCTCCTCTATCATATAACCCTATATATCACAGAGCTCAGCTTCTCTCCTCTATCATATAACCTATATATCACAGAGCTCAGCTGCTCTCCTCTATCATATAACCCTATATATCACAGAGCTCAGCTTCTCTCCCTCTATCATATAACCCTATATATCACAGAGCTCAGCTTCTCTCCTCTATCTTATAACCCTATATATCACAGAGCTCAGCTTCTCTCCTCTATCATATAACCTATATATCACAGAGCTCAGCTTCTCTCCCTCTATCATATAACCCTATATATCACAGAGCTCAGCTTCTCTCCTCTATCATATAACCTATATATCACAGAGCTCAGGTTCTCTCCCTCTATCATATAACCCTATATATCACAGAGCTCAGCTTCTCTCCTCTATCATATAACCCTATATATCACAGAGCTCAGCTTCTCTCCTCTATCATATAACCCTATATATCACAGAGCTCAGCTCCTCTCCTCTATCATATAACCCTATATATCACATAGCTCAGCTTCTCTCCCTCTATCATATAACCATATATCACAGAGCTCAGCTTCTCTCCCTATATCATATAAACCTATATATCACACAGCTCAGCTTCTCTCTTCTATTATATAACCCTATATATCACAGAGCTCAGCTTCTCTCCTCTATCATATAACCCTATATATCACAGAGCTCAGCTTCTCTCCTCTATCATATAACCTATATATCACACAGCTCAGCTTCTCTCCTCTATCATATAACCCTATATATCACAGAGCTCAGCTTTTCTCCTCTATCATATATACCTATATATCACAGAGCTCAGCTTCTCTCCTCTATCATATAACCTATATATCACAGAGCTCAGCTTCTCTCTTCTATTATATAACCCTATATATCACAGAGCTCAGCTTCTCTCCTCTATCATATAACCCTATATATCACAGAGCTCAGCTTCTCTCCTCTATCATATAACCTATATATCACAGAGCTCAGCTTCTCTCCTCTATCATATAACCCTATATATCACAGAGCTCAGCTTCTCTCCTCTATCATATAACCCTATATATCACAGAGCTCAGCTTCTCTCCTCTATCATATATACCTATATATCACAGAGCTCAGCTTCTCTCCTCTATCATATAACCTATATATCACAGAGCTCAGCTTCTCTCTTCTATTATATAACCCTATATATCACAGAGCTCAGCTTCTCTCCTCTATCATATAACCCTATATATCACAGAGCTCAGCTTCTCTCCTCTATCATATAACCTATATATCACAGAGCTCAGCTTCTCTCTTCTATTATATAACCCTATATATCACAGAGCTCAGCTTCTCTCCTCTATCATATAACCTATATATCACAGAGCTCAGCTTCTCCCCTCTATCATATAACCCTATATATCACAGAGCTCAGCTTCTCTCTTCTATCATATAACCCTATATATCACAGAGCTCAGCTTCTCTCCTCTATCATATAACCCTATATATCACAGAGCTCAGCTTCTATCCTCTATCATATAACCCTATATATCACAGAGCTCAGCTTCTCTCCTCTATCATATAACCTATATATCACAGAGCTCAGCTTCTCTCTTCTATTATATAACCCTATATATCACAGAGCTCAGCTTCTCTCCTCTATCATATAACCCTATATATCACAGAGCTCAGCTTCTCTCCTCTATCATATAACCTATATATCACAGAGCTCAGCTTCTCTCTTCTATTATATAACCCTATATATCACAGAGCTCAGCTTCTCTCCTCTATCATATAAACCTATATATCACAGAGCTCAGCTTCTCTCCTCTATCATATAACCCTATATATCACACAGCTCAGCTTCTATCCTCTATCATATAACCCTATATATCACAGAGCTCAGCTTCTCTCCTCTATCATATAACCTATATATCACAGAGCTCAGCTTCTCCCCTCTATCATATAACCCTATATATCACAGAGCTCAGCTTCTCTCCTCTATCATATAACCCTATATATCACAGAGCTCAGCTTCTCTCCTCTATCATATAACCCTATATATCACAGAGCTCAGCTTCTATCCTCTATCATATAACCCTATATATCACAGAGCTCAGCTTCTCTCCTCTATCATATAACCTATATATCACACAGCTCAGCTTCTCTCCTCTATCATATAACCTATATATCACAGAGCTCAGCTTCTCTCCTCTATCATATAACCCTATATATCACAGAGCTCAGCTTCTCTCCTCTATCATATAACCTATATATCACAGAGCTCAGCTGCTCTCCTCTATCATATAACCCTATATATCACAGAGCTCAGCTTCTCTCCCTCTATCATATAACCCTATATATCACAGAGCTCAGCTTCTCTCCTCTATCTTATAACCCTATATATCACAGAGCTCAGCTTCTCTCCTCTATCATATAACCTATATATCACAGAGCTCAGCTTCTCTCCCTCTATCATATAACCCTATATATCACAGAGCTCAGCTTCTCTCCTCTATCATATAACCTATATATCACAGAGCTCAGGTTCTCTCCCTCTATCATATAACCCTATATATCACAGAGCTCAGCTTCTCTCCTCTATCATATAACCCTATATATCACAGAGCTCAGCTTCTCTCCTCTATCATATAACCCTATATATCACAGAGCTCAGCTCCTCTCCTCTATCATATAACCCTATATATCACATAGCTCAGCTTCTCTCCCTCTATCATATAACCATATATCACAGAGCTCAGCTTCTCTCCTCTATCATATAACCTATATATCACAGAGCTCAGCTTCTCTCCTCTATCATATACAGTGCCTTGCAAAAGTATTCATACCCCTTGAACTTTTTCACATTTTTTCACCTTACAACCATAAACTTATTTGTATTTTATTGAGATTTTAACTGATAGACCAACACAAAGTAGTATATAATTATGAAGTGAAACGGAAATGATACATGGTTTTCAAAATTTTAATCAAATAAAAATCTGAAAAGTGTGACGTGCAAAAGTATTCAGCCCCCTGTACTCTGATATCCCTAAATAAAAACGCACAATTGCCTTCAGAAGTCACTTAATTAGTTAATAGAGTCCAGCTGTGTGTAATTTAGTCTCAGTATAAATACACCTGTTCTGTGAAGGCCTCAGTGGTTTGTTAGAGAACACTAGTGAACAAACAGCATCACGAAGACCAAGGAACTCACCAGACAGGTCAGAGTTAAAGTTGTGGAGAAGTTTAAAGCAGGGTTAGGTTATAAAAACATCTCCCAAGCTTTGAACATCCCAAGGAGCACTGTTCAATCCATCATCCAAAAATGGAAAAAGTATTCTACAACTGCAAACCTACCAAGACATGGCCGTCCACCTAAACTGACAGATTGAGCAAGGAGAGCACTGGGTCAGAGAAGCGGCCAAGAGGCCCATGGTCACTCTGGAGGAGCTGCAGAAATCCACAGCTCAGGTGGGAGAATCTGTCCACAGGACATCTATAAGTCGTGCACTCCACAAATCTGGCCTTTATGGAAGAGCGGCAAGAAGAAAACCATTGTTGAAAGAAAGACATAAGAAGTGCCGTTTGTAGTTTGCCATAAGCCATATAGGGGACACAGCAAACACGTGGAAGAAGGTGCTCTGGTCAGATGAGACCAAAGTTGAACTTTTTGACCTAAATGCAAAGCGCTATGTGTAACAGAAAAGTAGCCCTGCTCATTCCCCTGCACATATCATCCCCTCTGTGAAACATGGTGGTGGCACCATCATGGTGTTGGGATGCTTTTCTTCAGCAGGGACAGGGAAGCTGGTGAGAGTTGATGGGAAGATGGATGAAGCTAAATACAGGGAAATCCTGGAAGAAAACCTGTAGGAAGCTGCAAAAGACTTGAGACTGGGAAGGAGATTCACCTTCCAGCAAGACAATGACCCTAAACCTACAGCCCGAGCTACAGTGGAATGGTTTAGATCAAAGAATATTCCTGTGTTAGAAAGGCCAAGTCACAGTCCAGACCTAAATCCCATTGAGCATCTGTGGCAAGACATGAAAACTGCTGCTCACAGACGCTCCACCCAATCTGGCTAAGCTTGAGCTAATTTGCAAAGAAGAATGGGCAAAAATCTCAGTCTCTAGATGTGCAAAGCTGGTAGAGACAGAACCCAAAAGACTTGCAGCTGTAATTTCAGCGAAAGGCGGCTCTACAAAGTACTGCTATGGGGGGCTGAATACTTTTGCACGACACACTTTTCAGATTTTTATTGGATTAAAATTTTGAAAAGCGTGTATCATTTTCCTTCCACTTCACAAATATCTGCTACTTTGTGTTGGTCTATCACTTAAAATCTCAATAAAATGCATTTACGTTTGTGGTTGTAAGGTGACAAAATGTGAAAAAGTTCAAGGGGTATGAATACTTTTGCAAGGCACTGTAACCTACATATCACAGAGCTAAGCTTCTCTCCTCTATCATATAACCCTATATATCACAGAGCTCAGCTTCTCTCCTCTATCATATAACCTATATATCACAGAGCTCAGCTTCTCTCCTCTATCATATAACCCTATATATCAGAGCTCAGCTTCTCTCCTCTATCATATAACCCTATATATCACAGAGCTCAGCTTCTCTCCTCTATCATATAACCCTATATATCACAGAGCTCAGCTTCTCTCCTCTATCATATAACCCTATATATCACAGAGCTCAGCTTCTCTCCTCTATCATATAACCTATATATCACAGAGCTCAGCTTCTCTCCTCTATCATATAACCTATATATCACAGAGCTCAGCTTCTCTCCCTCTATCATATAACCTATATATCACAGAGCTCAGCTTCTCTCCTCTATCATATAACCTATATATCACAGAGCTCAGCTTCTCTCCTCTATCATATAACCCTATATATCAGAGCTCAGCTTCTCTCCTCTATCATATAACCTACATATCACACAGAACAGCTTCTCTCCTCTATCCTATAACCCTATATATCACAGAGCTCAGCTTCTCTCCCTCTATCATATAACCCTATATATCACAGAGCTCAGCTTCTCTCCCTCTATCATATAACCCTATATATCACAGAGCTCAGCTTCTCTCCTCTATCCTATAACCCTATATATCACAGAGCTCAGCTTCTCTCCTCTATCATATAACCTATATATCACAGAGCTCAGCTTCTCTCCTCTATCATATAACCCTATATATCACAGAGCTCAGCTTCTCTCCCTCTATCATATAATCCTATATATCACAGAGCTCAGCTTCTCTCCTCTATAATATAACCCTATATATCACAGAGCTCAGCTTCTCTCCTCTATCATATAACCTATATATCACAGAGCTCAGCTTCTCTCCTCTATAATATAACCCTATACATCACAGAGCTCAGCTTCTCTCCTCTATCATATAATCCTATATATCACAGAGCTCAGCTTCTCTCCCTCTATCATATAACCTTATATATCACAGAGCTCAGCTTCTCTCCTCTATCATATAATCCTATATCACAGAGCTCAGCTTCTCTCCCTCTATCATATAACCTATATATCACAGAGCTCAGCTTCTCTCCCTCTATCATATAACCTATATATCACAGAGCCCAGCTTCTCTCCTCTATCATATAACCCTATATATCAGAGCTCAGCTTCTCTCCTCTATCATATAACCTACATATCACACAGAACAGCTTCTCTCCTCTATCATATAACCCTATATATCACAGAGCTCAGCTTCTCTCGCTTTGTACTGATCTTCGGCTTGAAAAAATAAAAAAATAATAGTAATAATTCATTCAGTCCTAATTTCCCATTTAATCACAATGGTTGACTCATGGTGGCAAAGACTCAATGTATTTCTACAAAATAATTAATAATGAAGCGTCCAATTACACGTCTCATAGTTACGGCATGTCACAGGATATTTTTCTAATAAATACCAATACCAAAAAAGAAATCTGTAACAGTACCAGGAAATCTTAACTAAATTTTCTTCCGTAGAAGGAGAACAAGATTTATCTCCCTGATGGAGGGGCAGCAGAGCGTGAGCTCCTCTACTATTTAGGAACCATTTCCATAGCTAATGTTTCCAATTAACATTCCTGCTATTCAATCACTGTCACCCGGCCTCTCCAACTACCGAGCTGCTACCATCCAGTAAGGGGACATCAAAGGATGTATCTGAGATGTGTGACTGATGCAGTTATCCAGGACTATGTTATGGATCCATGGACTGTATACAGGGAAGCCTCTGAAATGACCATCCAAAATGTAATTGAAAAGTGGTCTTATAGACGGATATTCCTCTTAAAGAAGACCGACATACATACTCAGGGTATAATCATGACTCTCCCATACACATGTACACTCAGATTTATGCATGTGTTTTCAATGGGAACAGGGTTATAATACAATTCCAAACACCTCTGGTGGTGGTCTATCTCCTGCAAGAACAAAAGATTGCACATGTTGAAATCCAACATGCTCAATCCTTCGTTCTTCCTATATATGCTGTATGGGAAGCAACAGGATACCTCCATTTAGGCAAACCTGACCACTAATACTGATACCAAACACTTCTTTTGGCAGTCCCCACTGGTTGCTTTTCCCCAGCGTCTTCTTCCATTCAATATGCCGGCGTTCCATGCCCACCAGCATATGGTCTCTTGCCAAGGGCATGAATATCAATGTCCATCCACTCCTCACCCGAGTCCAGGTCCTCCTCCTCCTATTAATACAGTCTCACACGCTACACCACCCTCTGTCTGCCCTCTCCCTGGGACCTCAAGGCATGTGCGTTCTCCCTTGCAATTCTTAAAAGATCAACGCACTCACAGCCAATCCCTGATGCCCTAGCTTGCTAGTTCCTGCGATGATGTTCTGCCACTGCCTAAGGTTTGTTTCTCCATAATTTGACCTTGTTTTTTTCTAATCCTGACCTCTTTCCACGGATCTCCTGTTTCTGACCCTGACTTGTGTCTGACATCCAAACCTTTGCTACTTACCCTGACCTTCTACCTGTTTACGACTCTAAGCGAATTCTGCCAGCCCTCCATCTTGGCCCATACTTGACCACTCTCTTCTGACCCCTGGAGCTCCACACCAACATCTCTCTGGGCCTTGGCCAGATGCCATCTATGCCAGGACCACGCGGAGAGGTAGTGACCTGGTAGTCTTCCACAGTGAAGTCCAGGTCCCCATATGAGGATTAAAGTTTGATCACCAGGGAGGCCATTTAAACAACACCCTTGGGAGTGGCCCAAAGTCAAAACAGCTATAAGATATATCGGCCCATAAGAGGTCAAAAACTTTGGCCTTCTTTCAGGTTGTTGCAGTGGCCTATACAGTGGCAGCTTTTATCCCTCTATTACTACACATTTCTTTAACAAGAGACATGGAAACTAAAAAAAAGGGGCATCTGCTCCAGTTTACAAAAAAAAATAGAACGGCCATATGGTGGTCTAGGTGTGAATTTTTGCTCAGGGCATCAACGCTTTCGTGGCCCTTTATAGGGTCACACACTATTTTTGGTGGTGAAGAGCAGAAGCTACACACTTATGAAGCCTGAATGACTATATGACTAAACAACAGCTCTAGGACTGCTACAAGTTAGCTACTTCCTGAACCCAACTACAGGAAGAGAAGGGGGTCAGAAGTCTAACTGGGTGAGATAAAAGAAGAAAAGTAACAAGGTACTGGTGCTGGTTACCAATAAGGAGCTTGCATAACAAAAATATAGTATTATTCTTCGTAATGTAATGACTACATGAATGGGCCCTATGTCATCCATCCTGATTTATATACCAGTTTAGGGTGCACGTGTATACTATGAATATGGGTCATCTTCAGTTACACATCCAAGGATATGCCTTGTTAATGCTTCCAATATCCATGGCACAGAAAGGGACGTAGCAAATGTCCAGAACCGTTCCTTATGAATAGAACTAAGATGTCTTGGAATGCGTGAAGGTCTTTGAACATAAGAAGTTTCATAGTCAATAGAAAATTCCTTACAATGGATTCTATAAGATGTACAGAATGAGATTATTTCCTTCGCGTGTCACACTCTACACAGGGACCATGACTTATCAATAAATGGACTGTCTGAGATGTTTACATTGGAGGGGTATTAGCCTGAAATAAAAAAAACCCAAACATGTAGATTTTCCAAAATAGGATACGGTCTGATCCATCCCAATTATTTCTCTAAAAAAAAGTCTCTAAATAATTTTTGGAAAATTTTTAATAACATTAAATTTTTAAATGACAGGTTCAGTCAGGAGCTCATATATCAAATGTAAGTGACTAACTTCAAGATTATTACCTGCCTTACCCACTATTTATTTTCTTTGGATCTTGCTTTTTGGCTGTATTTTATGACAGTTCCCTCAGGGAAGATCTATGACGGGGGTAGGCAACCTGCGGCACTCCAGATGTTGTAAAACTACATTTCCCAGCATGCATACAGTACTTGCTCTGCTGTTCTTGGAAGTCCCATGGAAGTGAAAGGAGCATGTTGGGAGTTGTAGTTTCACAGCAGCTGGAGTGCCGGAGGTTGCTGACCCCTGCTCTATGACTTGTGACTACAGCCTAGCCTGTAGTCAGAGAGTCTGAGACACGCCCCCTGCCGTTTTATTGGTGCTCTCTCTACAGCTTACCTCTTGAGATTGGCTTCTGTATAAGACAGAAGACTTTCCCAGGCTCACCAGGAAGTCACATAGCGCAGGAGGATTATAAAGGGTGCACTGTTGCACCACCAGTGACAAAAAACTTTAGGCGGCTGCCATGTCTATAGTATACCGAAAGTAACGAGGCCTCGTAGGGAAGAGCGTGGAGGGTCTGTAATCCCTTTCTGCAGGAAGTAGCTTTCACTTTTAAGACTCAAACGTTTCATAAAACACATTGAGACTAAAAAAAAAAAAAATCAATAAAAGTTCATTGAAAAAAATTACTTTCTCTTACAATATGCTTCATTACAGAAAAAAAAAATAAAAATGAAATAAATTAAAAAAAAAAAAAACCTACAAATGGTGAACACAGTAAAAAGGCCAGAATTACTGTTTTATGTTTAATTCTGTTATGGGAACTGCAGCGACACTAAAACTAATTTTTTTAATTTTTTTTTTTTTTTATTACACAATAATAAAAACACAAACTGTGAGGGAATCTGTCAGGTCAATCTGGGACACTAAACCACCCACATGTCCTTATAGACCTGGGGTTTAGTGTTCCAAATGGCCCTGTTGTAATGCAATCCATGGCCGCATTAAAAATAAAAAACCTTTATACTTACTAGAGAAGGGTCCGATCGATGCTGTTCAGCCGAGAACAGTCCGGCTTATTCATGAGCTTCTTTATTGGCACGCCTCCCGGCGCCTGCGCTGAAGCCAAAGATGGACACCCCGGCTTCGCTGCACAAGTGCCGGAGGTACGGGGTGCCGAGGTGTACTCCTCTGGCTTCATTGAAGAATTGCGCAGGCGCGGGGAGTACAGCTGCAGGGTGAGTATAAAGCTTTTTTATTTTTAATGCGGTCATGGATTGCGTTATAACAGGGTGATTTGGGACACTAAACCCCAGGTCCATATGGACGTGTGGGTGGTTTAGTGTCCCAAATTGCCTTGACAGATTCCCTTTAAAGGGAGTCCGTCAGCAGGATAATCACTTTCTACACTAGATAATCGTCCCCAACTGCTGCCCACCCCCATTGCTGGCATATTAACTAGTGTATATACCAGTACATTATCCTGTGTACTAATAGTGCAGTAGTTTTCTATTATAGGGCCTATGCTAAGCTGTTAGGGGTGTGTCTGTGGGCAAACTTGATGACTGTTTCCAAAAACACAAAAAGCTACAGGTCTGGACTATAATACAGGCTGTGCGTTATGGCATACATCATCTGATCGGCGCTGTCACCCTGAGCATCATGCTGTTTTGTTTATCCAAATTTGTTCAGCTATTCCAAAGCTAGAATCCCTTTTAGTACTGAGGCAAATTAGGGTCTACTAGCCAAGTGGGCGGTAACACTGCATGACATACAGCACACAAAGACTCAGCCACAAAAGAAACCACAGTGTCACCGCCCACTTGGCTGATAAGACCCTACATCTAACAGGGCTTATATCTTTAGAATAGCTGAATGGATTTGGATAAGCAAAACACCAAAATGCTCAGGATGACAGCGCCGATCACATGAGGGATGTCATTGGGCTTTTCACACCTGGTCACATGTCCTCTTTAAACTAAAGACTATGGAGTAAACAGGTTGCCAAAAAGTTAGATGACAATTTTAACCAGCGTTTCCTGTTGCTGGGAGACGACACTACAAACACATTATCTAAGCGTACCACGGACAAGTTCAGGACAAAGCTGAGATTTCCAAAAATTAAGCTCAGCGAACACAGAGTGATTGGGAAATTATACATACTTGGCATCAAATGATATAAAATTAACTGAATGTTTATTTGCCGGCTAAAAAGTTTCACACGTCATCATGTCAGTGTTCACTCAACTCCACATAGCTTTCTAAAAATGCAAATCTGCCCAAATCTGTATTTTTATGAACAGCACACAATGACTACACCGTCAAAGTGACCCAGACAAATGAGCTGCGGGAGGAGCCCTAGAAATATGGCGGATCCAACTAGATCTCAAATAAACATAGTCTAGCAATTAAAGGGGTCCACCAGCTTTATGTACAGATGTCCTATCCATGGCACCCCTTCCAATCAGCTGGTTTTCTGTTTGTTCACCAGGTACGTCTCAGCTTTTTCAGTAGACGATCGTATTACAGCTTAGTTCCTTAAATGTGATTGGCTGAGCTGACATTTCCAGCCACTTCCTGTGTGCAGAATCGGGGACCAGGAAGTGCAGTGCAAGAGGACTGGCAGCAGCAGAATGGCAGGGATGGGCTATCAATGACGTCAGTACTAATTTTTTTTTTTTTTTAACAACTTCTGGCCCTTTTTCCCAAAAAAAAAAAAAAAAAACAAAAATGTAAAAATTACCCCCTGGAAGATAGTGGGATAATAGTGGTTATACTCCGCCCCCTCTGGCCTGCACTAGGTATAACAGTGTATAAAGCATTCCATTCTATTATTTTTTATTAGCTCACATACTCCTATTAAAAAAAAAAATGTATTAAGCTTATTTTTGTCAAATCAGATCCCAATAAGGTGAAAGTTGAGCACAGGTCTTCACAGGAGCGCACGTGGACTTCCAAGAAGTTCTTGTAAGTAGAGGTTAAATACTGTGGAGCTTTGGAGATTCTAATAAAATCTTAAGCGTTTGAGAATGTTTGAAAGAAAAATAATTCTACAATTCTAATCTAGTCTAGTGCACTTCACAGCTTAAAGGGGTTGTCCAGGCTTAATTTTTTTTATACCCCCATACCTGATCAGTGAGGGACCAAGAGCTGACTCCGGACTGATCAGCTGTCCAGAGCGGCTTATGGTGCCCGTCCCATACACAATACAGAGCTAGAAGCAGAAAGCTCCGTCCCTTTTATAGGGGCCTTCACTGCAGCTCAGCCCCCACTGACTTCAATGAGCGCTGAGCTGCAGTAACGGCGCCTGGCCGCTATATAGTGTACAGGACGGCCACAGAAACGGTTCTGTACAGCTGATCGGTCAAGGGGTTAACTCTCAGCCCCACACTGATCAGGTATTTATGGCCGATCCGGAGGATAGGCCAGAAAAAAAAAAAATAACTTTCCATCCTTCCACCCTCCACGTGATTGCCCATCAATGTCCAGCCCTGTATGTATACTGTACTCACGGCCCTGCAGCTCAGCCTCCTTTCTGCTTCTAAACACATTTAGAATTTTAGATCTCACTCCGTTAAACAATTTTCACATAGAATGTCCAAAATTGCTGCTTTTGTTTTCGATACTTCCATATGTTTTTCTTTTTAATTTTTTCTGTGTTATTTTTTCTTACCAATGACCATGGACAACATTGATCGAATAGTGACAGCGTAATAAATCCCTTTTATTATTAATTTTTAGGGTAGGCTCACACTACTGTTATTAAAGGGGTTGTCCAGCCCCAAATCGAATTATCCTACTGATGACCTATCTACAGTATGTGATCTGTCAGGGTCGGACAACCCCTTTAATGTCTGTTGCTGATGCAGATGGAGCCCCCTCCCATTCACTCTCCATAAAACATGATTAAATTTTGTTTCCGTCATCATTTTTTACTTTTCCTTCGATACAAATGTAAACAAACATGACGGAGGATTTCTCCTCACGCACAGGAGCAGTGTGGATAACATCCATCACACAGACACATATAACATAACATTACATACGCTAACCAGTTACATCAGCCATGCGTTTCCCATTACAGCAGCCGGTGGAGGTGACGTCTACTGACCGTCCATGGACAGCTTCCTGAATCACTGCAGGCGTGTTCCTAAGCTTTAATATGCATAGCCCGGTACGACATCTAAAACAGTCCTAGCTCACGTGAGGTCACCTCTAAGCTCCCTGTCATAGCCGAACGTACGATCCTATACACATAGAAGGGTGACGGGCCGCCGGCCGCAGAGTGCACATCTACGGCTAACAAGGAGAATGCGAAACAGATGGGAGAGCGAAGGATCATTTTCTCTGGAAAGGAAATAATTTGCTCCCTGTCCCTGGGGCAAGTACAATTACATTTCATGGTCTGCATCAACCAACCATGAATATTCACTAGAATTAGGATCCCACTTTACAACCGCGCATTGTGATAAGGTTAATGAACAAATGGACGAAATCCACTTTCTTCTGTACGGGGTGAATGTAGACAATTCATCCCAAACTTCTGCACAGATCATCCCACTGATGTGCGGAGACCTTACAATTCAGCTCATGCTTTGTGGCATTTTAACCATTGCTATGACATCCAGGTCTTGTAGGATGAAAAACTGGAGGGCACACCTGGAAGTCCACTCTATGTCATCCGGTCTATAGGATAACTAGCTGACGCTACAGATCTACAGATTTATTTATCATATCATATCATATTCCATTGTAGGCACACACTCCCACCCTGTAGTGTCTGCATAGACAGTACAGCACGGTATGTATACATAGTATACATATACATTATTATACAACAGGAGTCATAGAAATGTTATAGGTTATTATAGTCTACAGGAAGTACAGCGCCTCCTCCAGGCCAGCAGCATACAGAGCTTTATCTTTATCTATGCTGTTACTATCCAGCCTTACGGTAGGTTCACACAAGCGTTTGTCTCTCTGTTGTTTGGTTCCATATGGGAACCCGAAAGACAGAGAGCCTGTCCGCTAATAAAGGGGTTACCTGCGGACCCCATAGACTATAAAAGTTTCAATATAAAACCAGCGGAGAGAAAAGTGTTCCGTGCAGGACTTTTTTCTCCACCAATTTTAGATGGAATCTGCGGCGGAGACTTCAACGCAGATGTGAAGCTAACCTTAGGCTACACGCACAAGATGATATGCATGTGACAGGTCCAAGGCTGAACAGCATCGATGGCAGATGGATGATATCCAAGTGTCGTCCGTACCTTCATGGACTCACTGTTTTGAGATATACCCTGGGCTCACGGCCTGATGGACGGGCGGGTGTATGGAGCCACTGCAATATGGGTCAGTGTGCTAGCTAAATAAAACATGGCAAGCACACTGACAATGCACAAGTTCATGTTAAGCCTAATAGACACATCCGAGTGTGCAGGCCAAGGCTCTCTCTAGTCTCTCTCTAGGGGTCGTCCGATGGTCCGTTCTGATGAATAGAGAGCAGGTCCAATCCTGCTCAGTCATTGGAACAGAACAAATCGGAAGCCCCCTATAGAGGAGTGCAACATGGAAGGTACTTGGATGAGATTCGGATATCACTCAGATTGTCATCCGAGTTCATTCTGGTGCAAAATGTCTCCCAGACAGCACACTCGTGTGCATGGGTCCTAAAGCTACTCAGCCCTGCAAACTGACTCACCTAGGAATGGTCTCAACACAGACTACCCCTTTTATTTGTGAGCTACCATCCTGGTTCCCAACACCCTTGGGTGAACAGACGATCTTGCATGGGTAATATGCAGTACTCTATAACAAATGTATTTGTTATATCTCTGGAGCAAATATTAGGAATTGCAGGAACTGGCTGACAACAGAGAGCTGTAGAACTGAGCTGAGAGATAGACCTCAGACATCCAAACGTCGCCACCAGCGGCAGCCATGAAGGCGGATAGCCGAAATGTGTAAGCAGAAGTGTTCAGTTCCTTGCTGATGTAATTTTAATGGTGTGAATAGTTTTATATAGAGGATGATCCGTGATGGAAATTTTTGCTTTGTCTTGATGTGAACATAAAACATGCTGAGCCGGTACGGTTATTGGAGAACTACATGTTCCAGTCGGTGCACGCCATGTATATACTCTGACCACTCTTCCCAATCTTAAGTTTGATACCGAAGACAATAAAGTCTTGATATTATCATGTGACCTGCCTATAATCTCATAATACGGTATTCTGCACGATATACCATATAGCCGTAACCGTTTTACATCATAACCACTGCCATATACGATTGATATGATAAATTGTACGCCATATGCTTTAGTAGCCATACTGAGGTCATACTGAACAGCCTAGATCAAGTCATGTCATCTAGATATGATTTAGAGAGTCCAATTAAAGGGAATGTATCGCCTATGTTGAAAACAGGAAACTTTTTTCCTCATTGTTTATAGGGTTATGTTCACACAGCTGAATCTGGAACTGAATTTTAGACATTCCACAGCAAAATCAGCTCCAAATTCTCCCTGAAATCTGCCTCACATTCATTTCACTGGGAGGCGGCGGCGGATTTTTTTTCAGCTAGCGGAAAAAAAAAATCAGGGTCATGCTCAAGGATAAATTGCTGATTGGTGGGGAGACCCCACTAATCCTGAGAATGGAGATGGATGGATACAGACAACCCCCACCCTCCCGGGGAGTGCCAGAGATAGCCAAGTGCAGGGTGCACTTTACAATGTGCAGAATTATTAAAGGGGTATCCCACCACTTCATTGAGGAACAGCTGGGACCCTCGCAGATCAGCTGTCTGAAGTTGTAGCGATGCTTCCACTTCACAGACCATGTGATGTCCTATTTACAGGTCATGTGACTTGTTTGCAACTCAGTCCCATTTAAATGATTGGGCTGTGCTGCAATACCAAGCATGACCATTATACAAGGTATGGCACTGTGCTTGTTTTTTTGTGAAGGGATCACAGTGCTCATCTGAATGCTGCAGTCTCTTCAAACAGCAGGGAGCTTGGGTGTGGGACCACCGCCGATCTCCAATTGATGCCCTATCCTAATGAACCTAAGGATAGGTCATCGATAAATAAGCCTGGAAAACCACTGAATAAGTTATAGGAATCCTTTACTTTTAAAATCCCAATTCCTTTAAGTGGGTATTTTTTTTTCTCTTGGCTGAGGGGACTAAGGAAGAGGAGGGGGATTTGGGGGAAGGGACCAGCGACTGTCAGTCAAGTGTTTAGATAACCTCTCCCTGGGAGGCCAATAAAGACAGACACATGGGATTGACCTGGTCAGCACATAAAACAGAAGCCGTCACCTATGGGATTACCAGGCCATATAAGTAAATACGGGGCTGTAGATTAGATTTCCTTGGAATGATTACAAAATTAGCTTATCACGAAGAAATATTTAAGAACTGTCCTGACTTTTTGAATTTTCTAAATGTAGTGTCTACCAATGTCTACTGTCCAATATCCACGTGTAAGGAGTTCAGTGCAAAAACTAAGCTTGTATAATCCTACTTACTACTGCATGTAAGGGACTAAACCAAGGAATTACAGATGTAGCGGCACAGCTATGTAACAGGGTTGTATTATTTAGGGCCCATATTCTGCACTAGCAGAGGGGCCCTCTGCTGTCTGTGTCCACCCCTGCTATATTATGTCACCGTGAACAGAAACTAATATGTGTTATGTTCCACTGGACGCCATATTGTAGAGCACTTCTTCACTAAATGCATCTGTGCCGACTGAATTCAGAGGGGTCCTCTGTTCAGGATCCAATTTTATTTACAAAGAGCGGTTACAAAGGGCGTCTCTTTCTGGAGGACTGTCCTGTCCTGTATTACACAGATATCAAATTGATTTGAATGGACATTGTGTAATGCTTAATTTGCCCTGTGGTGGTGCTGCAGCAAAACTAAACACATTGTCAGGTGTCCCTTACTGATCCCTGGAGGTCTCAGCAGAAGGACACTTTGTGATCTGCTTATTGTCAAGGAAACCCTCTACCAAGTAGGAATTTCTAAGGTGGACTAACGCTAGGTTCACACCGGCTTTCTGTACTTTGGGGCTGCTTGTGGACCCAAAGAACGGAATCCTAATCTGCTTAAAAAAGGTCTCCGCCAGAAAAATGCGGAGAGAAAAGTCCCGCTTACAGAACTTTTCTTTCCGCATTTTTCAGCGACAGAAACCGGATTCAGAGACAGAAACCCGAATGTAGTTCGATCGCTAGTGTGAACCTAGCCTAAGGTGGAGAACCCCTTAAAGATGAAAGTCTTGGGACATAAATGATTAATCTTGGAAAAATGAGCCCATGCCACTAGTGCATATCAGCTATATACACAACTGCTACGTATACAAGTGCAGGTTAACTGTTTGCTGACTAAATAGGGACCTATGCTCTGGGAAACCGGAATCTCCACGTAGGACGGTTGATAAAATATCAGATATATGTAATCCATTCAAAGCAAATGTACACAATGCTCAATCACGCTGAAAGGGTCTCTCCTGAGTGTAGCTAAGGTATTCCAATGGGAACCTAGGAGTAGCAGCTCTCCATCCTAGTGACTGGCACTACAGTAAGTGCACAAAATGTGCACTGTCACTTTAAATATATAGCCAGGACCTTCAGATACCAAGGGGTCCAAAGTATAATTTTTTTCCATCAAAAGATCCTCCCCAGACCCTGTCATGTACAAGAATCAGAAGTGGATTCTCAGCAGCCATTTATCTTCTGCAGTGAGGTCACGTCTGTATTGCGTCCAATTATAGTTCCCATACCACCAGTAAAACACATGGGGGGATTAGACGGGTCACAACAGGCAAACTCCCACCAGGGTTATGAGGTGAAGGGGCCTGAAGTCGGCTATCACCAAGTGCCATCTATGTCTGAGGACTCGGCAGGAAGAGGAAAAACTCCTGAGAGAGGATATTCTGTGATAAATCATCCTGAGGACAGAAGAGAGGGCAGCGAATACTGGGAATCTCACTCATTTCCATGCTTTCCTAAATAATAGGACCCATGCCAATTCTATGCACAGACAGTGTCGCTATATTAGTAAGGTGATAGTGGACCCCGTGGTCTATAGGGCCCCAATGCAGCTGCACAGTTTTCACATAAGGTATATTCACCCATGAGCTAAAGAGAAACCCCATTACTGTACTCTGGGTCTTATTGCACTTCAAGGTCTCAATTGTAGCCCTTCACTTAACGGGGTTGTGCCACCAACGTAACATATAACCCCATCAAGTGTCTGATTGGTGGGGGTCCAAGTGCTGGGATCCCACCGATCATGAGAAAGGGGATCTTGTGTCTCCCTATATAAATGGAGTGGTGATCATGCATATAAAAAGTCCACTCAAAATATATATGGCTACCGGGGCAGTCCCGTTGTTCTCAGCTTCTCTTCTGCAGACCCTTAGAGATGAATGAAGTAGAAGCTGGTGACTACTGCTCCTTTAACATGAGTGGGGGAACACAGGACGCCGCTTTTGTGATAGGTGTAGATCCTATTATTCACAATCCCGCCAGGCACTTCAGGTAAAATTTACTCTGTGACACAACCTCTTTAAAAGGTGTCGTTTCATCCCCACTACATGTTATTACATGGCATCCATTGAAAAAACATGTGCACCATGTCAGACTGGGATAAGCAACCTTCAGCACTCTAGCTGTTGTGAACCTACAACTCCCAGCACGCACACTTGCTTGGATATTCTCAAAAGTCCTATAAAAGTGAATCCACTGAGGTAAATGAAGCTGAACAGCATTACCAGATACAACCCATGGACAGGTGTGGCGCTGTTTCTCTCAGGCTAATGCACATAACCAAGTGTGCAGTCCGAGGGTCTCCTGAGGGGGCGTCCGATGCTCCACTCGGTTCCAATGAATATAGAGGCGGTCCAATCCTGCCCTGTGTCATCAGAACAGAAAAGATCAGAAGCCCCAAAAGAGGTGACGGCATCACGGAAGAAGCGTCAGCCAGAGTGTCATCCGAATACATTCTGGTGCAAAATCGCCCTTCCCCGGAGGGCTCCCTCAATTGTGTGCATGGGGCTTTAGCCTAGTTTCTACCCCTCTAAATGACTACGACTACAGAGATACTTATTGGAATAGCCCTTTAAATGAATTTCCAGCCTATGTTTGATAGGTATGTACAGTCATGGCCAAAAGTTTTGAGAATGACACAAATATTCTATTTTCACATGATCTGCTGCCCTCTGGTTTTTATGTGTGTTTGTCAGATGTTTTTATCACATACAGAAATAGAATTGCATTCATATTATGAGTAACAGAAGCTTATATTGACAGTTAGAATGAGTTAATGCAGCAAGTCAATATTTGCAGTGTTGACCCTTCTTCTTCAGGACCTCTGCAATTCTCCCTGGCATGCTCTCAATCAACTTCTGGACCAAATCCTGACTGATAGCAGTCCATTCTTGCAGAATCAATGCTTTAATTTTGTCTGAATTTGTTGGTTTTTGTTTGTCCACCCGTCTCTTGATGATTGACCACAAGTTCTCAATGTGATTAAGATCTGGGGAGTTTCCAGGCCATGGACCCAAAATCTCTATGTTTTGTTCCCTGAGCCATTTAGTTATCACCTTTGCTTTATGGCAAGGTGCTCCATCATGCTGGAAAAGGCATTGTTGAGCGCCAAACTGCTCTTGGACGGTTGGGAGAAGTTGCTCTTGGAGGACATTCTGGTACCATTCTTTATTCATGGCTGTGTTTTTAGGCAAGACTGTGAGAGAGCCGATTCCCTTGGCTGAGAAGCAACCCCACACATGAATGGTTTCAGGATGCTTTACAGTTGGCATGAGACAAGACTGGTGGTAGCGCTCACCTCTTCTTCTCCGAATAAGCTGTTTTCCAGATGTTCCAAACAATCGAAAAGGGGATTCATCAGAGAAAATGACTTTCCCCCAGTCCTCAGCAGTCCACTCCCTGTACCTTTTGCAGAATATCAGTCTGTCCCTGATGTTTTTTCTGGAGAGAAGTGGCTTCTTTGCTGCCCTCCTTGAGACCAGGCCTTGCTCCAAGAGTCTCCGCCTCACAGTGCGTGCAGATACACTCACACCTGCCTGCTACCATTCCTCAGCAAGCTCTGCACTGCTGGTAGCCCGATCCCGCAGCTGAAACACTTTTAAGAGACGGTCCTGCCGCTTGCTGGTCTTTCTTGGGCGCCCTGGAGCCTTTTTGGCACCAATGGAACCTCTCTCCTTGGAAGTTCTTGATGATGCAATAGATTGTTGACTGAGGTGCAATCTTTCTAGCTGCAATACTCTTCCCAGTTAGGCCATTTTTGTGCAGTGCAATGATGACTGCACGTGTTTCTTTAGAGATAACCATGGTTAACAGAAGAGAAACAATGATGGCAAGCACCAGCTTCCTTTTAAAGTGTCCAGTGGTGTCATTCTTACTTAATCATGACAGATTGATCTCCAGCCCTGTCCTCATCAACACCCACACCTGTGTTAATGGAGCAATCACTGAAACGATGTTAGGTGGTCCTTTTAAGGCAGGGCTGCAATGATGTTGAAATGTGTTTTGGGGGATAAAGTTCATTTTCTAGGCAAATATTGACTTTGCAAGTAATTGCTGTTAAGCTGATCACTCTTTATAACATTCTGGAGTATATGCAAATTGCCATTAGAAAAACTGAAGCAGTAGACTTTGTAAAAATTAATATTTGTATCATTCTCAAAACTTTTGGCCATGACTGTAGGTCCTTTCTAAGAAGGTGATAGCAAGTATGTATATAATATGGTACGTACCTTGTAATAAACCAAACATCACACATTTACCCAGAACTTACATGGTAACCAGTAACATCATGCCCAACATACCCAAATACGAGGGACTGACATCAGGCTGTAATATTACTTACCTTGGTGAAAAATACCGTTAGATGTGTCTCGCTGCCGATCACCCAGATAGGACATTTCGGGGATTTTAAGAAATTCCCTACCTGAAAAGTACAAAGAAAATAAATCCAGATAAATTCATCAGTAACAGCCCTACACGTCAGTAAGGGTCCTACACATCACCATGTCCTAAGAGCGCCATGTACTATTATATGATATGTATCGGGGCTACGTGGATATGACCAGGAGCAGCCCAAAGTAGCCAAAACTTAAGTCAGGCAATGCATAAGTCTTGGCATGATGCCAAAAATACAATACTTTGTTAGTTTTTACAATATAGGGACCCCCACAGATTGGCTGTTTATAGCATCAGTGACGCTCAAGTGAATGGGGCTGAGCTACAATACCAAGCACAGCCACTATACCAGGGGTAGGCAACCTTCGACACTCCAGATGTTGTAAAACTACAACTCCCAGCATGCATACATGCTCTGCTGTTCTTGGGACTCCCATAGAAGTGAGTGGAGCATGTTGGGAGTTGTAGTTTCACAGCAGCTGGAGTGCCAAAGGTTGCTGACCCCTGCACTATACAATGCATGGCGCTGTGCTTAGCATTCAGTAATAAGACCACAGTGCTCACATGAAAGCTACGCTCTCCTCAAATAGCTGATAGGAGTTGGAACCCCACTGATCAGATTCATGGCCTAGCCTAAGTATAGATTATGTAACTTTCAGAAAACCCCTTTAAAAGGGGTTTCTCTGGACTTAGATATTGCACTGTGCTACGTCCTCTTTCTTGTGCCTAGGACGTCGCGTTTATCGGTCACATGGTACAGCTGCAGCTCAGTCTTATTCAAGTGAATGGGGCTGAGCTGCAATACCAAGTTTAGCCTCTACAATATGAGGCCGCAGCGTTTAGATGAGCTGCTCTGTGGGGGTTCTGGGTGTCGGACCCCCACCAGTCACATATTGATTTAAGTCCCAGGAAACCCCTTTAGCCCTGTGACTATTTTGCCTCCTGGCGCTGTGCCCGTTCTCCTCCCTGTGACACAATATCACACACATCCTCCGCACGCACCGCCATCAGATGACTATTTTTACTACTCTATAAACTTGAAAACACCATCAAAGCCTTAAAAGCATAAACAGGCGTATAAAGACGGGAGTGTTATCTGTTAGGGTTTACGCTTCTTCCGAGACCATGGAAGGTGGTGAATTCTCCTCAAGGAGAATGAGACCTTTAAACAAGGAAATTCCTCTCCATTTATAGGCTGGTAAAACTGCCAAGTGTCATGGGTGGTGTGACCTCGTACGTGTATACATATGTGCACCAGATAAAAGAAGTTCACTACATATTGGGGGAGATTTGTGGACCTGTTGCCCATAGCAACCAGTTCCCAGGTTTCATTTTTAAAGGGTCTCTTGAAAATGAAAGTTGTAAAGTGATTGGTCACTGTGGTCACATGCTCCACTTTCTTCATCAGTCTGGTGATGGAGACGTAATAAGTTTTAGGCTTGATGTTAAAGGGGGTGTCCCATCGCTGCGGGCCTGACCATTGGGTCCTGCAGGGATCAGGAGAAAGGGAGACCGAAAGTCCCCCTAAAGTCTCCTTGTGCATGAAGGGCCAGTGCACTTGTGTGATCAACGCTCCATTCACCTCTATAGGGCTGCGAGCACTGCAGAAAGATTACTGGACAGTCCCGGCAGCCCATAGAAGTGCATGGAGTGCTGGACACACAAGTGCACGTCATCCCATTCACAAGGGGACTTTTGGTGGTGTATACAGTGGTCAAACCCCACCAACCGGACATTTATCCCAATGTCTTGTGGCACAACCCCATTAATGATTTGGTTTTACAGGACTTAATTCTTCATGATCTACCCCTAGGTAAAGGTCTGACAACCATCATGCCCACCGACACCCTGATGGGAGAGATCTACAGTACCATTCATGGCCACACCATAATGGGGGAGATTCATCACATCTTGTATTCAGTTTTCTGGCATACAAGACAAGAAAGAATAGAAAAAAGTTGCAGATTTCGAGTCAAGGTTTTACACAAAAATTTGCGACTTTTTCTTTTCCGCCACCCTTACCACTATCCTGTGAGAAGGCCCAATGCGCCCGCCACATTTATGAACATTTATGCCTGAAATCTAAGCCATTTCAGTGCAGTCGCATGCCCTGGCAGAGGGTGCACCTTGTCATAAATGAGGTGCACCCTCCACCGGCGCAGTAGATGAAAATGTTAGTGCTGTCATTGGCTCTCTTTCACTGTGGCTCGGGGGGGACAGTACGATAGGGAAACAAGACCCTTTTTTGGGGTCAATGATAATCCCAGAAGAAGGCCTTCACCTATCGCTTGGTGATATCCTATCATAACAAACGGATTTTCCGGCCCCAGATGCATTTTCATACTCATGACCCATCCACAGAATAGGTCAGTAGTATGTGGTCATCGGTGGGGGTCCCACACCCAGACCATGCACAGATCAGCCTATTCAGCAGTCATTGGCGCAGTGCACGTAGCGGAGCTACACTACTATATAGTGGTGGCACCAGGGAATTGCAGTTCTGCGCCTATTACTTTAATAGGACTGTTTCTGCTCCCTGTTCATTGCAGAAGCTTGTGGTGCCTGGTGGTTGTCGGAACAGCTAATCCGGGTGTCGGACCCCACTGATTAGTAGAAACATGTATTAGGGGCCAGAAAATCTCTTTAAACGTTGTCTGGGGAGTTAAATTTACCTTGCTGTAGCTAGTGGATTATTCACCATGGACCCGGGGGTTCCGGTCTAATTCCAACCCCCGGGTCACGTGACCAGGACCAGAACCAGGCTCCAACCCTTGGATCGATCCATCTCCTTCCTCCTCTCCTGATCACAGCAATGTAAATTTAAGCTCCTTTAAATTGGTTCTACATGATAATAGCAACATGGATACTTTCTTCCACAAGCAGCACCACTCTTGCTCACAGGTTGTGTCTGGTATTGCAGTTCAGACAGAAAAGGCGCTGTTTCTAGTGGTAAATTGAGAAGGACCGCAGCTTTAACACTATTCGATCATCCCCTAATCTAGAGTTAATCTCTGACTAATCCATCGTGTATATCTCCACACTTTGTGAGGACCAGGTTTTAAGTAAGTGCCCCCTTTCCTGTATTTATAGACTCCCTTGTGGTCACAGAAAACAGACTATTCCTCATGTGCTTAATGATATTCTTGTTTAGTAGCAGAAAGGAAGAGCGACGTAATGGCCTAACCACAAACCCAACATCTGGCCGACCACCTGACAACCCTTTTACTAACACATCCCTGGCCTGCCGCACTACAGAACAGCGAGGCTTTTGTCAATGGAAAGTAATATGTGCAGCCCCTAACATCCGAGAAGTGAGCGGACAGGAGCGACGGATCCATCACATGAGATCAGATTCTGACAGGGCTTAAGAACATGAAGTCTCTGAGGATCGCTGCAGAAATCTACGGCAGTCCAGTCT
Source organism: Leptodactylus fallax (assembly GCA_947044405.1). NCBI lineage: Eukaryota > Metazoa > Chordata > Amphibia > Anura > Leptodactylidae > Leptodactylus > Leptodactylus fallax. The sequence continues at coordinate 5,447,815 of CAMRHE010000040.1, forward strand.
GGCGCACAGGCGTGTGTTCGATTTCTTAAAGGTGTTGTGCAGGCCTTGAAACATGGCTGCTTTCTTCTCAGAAAGTGACCTCATGACCATTGGTCACATGTCAATGCCACTTCTCCATCCCATTAAAATGAATGGGTCTGAATTGCAACATGGCCATGTGACCAGCGGACATCATGTCACTTCCTGAGAAGAAGAAAGCAGCCATGTTTTCAAGTCCTGCATAACCCCTTTAAGAGAACGTAATCTCTCAATTCAGGTTTGCCTCGCGCCAGTAGAAATCTTTATTAAGACTGGTGTAGGAATAATACACCCCATAGTGTATGGGAGAGTGTGATACTAAAGCAAAGAGGAGGAGTCTGTCATAGAGGGAGGGGCTTACCTTGCAGTATCGCAGGGACTCCATTAGAGTCAGAAAACCGACGTGTGCCTGACTGTGAATCCCCAGCAGTTCTGGAGGAGAAAGGAAAGATGGACAGTTATAGTAAATTATTAGACGGACTGGACACAGGCAAACCAGAGACGCCCATTGGTAGACAGCTGTTTCGGGGATCTTGCCCTTCATCAGTACAGAGCAGGGTTACTGGATAGCTGGATGAAATACATGGGGAACAGAGTGTTATCCCGAAACAGCCATAAACGGACTGGGGTCACTGGTTTCGTTGGCATGCTTTAATTAGCATATTTTTTTTCCCATGGAGCATTGCCTGAACAACAAGTCTCCATGTAGCGCAGGGAAACAGTTGTCTACAGATGGGAATCTCTGGTTTGGCTAGAATGAATTTGCATACATTTCTTCCCATACAGCACTGCCTAAAAAAAAAAGTGTCCCCATATATCGTTTTGTCTCCTCAATAAGACACAATACCCTTCCTTACCAAAGGCTGGACACAGATGTGTGAGCACCAAAGGTAAAGAGGATCGGTCTTCTCTACCGACAGGTCTGTTCTTGCAAATACCAATAAGAATAATTCTGAAGCATCTTTTATTACAACTGCATTGTGGCGTTCCTCTGTTGTTCCTCCTGTAACTACACATTAACATTTCGCTTGTCGGTAAGGTGTCCCTACACAGTCTGATATTAAACACCACTGAGCGGACATGGCCAGACTGTGTAGGAACACGCCTCTTTGGCAAGTGGAATGGTAACACCCGGTTGTCAAAACCCTGGATGATATTATTTGCCCAATTATGCAGAAAAGTCGCTTTATCGTAACATGGCTACGTCGCTTTCCCATTCAGGAGTTTGGTAAAGAGGAGTGGTAATCCCTGTGGAAGACGGCACTAGAACATGACATGATTTCTGGAAAAAAACAAAACAAAAAAAAACTGCAACAAACCTGTCCTGTGGGAACACAGCCTAACAACAGCCATACTCAAGTAATGTCCATTTACTCTGCCTGGAAAAGAAGAACTTCCTGACCATGACAATGTACAGGTATACCGGGCCATATGTCACCCATAGGATTCCATGGCAAAAAAATATAATAAAAATCTAAACTGCATCAAATAATTTATTTATTTATTTATTTTTTGCTGGATGACTCTGTAGAGAACCGAGTAGTCAACTAAAGGAACATTACACATACACCTGAAAATACGTATACTGACAAATTCCAGCCCAAAATGACATTGTACACCCTAGTCCAGCAGTTTATGCTTCAGAGCTGCTCTTCCTACGCTACTGGAAATTGTGTCAGTCATTTTTGGCTTCGTTTATGTAAAAAAAAAAAAAAAAAGTTCCAACATTTCAGCACATTGTTTGGCACTTGGTGACCCTTTCCAATAAGTCACATTTTTTGGACAAAACCGCAAGTGTCTAAAACCTTATTCACTGGGGGTTACCAGGCTACATAATGGACGACCTATCATTTGGATAGGTCATCAATTTAAGATCGGCAGTGGTCTGACACCCTGAAGAGGTTGTTATAGTGGCTGTTCTTGGTATTGCAGCTCAGTCCATTCACTTGAATGGGACTGAGCAGAGATCAGGCCATGTGACCAATGACAGTCGCATGGCTTATGAAGTGGAAACGACGCTCAGGGAGGGTCCTGGGTGTTGGACCCCCACAGATCTTCAATTGATGTTTTACCCTAAGGATATGTGAGCAGCCTAAGTCGCTCCATCAGGATGGGAGAATGGGACCCCTTTAAAGAAATTGTTCCAAGACTTGAAAGGGATGCCGACTAAACCCGAGAACGGGGGTCCCATTCTCCCATCCTGATGGAGCGACAGGCCGAGCATGCACACTGTTGCTCCGTACATTCTCTATGAGATAGCCAAGTACAGTGCTCAGCTATGAATGCAACAGTAGGGTGCATGCTCGGCCTCTCAGGATCAGTGAGGGTCCCAGCAGCCAGACCCCTCCCAATCAGGTTATCCTATATATAATACTGATAGGGGATAACTTCACATCTTGCTACAACCCCTTTAATAAATGTGATGTAAGGCATGCAGGCCAGTTTTTGGATGCAAATTATAACATTTTTATTAGTAAATCCGCCCCATTGTGCGTAAATAAAAACCGCGTGTAATATCGTCCTCCTCCTGGTGTAAGACATTCACATCAGGGTAGCCGTAAACCTAGGAGAATATGCCACCGGTCTAACCTTCATAGGTCAATCACCTGCAGTCTCCTTACCTGGTATTCACTGTCTGGGCCGTATTTCTAAATCAAATATTGATGAAAAAGGAATTTGGAAATTGACTTAAAATGTGGAAAGTCAGAAAAATCCTCATTAGGGACAATTTTGTAATGTCACATGATCACAAGAACTAACAGAGCCAAAGTTCTCGTAACAGTAGGACGACTAGGAGCGCAGCTCTGCATATCAGCCGGCCCGCAGGAATAGTAAAACTGCTGGATGTACAGGAGCGCGTGGGTGGAAGGGGCTGGAGAGGTGACAACTATTTACATAGGGACTTCAAGTACATGTCTGTTCCTTAAAGGTGAAGACTAGTTTAGAAAAACTATTTACCTATCCCCTATTAGACAGTTGTGATTTAGTATGACGGAGAGAGGTTACAAGGAGCGTCTCTCTGGAGGACTGTCCTGCATTACATAGGAAACCCAATGGTTTGTATGGACACTGTGTAATGCTTCATTTCGCCTGTGGTGGCGCTGTAGGAAAATGGAACACCAAGGAAAAGGCTACACAGCACAACTATTTCAATGTATCTGTACTGGTGTCGAATCGAGATAGTGGGAGAAATTCCAAACCTGTTGGATTTTGGTTGCAGATGGCAAGTCACATGTATCGTCCATGGTTAACAAGTCACATGTGACCTGCGACGAACGTGAAAATGTGCAGTGTGGCAGCATATAGCCGCGCTGAAATTGTATAAATGGGCTACGATATGGCTGCAAAAACAGTCACTTCACAGTCATGCATTGAAATCAAGTCACATGTGACTAGAGACTAAAATCCAACACGTTTGGATTTTCATGTCACAATCACAAGACATCAATATAACCTGATCACAAAGCAGAGAACTACAACAACAAGAACGGGAAGGCAAGAAATAGTACATTATTGTATTATTGGAATCAGATAAGCAAAAAATTACTATAGGAGTGCAAAGAAGATAAAACACAATAGTAACATGTATGTAACCGAGCTTACCCTGCTCACGTAGTTCTGCCTCATAGAATCAGCGTTATCAGCCTAACAGTAATAACATTTCATCTCACTGCCCTCTAGTGGACATGTCAAGAATCACTTGTAGGTGGAAAAAAAAAATTAACAGAACGCTAGACATGATTTAAATTTTATATACTCCACTGAAGTGACAGTGAGTGCAGCTCTGGAGTATAATACAGGATAAGTAATGTAATGTATGTACACAGTGACTGTACCAGCAGAATAGTGAGTGCAGCTCTGGAGTATAATACAGGATGTAACTCAGGATCAGTACAGGATAAGTAATGTAATGTATGTACACAGTGACTGCACCAGCAGAATAGTGAGTGCAGCTCTGGAGTATAATACAGGATGTAACTCAGGATCAGTACAGGATAAGTAATATAATGTATGTACACAGTGACTGTACCAGCAGAATAGTGAGCGCAGCTCTGGAGTATAATACAGGATGTAACTCAGGATCAGTACAGGATCACTAATGTAATGTATGTACACAGTGACTGTACCAGCAGAATAGTGAGCGCAGCTCTGGAGTATAATACAGGAGGTAACTCAGGATCAGTACAGGATAAGTAATGTAATGTATGTACACAGTGACTGCACCAGCAGAATAGTGAGCGCAGCTCTGGAGTATAATACAGGAGGTAACTCAGGATCAGTACAGGATAAGTAATGTAATGTATGTACACAGTGACTGCACCAGCAGAATAGTGAGCGCAGCTCTGGAGTATAATACAGGATGTAACTCAGGATCAGTACAGGATAAGTAATGTAATGTATGTACACAGTGACTGCACCAGCAGAATAGTGAGCGCAGCTCTGGAGTATAATACAGGATGTAACTCAGGATCAGTACAGTATAAGTAATGTAATGTATGTACACAGTGACTGCACCAGCAGAATAGTGAGTGCAGCTCTGGAGTATAATACAGGATGTAACTCAGGATCAGTACAGGATAAGTAATGTAATGTATGTACACAGTGACTGCACCAGCAGAATAGTGAGCGCAGCTCTGGAGTATAATACAGGATGTAACTCAGGATCAGTACAGGATAAGTAATGTAATGTATGTACACAGTGACTGCACCAGCAGAATAGTGAGCGCAGCTCTGGAGTATAATACAGGATGTAACTCAGGATCAGTACAGGATAAGTAATGTAATGTATATACACAGTGACTGTACCAGCAGAATAGTGAGTACAGCTCTGGAGTATAATACAGGATGTAACTCAGGATCAGTACAGGATAAGTAATGTAATGTATGTACACAGTGACTGTACCAGCAGAATAGTGAGCGCAGCTCTGGAGTATAATACAGGATGTAACTCAGGATCAGTACAGGATAAGTAATGTAATGTATGTACACAGTGACTGCACCAGCAGAATAGTGAGTGCAGCTCTGGAGTATAATACAGGATGTAACTCAGGATCAGTACAGGATAAGTAATGTAATGTATGTACACAGTGACTGTACCAGGTATTAATGGTACGAATATACCTATAACCACAAGTATGTATGATACATTTATTGTTACCCAGGGGGTCACTTTAAGCTCAGAGGCTCCTTCGCTGATTTTCCCTAAATAGTGACCCTCCCAGCTACTCATTGTGCTGCCCCTATAACCTGAATGAAGGTCTTTGAGCTCCCTGCACAGTGGATGGCTTGGCGTCTGCCTATGTAGAATTACTGAAGGGACCACTGTCCTTTCTTTTTGGACTCAGTGGGGGTTCGGAGGTCAGAGGTCAGACCCCCACTGATCTGAATGTTGTATCACATTCCATAGATACACATAGCAGTCTAAAATGGAAATGTCCCTTTAATGATATTTACAGCATCCTGTAATGTCCCTTTAATTACACAGACCCTCCATTATTCCTCATTTTCCATGTTATACAAGTTATCTTCTAAGCCAAGTTTATTTCTAAGGACTAATATTAAAAACACACAGACACAATTTCTTATCTGCGGCATCTCCTGAGCCTCGGAGCAGAATACACTCAGCCTTCATTAGTACTTAAAAGGAAGAACATGCATAATAATGGTGGAAAACAGACAGTGAAGCCTCGCCTAATGGAAAAAGGGTCGTCTCTGGTTTTCCAGACCTATAAAAGTCAGTGAGGTCAGCCAGCTCTATAGTCTGGATCCTTACTGGTAATTGAATGGGGTATTACTGCCACCTGGTGGTCAGCTGCTGCGGTGTACAAAGACGCAGTATCTGACAATCCAGACAACGGCGCAGATTTACTAATCCGGTGTTGGGGTATGTTCACATGGCTGAATTTGGAGCTGAATTTGAGACGAAATCTGCCTCCCATTTATTTTGCAATAAGAGGCAGATGCTGTTTTTTTCAGCTAGCAGAAATAATAAGTGTCATGCCTTATACTACACCAGATTTATCACAGTGCCTCTTCTTATAGTCTTGACTAGTTTTACACCATTGGTTGGCTTAGTTTTAGCAAAATATTGGTACACACAGTCTCGCGCCCCTTTCCTATTAAGCCAAGCCCATTCGACTAAATCAACCCCCCTTGTCAAACTGCGAAACATGTCTAAATCACAACACACATTAGTTGCAAGGCATAAACACCAGAATGCTGGTGCACGGAAGTAAATCTCCCCCATTATTTAATATTCTCGGATTGCTAAAATCCGGGCTGTCTGCACCCACCACTAGGGGGTACACTGATCATACATTTAACATACCCCCAGTGATCAGCTGTGGGGAAACCTAGCAGTATGTGTTCAATGTCCCTGCAGCGCCACCGCAGGGAAAATTCAGCATTACACAATGGCCATTCAAATCAATGTGTTGTCTGTGTAGGATAGGATGGATCGTCCAGGGCGAGAGACACTCTGGTTAAATAATGAGGCGATAGACAACCCCCCCCCCCCCCAAACCCTTCTATTAACTAATAGGATGTACATAAATTATTTTTCTAATCTAGACATCCAGGAACAGATTTTTGATACTGATACAGTATCAGATAGGTCAGGGTCCGATGGCTTAGTATATGGCCTTCGGAAGCCATATAATAAGTGTATGGCCGGAAGCAGCCCTGCTCCTAGTCAAGTAAAAGGGAACAGAGCTGCAATTCCAGGGGCCACGGCTACACTGTACGGACCAGAAGTGGAGGTGGTGCTGCTTTCTACTGCAGTCCCACTTCCATTCACTTGAATAGGAGCAGGGCTGTTTCCATCCGTATACTTGGTATATGGCTTCTGGCGGCTGCATCAACTGTGTCGGACCCCACTGATCTGATACTGATGACCTATTCTGTGGATAGGTCATGCGCATCAAAAAAATCTTACAATCCTGGACAACCCCTTTAATACTATTCCAATGATCTGCCACGGGAAGCGCCTTGTTGATCTGGTAACAGCCGAACCTTTCCCCACGATCATGTGACTTACTCATTCCGGAGCATTCCCGGTCTCCGTCCCACACGTTGGAAACCGCGTGTCCAGTCAACAGAAGGTTAATCAAACTCTGGCTAGAAAAAAAAAAAATACAGAAAAGGTGTAAAATAAAGTACAAGCTGCTCGATAACACAAGACACAGCAAGATGTATAGTGGGCTATTGGAAGAAACCAAAAGGGACATTTCAGAAGTGTCAGGGCTTCGGAGAGTGGACCGTCACCTCCCCGGGTCCACAAACTTAGAAAAATATTCTTTCCATATGGGGAACACCATAACAAGAAAAAAAATAAAATAGGAAAAAAAAAAAAAAAAAAAAAAAAAAGAAAAAAAAAGCCAAGACTCCATTTTTTTGCTGCACCATAAAAATTTGAAACAAAAGCGATCAAAAAATATGTAAATATTATAGAATATAAAAAAAAAATTCCAGGTGTCAAAATATGGCGACTCCCAGAAATTTTAGTTCTTAAAGGGATACTAAACCCTGAAAACAAATAACAAAAAGCTGCATGAGGGGCGGGGCTCAGCTCCCATTCAGTCTAATGCAATAATGGATACAGTGGGGAGAATGACACGTTTAGGGTTTTCATTTACTTTGTGCAAATCAACCAGCTTTCCCGGAGTCCTGAAAGGCAAAACTAGCTATCTGGATCATAACTTAGAAAGAGATTTCTGTAGGTAGATTTTGCTTGTATGACAGTACTGACTGATATGTTTCCCAGCTTTCTTGGGACCCTTAAAGATACATCTGTCACATGAGGGATCAATTACGGAGCCTGGAGGAGGGTTTATTTGGGTATAGTTGTCCCTAATACAGTATTACCTGGTATACTTCCCAGCTTTCCCGGGACCTGAAAAAGCACATCTGACAATTATGTGGAATTTATTCATAGCTCCACATGCTATGCTACCCAGCTTTCCCAGGACCCTGAAATGCAAATCAAGCAAAATTTTGGCATGATGTGGTGGGAAGCAGGGGGATTTATTTAGGTAGGCTTTGTATTCAGCAGTCCCTATTGCAGTATTACCTGGTATGTTACTCAGCTTTCCCAGAATCCTGAAAGGGAAATCCTGGCAAGCTATGGCATGAATATGGAGCAAGAAGATAGATTTATGTAGGTATATATAGTATTCAGTATTCCTTATGCTTCACATACTAAGTTACCCAGAAGTCTGGAAACCAGATCTGATCAAGGAGATTTATTTTGTATTATATGACTATTAATTGCTTAAGAAAATAAAAAATGTTATGGGATGTGGAAGGAGGGGAGTCAAAAACGAAAATTGAAAAATGCCCGCGGCGGCAAAGGGTTTTTCCAGGTTAAAGCTACAGATATGTTTAGGACAGGTCATATCGGATCAGAGGGGGGTCTGACACCCAACATTACCACCTATCAGGTGGCTGCTGTGAAGAGCTGAAAATACGCAATACTCGCATTCTGGCGTAGCGACAGGCTAAACATGCGCCCTGCCGCTACATTCATTCTCTATAGGAGCACCTGCCACCTCCAGCGCTCCCATAAAAAATGAGCTGAGCGGCAGGGAACTTTTTTGGCTGGCCAAACCATCACAACAGGAGAATCAGACCCCTCTTCTACGGATTGATGGGGGCCCAGCAGTCGGACCCCCACTGATCATAAAGTCATCCCCTATCCTATCGATAAAGGATAACTTCATAAAATTGATACAATGCCTTTAAAAATCGTCGGAGCTCCAGAGTTGCCAACTGTTCAGGAAAATAGGCACGGAGGGGGTGTGGCCACTCACAAATGGGGTGGAGTTTAGGCAAAATTATCCTCAAAGTGGGTGGTTTGTAGGCAATCATGGACAGAAAATGGCCTTTTCTGGGTGGGCAGGGTAAACAGAATCATCAGAAATTGGGTCAAAAAATCGAGTTTTAAAACACTTATTTATAGTAATGGCTTTCTAGATTGTTTTCAGCTTAAAGGGGTTGTCTTGTCCAGAAGGTGCTAAAATCTGCAGGCACCTTCCTCCTTACCTGCCGTGCCCATACACAGGGTCAATCAAAGGCTCTTCAGCATCTTCTATTTCATTTTTAACATTTTCAATTCCCTGGTAAAATTGGAAGACATTGTTAAGAAAGGAAATCATTCTCAGACAAAGCTCAGCTTTAACCTGTCACCCAATATAAGAGATTTGGCCACACTCTGCCCTGTACGGGTCCTCACTGGGTACCATCGAGCTCTGAAGAATAGGTCCCCTGTGGCTCCTAAATAAATGGAGTGACAGGTCGCACAGCGACGCCGCTCATCTCCCTGGGACGGCCGGAGAGAAGCAGAGTACAGCGCTCGCCCCCCCCACTAAAGGGATTTTACTTTACTCTTAGTCTTTCTCAGTACACAGGGAGATACAGCTCATCAGATATAGTAGATATAGTAATTAAAGGGATTGTCAAGTCCAGTGGGAGCATACTATGGCTGAGAACAGTGAAGTGAGCTGTGAGTAAGGATTCATTATTCACCACTCTGCTGCCTGCACTGATGTCACATCGGACCAAGGACGACAGAAGACGCGGGAAGCACAGAGGAGAGTAATGAATGCAGCTCACCATCTGAACATTGTACTGCACATGGGGGGCACTGAGGGGAGCATTATACTGTGTGTGCAGGACACCGAGGAGAGCATTATACTGTGTGTGCAGGACACCGAGAAGAGCATTATACTGTGTGTGTGGGGCACCGAGGGGAGCATTATACTGTGTGTGGGGGGCGCCGAGGGGAGCATTATACTGTGTGTGCAGGACACCGAGGGGAGCATTATACTGTGTGTGTGGGGCATCGAGGGGAGCATTATAGTGTGTGTGGGGGGCACCGAGGGGAGCATTATAGTGTGTGTGGGGGGCACTGAGGGGAGCATTATACTGTGTGTGGGGGGCGCCGAGGGGAGCATTATAGTGTGGGGGGCACCGAGGGGAGCATTATACTGTGTGTGCGAGACACCGAGGGGAGCATTATACTGTGTGTGTGGGGCACCGAGGGGAGCATTATAGTGTGTGTGCGAGACACCGAGGGGAGCATTATACTGTGTGTGTGTGTGGGGGGGCGCCGAGGGGAGCATTATAGTGTGTGTGGGGGGCAGGAACTGAGGGGAGTATTATACTGTGTATGGAGGGGCACAAAGGGGAGCATTATACTGTGTGTGGAGGGGCACCCAGAGGACCATTATACTGTGTGTAGGGGCATTATACTGTGTGTGGAGGGGCACAAAGGGGAGCATTATAATGTGTGTGGAGGGGCACCGAGAGGAGCATTATAATGTGTGTAGGGGCATTATTGTGTGTGTGTAGGGAAACTGAGGGGAGCATTATACTGTGTGTGGAGGGGCACCCAGAGGAGCATTATAATGTGTGTAGGGGCATTATTGTGTGTGTGTAGGGGAACTGAGGGGAGCATTATAGCTATTCTTCCCTTCAAACCTGATATAACTGCAGACAGAAGCTCAAATTAAGCCTTATTTAGATAAAATATATATATATATATATATATATATATATATAAAAAAAAAGAAGAAAATCAGTACTTTGGGGGTACTTGTTGGGAAATTTTATCACTAGGTTTGAGAAGGTAGAGAAACATTTTTCTAGCCTTTTGCTACTGATGACCTATACACAGGAGCTGATTGTGGGGGACCCTCTCCAACCTGTTACTGATGACCTATCCTGAGGTTAGCTCATCAAACTGAGATGGCTGGACATCCTCTTTAAGAATGTTTCAAATCTACAGGTACATGACTACACACCCACTCAATAAAATCAGCTATTTTTTTTCTAGAAAGTTCCAAAATTATTAAAAAATACCCCCCTAGGGATTGAGACCTACATAATAAAAATTCCATGCTAAAATTCTGGGAGTGTACAGCAACCACTAGACTCCGCCAATGCTTCCCCCTAGTGGCAACTGCAGACACAATTTTATCATTTAGTAGTCTATGAAAGGAAATTCATCATTATGGGAAATTCTAACCCTATAAAACAATGTAAAACATACATAAAAAAAACAAAACAAAAAACTGAACAACAGATACATGTAAAACCTCACCATCTCAGAAATGTATACGAGCTGCCCGATCCTCCATGTATATACGAACCTTGGTGAGAATGACGGAGTACAGGAAGAGCAGCACTCCGAACCGGTTCCTCCACATTGAGTACTCATCCCATATGGCCGCCTTCAGGTCACCAAAACTTTGGAACGTTCTTTTCCTATGGAAACAAAGCATGGACAAGCGGTGTCTACACGGGAGGTCACAGCGCAAAAATTAAACCCTAAAAATCACCTACAGGTACGAGGCCCTGAGCAGTTGGCCATATCCGATTTGTGGAAGGAATAGTGACCAACAATATGGAGAATGTTCCTAACTTTTAACCTCTGTCTGCCTTATAGACTGTAAGCTCTTACGAGCCCGGCCCTCACTACTATTGTGTGAACTGATTTATTACACTGCAATGTCTTATCTTGCCTGTACGATTTGTAAGGTGCTGCGGTATAGGTTGGCGCTATATAAATAAAATTTATTTATAGTGTCCAGGCTGGGAAATACCATGGGAAGGCCGCCTCGGAGGGATGGCGGCTCATCGGCATTGAGCTAAGACACTTCAGAAGAGCCGACCTGAGAAATGCGTCTGTCACATGAACAGGGTTTCCCGGCACGGACATGGTGCTTATGGGTCTTATATCCCTTGTGTATCTACGTATCAGGGTTCATTGAGTTGGAGCCTTCAGAATTACTTCTGGAGGATGAAACTTTGCTCTGAACACGCAGGTGCTTGGCTTGTTACAGTTATCTTGGGCCATGCACATGTGTGATCATTGTATGACTAGGAGAAAATTTCATCTGAAAATGAACGATAATGGGGTTTTCCAGCGACAAATGCATATTTCATACCGATAACCTATCCACAGCAGTATATGATCTGTGGGGGTCCGACAGCTAGACCCCACACCGATCAGCTGATCCGACTACCACAAGTATCAGGGGGCGGGGAGAAGAAGCAGCTCTGTTCCTATTCATGTATTAGGAGCTTAGCTGCAGTTCCCTGTCGCCACCACTATGCGGCTCTGTGCCTATTACGCTCCCTGTCCACTGCTGCTACTTTCCATGTCCCGACACTCTAATCTGTGCTGAGTCCATAGGTCAGACCCCACAGATCACATAGTGATGGTCTATAACCTATGGATGTGTCCTCTGTATGAAATATGCATTTGGGGCTGGAAATCCCTTTAAATAGGAACCATTAGCCCTTCTCTCTGTTTTAGTATCTAACACTGAGGCTAGTTTCACACTTGTGGCAGGATCTCAGTTTTTCGGGCTTGCCGGGGGACCTGAACAATAGAGAGCCTGTCCACTAAAACAGAGGTTACCTGCAGACTTCATAGACTATAATGGGGTCCACTGGGTTTCTGACCGTTTTAATACTGAAATCGGCAAAGAGAAAAGTCCTCCATGCAGGACTTCTCTCTATACTGATTGACAGTGGGTGAGCAATAAGGAGAGCAATAACCATTTCCAGGAAGAACAATAGGGGAATGACAAACAAAGAACCCAATAGATTTACTATTGCTGTAAAATTATAGGACTAAGGCCTCAAGCACACGACTGAGTATGCAGGCCAAGGCTTTTTTGAGTGGGGGTCTTATGCTCAGTTGTGTTCCGGAAGACTACAGAGCTGGTGCTATCCTGCTCCGTGACACTGGAATGGAACAGAACCCCTCCCCCCCCATTGAAGTCTATGAGGGACTGAATCTGAGTACATTCCACTATGAAATCGGTCCCCCTCGGCGTGCACACTCGGCTCTGCGCATATAGCCTCATCAACAGACTTTATACAAAATTCGCATTTGTTTAAAAAAAAAAAAAAAATTAAATCAGAAAATCTTAAAACAACATCTTGGTGAATATGAGAACATTCAAGCAACCGCTTACATGGCCTAAAGAAGATCTCCACCAAAATAATCCAGAGAAAATGCAAGGCCTTGAGCTGTCTTATGGGTCAGGTTATTACAGATCTTACTCCTAAAGGCCCTTTTGCACGGGGTAATGGTCGCCCAAATGACCGATCCCGATCCCTGTCCTGTATACAGGTGCCCATCGAGAATCTGCCCATGTAAAAGACTTGTTTCATATTATAACACAGATTTACACTGCTTTCAATTGGAAATATTCGCTGTGTTTCTATGGTGCAGATTTTTACTTACCTTTGAAAAAAAAAGTCAAAAAGACCTGTCATTTTTGGAGTGTTTTATAAGCTAATGTTTCATTTGCACCACTCCAGCACTGACCATTGGGTCCCCATTGGTTTTGGTCCTCGTTGGCCCGGAAGTGGTGACGATCCCATTTGTGGTCAGGTGACCGCCACAGCCAATCACTGAGGGGCCTATATATAATGGTATATAACTGACTGGCCTCAGCAGTGACATGCTGTAGCGGTCACCTGACCACAAATGGAAGGACACGTCACTGTGGGTCTGGCAAGGACCAAGAATGACGGGAAAAGGGCAGAGAGTGTTAGAATAGGATACATAGAGTAAGGCCATGTTCACACCTGCGGCGGAGTCTGCCGAAAATTGGGGGAGGATAAAATCCGACACAGAGGAAGATGTTTTAGCGGCCCACCTCTCTGTGTTCACCCACCAATCTCGTGTCCATGCCAGACGCAGACCCAGGGGGCAGAGCTTAAATGCCTCAATAACTTTTATTCTTTTTTTGGGGGGAGGGTTTGATCACTCCGCCATTGTCTTTTATGCCTATTTTCTCTCGCTCATCATAATTAGTATGCTTTGGTACAGGAATGGGTTAACATCTTAAAATAAGACAATTCAAGGACTTCTATTTACTAGTGACTTATTTTAGGAGGAAATGTTCTTTATAGCCCAGGATACATCTTAGAGGACATTACTTGTCCACAAGCAGACAATATGGTGAACACAGGCAGAGAAGCAACTGCTGGATGCCAAGAACGACAGGTTTGATTGCCCTCCAGGATCAAGTACAGTACAGTGCAAAAGTTTTAGGCAGATGCTGAAACAATTCTGCACTGTAAGAATGCTTTCAGAAACAGAAGGGTTAATAGTCTATTTTTTTTTTTTTATCAATGAAGAAAAGAGGAATGTAAATCCCATCAATATTCGGTGTGATCTTTACCCTTTGCCTTCCATCAGTTCTTCTTGGTACTTGCAGACGGTATTTGGCAGAACTCGGCAGGGAGGTTGTTCCCGCCGCCATCTTGGAGAACTAAGCACAGATCTTCTGTGGATGTCGCTTGTTCCAATCCTTCTGTCTCTTCATGTCATCCCAGACAGACTGGATGATGATGAGATCAGAGCTATATCTGTGGGGGCCGGATCATCACTTCCAGGACTCCTCCTCCAAAGGGCAAAGGTCACACCAACTATTGATGGGATTTACATTTTTCTTTTTTTGTTTGTTTGTGACAAAAATAAACTATTAACCCTTTTATTTCTGAAAGCAGTCTTACGGGGCAAAATTTTTCCGCACATGCCTAAAACGTTTGCAAACCTCTGTATATTCAATAAATAAAAAAAGAGAACTCCCCAGTATCCACTTTAGTATTGGTGCCTGTACATACTACGCCATGTATCTAGCCACAGAAGTGTCTATATCACTTATCCCCCCGTGCAGGGTGATACATGGTGTGTTATTACATACAGTCACTAATAAAAGTTAGAAGTCTTTCTCCTGGACGTCCTGGTATCTGAAGTCCAGCGGTATAAGGAAGTAAAATGCAGACAATACACTTATACATACCCCGGTATAATGGGTTACTTACTGAATTAATGCATGAAATCTCTCAAAGCCAATCTCCTCTGCAGCCAAGGCAGCTACACATAAAAGACACTTTTCAGCACTAGGCAGCAGTAAAATACACACAATACACACAAAAAGCTACAAAAACCAGGCTCATACAATAATACATGGCATATAAGACACTGCAGAAAGAAATGTCATGTTATCTTCTACTGGCCACAAGCTACAAAGATGGAAGCATGCGACCATGTCAGGAGGTCAGGAGGAGAGGGACATTTAAAGGGGAACTTCTATACATAATAGAATTAACTATAGCACTGAGTAGGAGACAAATTAAAGGGGTTGTCCAGTTTAGAGAATCCATTTTTCATATACCCTATACTGTTCTGGGTCTGTCACACTGGAGGACTTTTCCTTTCCTCCACTACAGCCAAACCACTGATTTGTATAGTCATTGTGTAATGCTTCATTTCTCCAGTGAGGGCAGAGCAGGGAAACTGAACACTTAAAGGGGTTGGTCCAGCCTCAAATTGATTTTTCATACTGGTGACCGATCCACAGTATGTGATCTGTCAGGGTATGACAACAGGACACTGCACAGATTATCTGTTCCGGCAGCTGCTAGTGGTCGGGGAGCATGTGCAGCACTGCTCCTATTCAAGTGATAGGAGCCACGCTGCAATCCCCTGGAGCCACCACTATGCAGTGGACGGGGCTGCTGTGCCGCTCCTATTACTGCACGCGCTCCCCGTCTACTAGCAGCTGCCAGAACAGATGATCTGTGTGAGGTCTAGGTCTTGGATCGCGACAGATCACATATTGATCCCTACCCTATGGATAGGTCATCAGTATGAAAAATACATTTGGGGCCAGAAAACCCCTTTAATTGCTGGTCGCTGGGGGTCCCAGAAGGGGACAGTTTGTGGTCATCTTAATAGGGATTGTCCAAATCAGAGAACCCCTTTAAGAGATGTGTTACATGATTAGCAATTATGATGAATACTTATTCCTGGCAAATTCTAAAAATTAAAGGGATTCCTCCATCATAGACAATGCTGATCTACTGCTCGGATACCGTATCCCTGTCTGATCTGAGAGGACCGGCTGCAGGATTCTTGACTAGCTGCCATGTCCTGTCCCATTTTAAGGGGAGTATACTGGTAGTTTAGAGGACATAAACCTGGTGTAAGGTTCCCTTTAAGTGAATGGGACTGTGCACCAGGTGGTGAGGGCAGAAGCCCTTCGCCCCCTTTATTACAGAGATCCAGTCTAATGGTAAGACCCCTACCAAACCCTAAGTGATGATATGTCTACCCATCACTGTGTATAGTAAGAAAACACCTTTAAAAAGGACTCCTCACAGGTAGTAAATATGTGCATCCTCTGTTATTCTTCCTGGAAATGTCTAAATAAGTTTATGGTTTATGTTATGATCCCCTCGTCGATGAGGTGACCCCTATATAGCGTGTAGTATTCTATGTTCTGACATATTCTATGTGCTGACAGCTACTAACAGAGAAAGGTCCAGGTATCAATTTCTTCATACATTTCCAGGAAGAACATCATATACATTTTAAAATAAATTCCTGTTAACATATAATAATGACTGCCCCTTTTATGTCATAAATGCATGCCTTTAAGATGGTATAAGTAATACTATCAGCATATAAGAATACGGTGCATATCTGTGGCACATTCTCATTTGGTGTTCTCAGCGGCTGGGCGCCGCCGTACACCGCTCGTCTCTACATCTAGTCATCTATACAGGCAATGGGGCCCAACACCCAGACATGCACCAATACTAGGACTTTATTCGCCATGTAATATTGGGGCATGTGGATTTTAACCTCTTAAGCTCCAGTTTTCTTACCACAAAGTTAAAAATAAAGTTACTTTATTTTTTAAATTCAAACAAAATGTTATCATGGCAATTTTGTTACATAGAATGTATATGTTTTGAGTGATCGGGGGGCAGTGTTCTGTAGTGTAGGTGGTGGATGTATTATTTTATATACTTATTTATTGCAGATTTTTATTAGCGGTTCACATCTGTGTTGGAGCCTCCGTTTGGAGACTCCGTCACAGTGTCGTCAGAAACCGCCGGATGAAAAAGTCCAACTTTTTTGGCCGCAGAAATATTCGGAGAGAAAAGTCCTGCAAGCAGCACTTTTCTCTCCACATATTTCGTGCGGAAACTGTCCGTAAACCACACGGACCCCATTATAGTCTATGGCAGGGGTCGGCAACCTATGGCACGCGTGCCACTCTTGGCACACGAGGCTTATTTCCCTGGCACGGCAGCGGACTCCTCACCCAGCAGCTTCGATCGGACCAAAAACGTCCGAAACGAAACTGCTATTATTATACTGTGGGGTCTCTTCAGACCCCCGAGTATAATAAGCGGAGCCCCCGGGGAGGTGATGAAACATAAAAAACAATGTTACTCACTATTCCACGCTCCGCAGCCGCTCTGTACTCTTCAGGCGCTTCCGACAGCTGACAGGGCCTCAGGGGTCGCGTCTGCGTCTGACGTCATAATGACACGACGTGACCCCTGAGACTCAATGAGCGGTCGCTGACTACAGGCAGAAGTGCCCGAAGATACAGAGCGGCTGCGGAGCGTGAAATGGTGAGTAACATTGTTTTTTATGTTTCATCACCTCTCTTTGCCCTCCACTTATTATACTCTGTGGTCTGAAGAGACCCCACAGTATAATAATAGATAGTGAGTGTGCAGGGGCCACTCTAGAGCATAATACCGTGAGCAGGGACCACTATGGGACATATACAGTGTGCAGGGGCCACTATGGAGCATAATACCGTGTGCAGGGGCCACTATGGAGCATAATACCGTGTGCAGGGACCACTATGGGACATAATACCGTGTGCAGGGGCCGCTATGGGACATATACCGTGTGTAGGGTCCGCTATGGGACAAATACCGTGTGCAGGGACCACTATGGGACAAATACCGTGTGTAGGGGCCGCTATGGGACATATTGCTGTGTGCAGGGGCCGCTATGGGACAAATACCGTGTGCAGGGGCCGCTATGGGACAAATACCGTGTGCAGGGACCACTATGGGACAAATACTGTGTGCAGGGGCCACTATGGGACATATACCGTGTGCAGGGGCAGCTATGGGACAAAGACCGTGTGCAGAGGCCGCTATGGGACAAATACTGTGTGCAGAGGCAGCTATGGGACAAATACTGTGTGCAGGGATTGCTATGGGACAAATACTGTGTGCAGAGGCCGCTATGGGACATAATACCGTGTGCAGGGACCGCTATGGGACATAATACCGTGTGCAGGGACCGCTATGGGACATAATACCGTGTGCAGGGACCACTATGGGACATAATACCGTGTGCAGAGGCCACTATGGGACATAATACCATGTGCAGGGACCACTATGGAACATATACCGTGTGCAGAGGCCGCTATGGGACATATACCATGTTGCAGGCGCCACTATGGGACATAATACCGTGTGCAGAGGCCACTATGGGACATAATACCATGTGCAGGGACCACTATGGGACATTATTCTGTATAACGGTGTGTTTTCTATATTGAGGATGTGTTTTTGCACAGAAAACTCAGGCTTTGTTTTTTTTTTTGTGCAAAAATGCACCAGTTTTACATCGAATGAAAAAGTTCCAGATATAGCTGCATCCAGATACATAGTGTGTATTCACCATAAGACTGCCGCCATACGGTGCTTCTGGACACATATACCACTAATTGGCGGCTGCACATGGACTTTCATTGCTTCTAATCAGAAAGTACAGGAGCGTCCCAGGAAATAGCAGTAAACGCATGTGTCCTAAAGCATCTGGTGGCAGCACTTCTGTGTTATGGTTTGTAGTATATGACTTTAGTTTAGGGGTCGTCAGACTTACAATTATTGACCGGCACTCCGAGTACCTCATCTTTGATTTTTTTATTAAAATTGGCACGCCGAACAAAAAAGTTTGCCTACCCCTGGTCTATGGGGTCCGCCGGTTTCCCAGGCAAACTGCTTTTTTATGTGGTTATGTTTCAGTTTGAGGGGTCCCCAAGCGGTCTCCCTCAACGGAAACCCATGCGCAGATGTGAATCGGGCCTAAGGGCACAGGATTCTGCCTCCCATTGTATTCAATGAGAGGCAGAGACAGCAGCAAGACACGGAGAAAATAAGTGTCCTGCTCAATTGTGTCGCGGCTCGAGACTTCTGGCCCATTCAGCCACGACGGAAGGTCAATGCTCTACTTTGGCATTCCTCCACGAGGTGGTGAAAAACAGGGGAATCTGAGGAAGATGTCCGCCTCAAAGTCCTCTTCATTTTACGTTGTATGAACGTAGCCTTTGATAGGAATAACCCTTTAAAGGGATTGCCCAGCTTCAGGAAATAAATATTATTGTTTGCATAATAAAAAGTTGTCCAATATACTTTCTGTATCAATTCCTCTCTGTTTTCTAGATCTCTGCTTGTTGTCATTCATTCTATGCAATATACAGTACTTGGTCATGTGACACACGGTCCATGGTCATGTGATTATACACAGGTGTGTGTGCCCATCACATGACCATGGACTGATTTTTATCCAATAGAAGTAACAGAATGAATGACAGCAAGGAGAGATCTAGAAAACCGTGAGGAATTGATACAGAAAGTATATTGGAACATTGTACAACTTTTTATTACACAAACCATATTTATTTGCTGAAACTGGACAATCCCTTTAAGTCCCATGGAACTCCTTTGACTGGGTAAATGATTATGCAATGTTCACTTTCTTACAGCTACTTCTATCTGTACTTTCTTCTTGTCACTTCCATACTGAAGTTAATCTTTGCAATTACATGAACGTTTCCTTTTAAAACAAATGTAGAGATGTAATTGCCGGTAGGAGCGCAGGCTTCTGATGTGTTACAGGGGAGAACTGTCAATCGTTTTATGCTTGGAGTCCCCTTTTGTCAATACTTATCGGCTGTCAAGCTCCATTTCTTTATCTGATGCCTAAATTATGACAGACATCACTTTCTGCACTTTAGAAATCATTTCTGCAGAAAATTAAAAAAGCTGTTTATTCTGAAAGTTTAATCAGCTACAAAATCCATAAAATTTATTCCTAAGACTTTTCTTATACCGTGAAGACAAGCTAAAGGGAGTCTGTCAGTCGTTTTGACCCCTCAAACTGTTGACAGTGCTATAGTGGATATGGGGGAGCAGAGAGTAAACATACCTGGCATTAAAGGGAATCTATCATTAAAAAAAAAAAAAAAAAACACTTTTAAGCTAATGGCACGTTGGAATGGCCTTTCAAAAGGCCGTTCTTCTCCGACCTTTCCTTGTTGTCTTCTCCCAGCCATTTCTGTAAAAATCTGTTTCTTCAATTATGGAAATGATCCTCACAGAGCACCCGGGGCGTTCCTCCGTGGCAGCAAGCACCTATCGCGTCATCACCCATTAGTCTGTTGTGGTGACTCCCATCTTGGTCTTCTCTGTATCTTCTTTCTTCTACTTCCTCTGACGCAGTGCTGGACCGCCGCCATTTTCCAGTGGTCTTTCACAAAAGGCACAGTACGGACCACCGGAAAATGGCGGCCTGTCTATCGCAGTCGCTGCTGTCCAGTGCTGCGGCAGAGGAAGTAGAAGAGAAGACGAAGATGGGAGTCACCACAAAAGACTAATGGGCAGTGACAAGCGATGACGCGGTGGGTGCTCGCTACCAAGGAGGAAGGCCCCGGGTGCTCCGTGAGGATCATTTCCATAATTGAAGAAACAGATTTTTACAGAAATGGCTGGGAGAAGACAACAATGAAAAGTAGGAGAAGAATGGCCTTTTTAAAGGCCATTCCAACGTTCCATTAGCTTAAAAGTGTTTTTTTTAATGATAGATTCCCTTTAAGATCATGGAGGTTACATGATCAAAATGGACAGATTTTAATGCCCCATGGTGATGTGACTGCAAGTGCCCAGGAGGGGTCGCCTTAATGTGCAGTGCCCAGAGCTCTCGGATTGAATGCTCCTGGCCACTTCCCTCTGGCTTTAGCATTTAAAGGGGTTTTAAATACTAATGACCTAATGGTAGGGTAGGTCATCTGTATGCGATAGATAAGAGTCAGACATCCAGGTCCCCACAAATCAGCTGAACTAAGACTACAAGATTCGGGTTAGGCCTATTCACTGAATTCCAAGCACAGCGTCATACATATCCTAGGGGCTGTGCTTGGTATTGCAGCTCAGCCTTATTCAAATGAATTGGACAGAGCTGTGCTGCACCATGTGATCGATGAATGTGACATCAGCACAAGGAAGAGGCCGCAGTATTCTTAAGTGCTGCTGCCTCTCCAAACAGCTGAATGGTTATAGTGCTGGATGTTAGGCCTCCACTGGTCACGTACTGATGACCTATACTAAGGACAGCGATATACTGGGAGACCACAAGTCATCCGTCAGAGCACAGAGAGGTCAGGAAGTGCTTTTATGTATGAATATACTATAGGTATACATTTTGCTAGTGTCAACACACAGTTGCTTTACTACCCCACAGGAGAATGTGCCAAAGATATGACCTGTATGTTTGGTATACGGCAGAAGCCAGGGTGGTAATGAATGAAAGACTATGAAGACGACAGAGCGGCTTTCACAGTGGAATCTTACTGGGCTGCTCTCCATGCTGACTGCTCTCTGCAGGGAGTTCCCTTTCTGGTTGCGGAGTGGTCTTCCCTTTCTGCCAGGTTGTCAGGCAGTACGAGCTGGTATTATTCATGCTGGCCATCTCCAGAATGTCACACAAGGTCTGACATAAGACGTCCTTCTGCTCATCTTCTACAAATCCACACAATAGACAGAAGCAAAGAAGAGAGGTTGTCAAAAAACAGATGAGCACAGGGATATAGTGTGGTAACACAAAGAATGTAAAATGCTCAGGCTGATTGTTGGATTCATGGAGGGATTTACCTTGACAACTTCTCCAGTTAGATTTCTCTAAAGTAAAAAGCAGATTCTTTAGCAAAAAGGCCTGAGAAAAAAAATATAAAGAATAAAGTTATTGTATAATCAATTTATGCAATACAAAGCCGAGAATTGGTCCCGATCAATAAAGATTCATAATGAGTTAAATACATAATAAAAGCAGCTCTCACCCCTCCGATCGGCACCTCCTTCGCAGAGGTATTAGCTTTTTTTTTTTTTTTTTTTTGCTGATAGGCTAATGAGCTGTTTGGTGCAACAAGGGCGTCACCATTACTGTCATCACACCAAAGAGCTTTGTTTTCCAGTGCCCAGTCCCTCCCCGACTGTTATGACTGACATGTACACAACCCTGTTAATCACTGCAGGGAGGCAACAATTTGGTGTAATACCAGTTATGTTGACGTCCTCATAGCACCAAAAATCTCATTACCAGGAGCAACAGAGATGAGTCCGATGAGATTTTAATGTGGCCATATATTGTGTTATAACAGGGCAGTTTGGGACACTAAACCCCCGGTCCATAAGGATCTGTGGGTGGTTTAGTGTCCAAAATAGCCCTAGCAGGTTCCTTTTTATGCACTTACCTGTACTGGCGCGATCACGGCACACGGGCCGCCTTCAAACTGCTCCAAGGCTGTCGGCTCTGAGTCGCTGAAGACAAATCCTACAAAAAAAAATACATAAATCGTCTTGCAAGTTTTTAACTATAATAAAATAAGAGGTGCCAGGTTAACTGGGATTACTCTACTACAGAGGGGAAGCACTTGAGAGTACTAATGCTCAATGTCAGGAAGAAGGTGCAAAAGCAACTGATATTTTTAGTGTGCATAAAGAGAGAAGCTTATAATCTGTGACTCAGATATAATTGTTAACAACCAACACAATTGAGGACTGGAGATTCATAAAAGGGGCAACTCATACTAAACATACTCCTTGTGCATTATTATTCTGAAAGTCTTTGGCAAGCGCAGTACATGCTACTAGTACAAGGAACACTGTGACGTCATCAGGCATGTGCAGTAGGCTGTCCTTCATCCTCTGGTGGGCAGACCTTGGAGGGAAATAGGGGCGGTAGTCTTCAGCACTCATCAAAGCCCAACTTGCAGATTACACGCCCCTAAAGTCTTTCACTTCATTTACATATTCATAAAAGTCCAAATCTCTCAGCAACGGAACTGCGGTCAGCTATATAAAAGCCAGTTTGGAAAACCTTATCTGAAGTCCTGCAAGGGTTTATCTTTACATGTAAAGGGGCTCCCACAGATCAGTATGGTGCACAGTCCCATCAGGAAATGCAGCCAGTGTACAAATGGGATTTTCTGGTCTGGATTGCCCTGTGTGTTTGGGGTCTAACAGTGAGTCCTTTCCACTTTCCATTATCCCCATTTACCTTGTGTCCAGCGACTGAAGATGGAGTCCACCAGGCCTTTGCCATTCTTCTCTCCCCACACCAGATTCACCAGCTCTTTATTAGATTCTGACATCATCGTCCCTTGAACTTCTCTTCCCTCTTGGAGTAAAGATGTTGCAGATGTTTTGCTCTTTTCAACATGAAATCCCTGGACGTTGCCCCCGAGTCAGAGCAGAAATTCAGTAACAGATCCTGAGAATGGACATAATAATGTATTCATGAGAAGTTTAGACTCCAGGATTATGACAGTGCTGCAGCACCAACACCAATAGTGGTCAATCATGATGGTCAGCGTACTCAGCCAGGGCGGGGACAAGTGGGTTAAAGGGGTATTCCTGCCTTATAATGTTATACCATATGGCTAGCCAGTGGTCGGACCTTTAGCAGTAAGACATTTATTCCCTATCCTGTGCGCAGGTGATAAACGTCATGACAGATGAGGCCACACATTGTGTGATCGGAGCAGGTTAGCTGCCACAACTTGCCATTGGTGATCCCGCTGTGATATACAGCAGCCATCAGCATTGTGGATGAGGCATCTACATGCTCCAACTAAAGCCTGCAGCACAAAGTGAAACACGCTGAAGAATGTCAATTATTGCTGAGGGTTTTATATATAATAATAATAATAATAATAAAAAGCAGCAATTCCACCATTTTTTTTTTGCACAAGACCACCGTGACTGGCTGCAGCCATGGCATGGGGTATGCAGGCAAAAAAGACTGGCACAATAGCAGCAATAAATACTGGGTGTTTTGGATATTTTAGGTCAATCCCCTTTTTGGTCTAATTTTTGTACGTTTTGGAAGATCCCTCTAACACAAATTCTATAACGTACATGTATGTCATGGTGTGCCAAGGTGTTAAATGAGACCTCAATGTGGAGCAGCCTGAGAAGCATGCCAATGGACTTAATAAAACAGAATCACCCAGAAATCTGACATATATGATCAGTTTGTCAGAATGGCGTAGGCACAGACACTATGGCACCGTCAGGAACCAGCACGGTGACCCCACCTGACATGGCACAGCACAGGCACCCCACCCGCACTGACAGGGCAAAGCACGGGCATCAGAACTGCACCAGCGGGGCACAGCGTGGGCACCCACCAGCACCATCATGGCCTGACATGGGCACCCACCGGCATCATCTGGGCCTTGGACAGGCACCATCCTGAAATAACATGGGCACCCCACCAGCACCATCAGGATATGGATCGGACAAGGCACTGGCACAGGAACTAGGTAGGGCGCCTTTACAGTGTTGGCACAGAAACCAAAGCTCTGCCAGAACATGGTACTGGCACCCCCGGCACTGTTAGGACATAGCACAGGCTCAGCACTGGCACCCTCAGAACATGGCACGGGCACAATGCTAAGTAAGGCTGACATGAGCCATCATGTCAGGAGGCAGCTAGTCACACTATGACATGTGGGGCGGGCACACTGATGAGAGGGGTGTCTATGGCTGACACAGAGACATGGAGCTGGTGCTGAGGCCCCAGGAGCTGGCACAGACAAGCCGCCCTGGTACACGGTGCCCTCGGCCGCCCCCGCTCGGTACACGTACCCGGCTCCAGGCTCACTCTCTCCGCTCCCGCAGCAATCACATCCCGGCTCCACTGACTCAGGTACAGGCAACCGGAAGCGGAAGTCACTGGAGGGAGGGAGGAGGCGGGCCTGTCTCCATGGTTACACACCCAGCTGTCAGTCTGTGGGTTATATACAGCAGTGCTGAGTGACCCGAATACATAGAGAGACACTGACTAATAAAGTATATGTGTATACAGAGCATGACTAGTGCCCTCCTAACCATACTAGCCACACTGCCCCCTACCGGTGCTTTACAATAGTGCCAGATAGATACAGTGGCCCCATAATAATGGCAGCTATACAGAATTCATAACAGTGCCCGTCACAATAAGCCCTCAATGCTGGACAGACCTCCACTATTGTCAGCCATAGCCTCGGCCCTCACAGTGATAGTGCCCACTAAAAGTGCCAGCCAATGACTGATAACACGGGCGACCACAATGACCCCCATAACAGAGCCAACCAGTGCTCTATAATAAGGACGGAACGAGGGGCAAAGAGTGCGACGTACGCAGCGGGCCGCGGAGAATCTAGCATCACCCACTACCAATACGCCCATTCCTATCCATTTGTGTCCCCTACACAATATGGCGCCCCCTACAGTCACCCTGACAGGGTATGCCCCCAAATTACAACGTTCCCCTCCGCTTGCCCCCACATTACAATGTCCCCCTCCAGTTGCCCCCCCATTGCAATGTCCCCCTCCAGTTGCCCCCACTGTTTAATACCCCCTTCCAGTTGCCCCCACAGTATAAAGTCCACCTCCAGTTACGACGACATTATTATGTCTCTCTCCTGGTAGCAAACAAACATAAAAAAAGCCACTAACATTCACTTCACCCATTCCCCTGCTGTTCTCTTCTGTCTCTACTCCGGAGCCTTCTGGGAGCAGAAGGTGCGATGTGAGTGACATCACTACATCACGCCGACTGCTCCCGAAGCAGAGACGGGGGACTAATGGTGTATTCAACTATCTGCATCATGCGTTGAAGCTGAGACATCACTCTCACCGATCGGGACAGTGGGACAGGACTAGGAATCCAGGACTGTCCCGCTGAATCTGGGACGCATTGGGAGGTATGTAAAATCCACAATGAATGGAAGGTGGAAAAAAAAATGACATTTATTTCAATGGGGTTTGCAAGGCAGAATCTAACTGAAGGTAGGCCATGACGCTTTATTCCCCTCTATTTGAAAAAATCAGCTGCAGGAAAAATCTTCTCCTGACTCCATTGAAATGAATGGAAGATTCCGCCTCAAAAATCCACCTGCAAAAAACTCAATGTGAACATATCCTAACAGTGCCACCAGAGCTTTATAATAGTGTCTGCCACAGTGACCCCATAACAGTGCCACCAGTGCTTTATAATAGTGTCAGGCACAATGATCCCATAACAGTGCCACAAGTGCTTTATAATAGTGTCTGCCACAATGACCCCATAAAAGTGTCAGCCACAATGACCCCATAACAGTGCCACCAGTGCTTTATAATAGTGTCAGCCACAATGATCCCATAACAGTGCCACCAGTGCTTTATAATAGTGTCAGCCACAATGACCCCATAACAGTGCCACCAGTGCTTTATAATAGTGTCAGCCACAATGATCCCATAACAGTGCCACCAGTGCTTCATAAATGTGCCAGTCACAATGACCTTATAGCAAACAAATGCTTTATAACCGTACCAGACTAATGACCATAAAACAATACCAACCAGGGCTATAGAACACATAACAGTATCAGCTTGTGTTTTGTGACAATGCTAGTCAGAGTGACCCCATAACAATGTCAGCCAGTGCTTCAGTCACAGTGACTTCATAACAGCACACAGTGTCAATGCCCCATAATACACCGCACCATGATGAAGGCATCCACTATGCCCCATCATTCTCCTCTTCTGCTGGGGGACTTACCGCCAACTTACTTAGTTCTAGATAGTAAAAGCTTCGCCAAGGACAGTATAGTGGCATCCCAGGACTACAGGACAATGCCAATGCCCAAAGAAAAGCTGATAGATGGGACCTGTTATTGGCCATAAACTCCATATACTAAGAGGGCCCCAATTCAATGTAAGGCAGAAGCAGTAGGCTCCTAACTGGACCCCAGGACAGAAACCAGGACTGTCCCGCTGAATCTGGAATGGTTGGGAGTTATGTATTACTTATAGTATTGGTCTCGTCTTGTTGGGAAGAGACACCTTATAGGCTCCTAAGGCTTCTGGGCCAGGGCACCCTTTTGTAACCCCTCAAGTGATACCCTTGACCCCAGACAGCATTTATTTACAGTTCTATTCAAAGGGGTTACACAGGAACTCTGTTCCCATTATCAGTGGGTATGTGAGTAGTTGGGCCCCAACAGTCAGACACTTTCTGTGGACAGATCTAACATGCAGGCAGATGATAACTTTTAATTAGGAGGCAGGGGTGTAATAAGTAACCACAGCAAAAGTCGTATTAGGGCCCTGTTCCCCAAGACTACAATGCCTATCTTAAGCAGTAAGTTTAGAATTTGAAAAGTGTATGATTATTTTACACACAGGAATAATACACATAGTGATTTTACAGTACATTTTATGCACACAGTGATGTCACACTACAGGGATAATACACACAGTGATGTCACAGTACAGAGATAATACACAGTGATGTCACAGTACAGAGATAATACACAGTAATGTCACAGTACAGAGATAATACACACAGTGATGTCACAGTACAGGGATAATACACACAGTGACGTCACAGTACAGAGATAATACACACAGTAATGCCACAGTACAGAGATAATACACACAGTGATGAAACAGTACAGCGATAATACACACAGTGATGTCACAGTACAGAGATAATACACACAGTGATGTCACAGTACAGAGATAATACACACAGTGATGTCACAGTACAGAGATAATACACACAGTGATGTCACAGTACAGGGATAATATATACAGTGATGTCACAGTACAGGGATAATATACACAGTGATGTCACAGTACAGGGATAATATACACAGTGATGTCACAGTACTGGGATAATGCACACAGTGATGTCACAGTACAGGGATAATGCACACAGTGATGTCACAGTACAGGGATAATGCACACAGTGATGTCACAGTACAGGGATAATACACACAGTGATGTCACAGTACAGAGATAATACACACAGTGATGTCACAGTACAGAGATAATACACACAGTGATGTCACAGTACAGGGATAATATACACAGTGATGTCACAGTACTGGGATAATGCACACAGTGATGTCACAGTACAGGGATAATACACACAGTGATGTCACAGTACAGGGATAATGCACACAGTGATGTCACAGTACAGGGATAATACACACAGTGATGTCACAGTACAGGGATAATACACACAGTGATGTCACAGTACAGGGATAATACACACAGTGATGTCACAGTACAGGGGATAATACACACAGTGATGTCACAGTACAGGGGATAATACACACAGTGATGTCACAGTACAGGATAATACACACAGTGATGTCACAGTACAGGGATAATACACACAGTGATGTCACAGTACAGGATAATACACACAGTGATGTCACAATACAGTAATGGCGGTACATTCAGTTTTCCACACCCCTTTCCATCACCCATAGTTATCACTAATCGCACCTATCTCCTATCTCTGCTACCCTGAGGGTATACTGAGTACAGATAACTGTCAATGTAACAGAATGGTTTCTTATATCTAAGGCTATTATTACATTAGTATCATCCATTATCGCCTATAATAGTCATTCTCTGACTTCCATATCATGTGACAGGACACAGGCAGTAAGAATTACATGGACATAAACCAGAATGACAGCAGATCTGGACACAATGAACTACATTTACAAGCAATCTCCATGAACACTCCGTACATGCTCCTGCTGCTGAGCTCTCAGCTTCGCCTGTGGAGGAGGTTTGTCCCTTCTCAGCCGCCGTTGCAGCTGACAGCCACGCTGATCTTGCACATGGTGCTGCAGGAAGAGATCTGAGCTGCTGTGTGTGACTGGGACTTCTCTACCTTCTACCTGGGGATTACAGGGGGCAGCAGCAGCAGCAGCTATGGGGGGACAGGCAAAGAGGAGGAGCAGCAAACCCAAGAGGAAGCAGAGAGGAAGGACTGCAGGTGAGCAGGAGCCCTCCTACCTGGGGAAACTACAACTCCCAGCATGCTAAATACATATAGACCCACTGACCTACAGAATGTGACTATATACACATGTAGTGGTGCTGAGTTTGTCATTTGGTAATAGGTGTATGTACAATAATGCAGTGAGTGATGTGAATATTTATGGGTAAGTGCTGCATGGGGCTGAAGAGAGACATGTTACAAGGCAAACTCAGCTCTGCTACTTCTCTGTACACTTAGCCTAAACTCACACAACCAAGTTTCATCTGTGAGATCTCCTGGCTTGAACAGTGTGCAGGGAGAGGGACTCCTAGAAATACAGTTATGGTAGCGTCGGCTGTCTGTTGTTCCGGCCTGTTGGATAGTGCTTACATATGGAGCCTGACTGACCCCATTGACTATAATGGGTTTTGCCAGGAGTCCATTGTTTTTAAACTGAAAGCATCAGACAAGAAAGTATGGCTGCTACATCTCATCCAGGCTTTGGTGCGATGGTACAGACACAGTTTATTTCAGTGGAGATATACAGCTTTCCTACACTCCAGCACAGAACTGTCAAAATTGCATCAACTTTAATACATAAATTTGTCCTGACGGGGAATCTTGTGTCAAAACTCTTCATCCAAGCTAATCACTTGGGTCCTGGTATTGGATCCCCCACCAACCACATATCTTAAGGAGAGGTCATCAATAACCCCATTAAAAAATTTCATTGACTGTCCCCAGACCACAGCATAGCAAACCAGATAGGTAGGTTAGGGTCACCTGACTCCCCTTTTGAATCGCTGCCCCCGTTGCTGTTTTTGTCAATGTGTAAATGAGCTGCTTGGAGCAACGAGTCTGCTGTCATTGCTTCAAAGAGTTAAAGGGGTATTCCCACGAACATAACCATTTTTAAATTAGTAGATAATTAAAAGTTAAACATTTTTGCAAATATAAGTATTTAAACGTTTTACAGAGTTTTAAAGATTTGCTCTAACTATCTTGTGGTCACAAGTTGTTGTCTTGATCAGTTGCCAGTGGATACGACCATGAATGCAGGACCTTTCTAAGGTCAGAAAATCAGCCATGATTTCCTTATTGTGGCCAGAATATCTTCTCATACGTGTAGTGTCCCTGTCTGATAACCCAGGTATAATAAGAAAATCATGGCTGGGTTCCTGAGAAGTCCCAGACCATAGAAAGTTTCTGCATTTGTGGTCGTATCCATTGGCAACCGATCAAGACAACAGATGTCACCACTAAGATGGGTAGAGAAAACCTTTAAAACTCTGCAGAATTTTTAACTACTTATATTTGCATAAATGTTTAACTTATAATTATCAACAAATATAGATATATGTTCATGGGACTACCCCTTTAAGTGGTGACCCCCTCATTGCGCCAAAGAGCTCATTTGCTATTGACAAAAATTATATCTTGGCAGCGATTTAGAAGAGGAAAACATGGCCTGATTCATGTGACCCTAACCTATCTATCTATGCTGGGTCTGGTGACCCTAAACCTATCTATCTGCAGGGCTGGGGTGATATGCTGGTTCTGGTGACACTAACCTATCTATCTGCAGGGCTGGGGTGATATGCTGGTTCTGGAGACACTAACCTATCTATCTGCAGGGATGGGGTGATATGCTGGTTCTGGTGACAATAACCTATCTATCTGCAGGGCTGGGGTGATATGCTGGGTCTGGTGACACTAACCTATCTATCTGCAGGGCTGGGGTGATATGCTGGGTCTGGTGACACTAACCTATCTATCTGCAGGGCTGGGGTGATATGCTGGGTCTGGTGACACTAACCTATCTATCTGCAGGGCTGGAGTGATATGCTGGTTCTGGTGACACTAACCTATCTATCTGCAGGGCTGGGGTGATATGCTGGTTCTGGTGACACTAACCTATCTATCTGCAGGGCTGGGGTGATATGCTGGGGTCTGGTGACACTAACCTATCTATCTGCAGGGCTGGGGTGATATGCTGGTTCTGGTGACACTAACCTAGCTATCTGCAGGGCTGGGGTGATATGCTGGGTATGGTGACACTAACCTATCTATCTGCAGGGCTGGGGTGATATGCTGGGTCTGGTGACACTAACCTATCTATCTGCAGGGCTGGGGTGATATGCTGGGTCTGGTGACACTAACCTATCTATCTGCAGGGCTGGGGTGATATGCTGGGTCTGGTGACACTAACCTATCTATCTGCAGGGCTGGAGTGATATGCTGGGGTCTGGTGACACTAACCTATCTATCTGCAGGGCTGGGGTGATATGCTGGTTCTGGTGACACTAACCTATCTATCTGCAGGGCTGGGGTGATATGCTGGTTCTGGTGACACTAACCTATCTATCTGCAGGGCTGGAGTGATATGCTGGTTCTGGTGACACTAACCTATCTATCTGCAGGGCTGGGGTGATATGCTGGGTCTGGTGACACTAACCTATCTATCTGCAGGGCTGGGGTGATATGCTGGGGTCTGGTGACACTAACCTATCTATCTGCAGGGCTGGGGTGATATGCTGGGTCTGGTGACACTAACCTATCTATCTGCAGGGCTGGGGTGATATGCTGGGTCTGGTGACACTAACCTATCTATCTGCAGGGCTGGGGTGATATGCTGTTGTATTATGTAACATGAAAATCCATGTGTAATCCGCAGCATGTACATGTAGTGTTATTCATTTTTCCATACATGCAGCAAAGACCTCCATGTGGCATTTCACTGCACGTCTGGAGATAATCAAAAAAGCAGTATATACCTACAAATGGAAGCTGTAGGGTTAAAGGGTTTATCCAGTTTCTAACATTGATGGCCTGGCCTTAGGATAGGCCATCAATATTAGATCTGCGGGGGTCTGGCACCCGGGACCCTCGCAGATCACTGGTACCAAGCCAGCACGGCTCTCAGTATTGTTTACATAGCAAGCGCCGCACTGCTCACTCTCTAGCGTCGAGCGTGGGTACTGTAGCACTGCCCCATAGATTTCAGTGGGGCAGCTCTGCAGGACCCAACCACAGGTTAAAATATTGGGGATTGTTGGGGGGGGGGGGGCTCAACAGCTGAGTTTCAACCCTCTATGTTGTGTTGTGAGACTAGGCTGGTATTATATATGCTTCATGGGAATATATCAGGTGAAGGGAATGATTTTGTTCATGCATATACTGTGTGTCTATACAGATATACAGTATCCATGTGTGTCTATACAGATATACAGTATCCATGTGTGTCTATACAGATATACAGTATCCATGTGTGTCTATACAGATATACAGTATCCATGTGTGTCTATACAGATATACAGTATCCATGTGTGTCTATACAGATATACAGTATCCATGTGTGTCTATACAGATATACAGTATCCATGTGTGTCTATACAGATATACAGTATCCATGTGTGTCTATACAGATATACAGTATCCATGTGTGTCTATACAGATATACAGTATCCATGTGTGTCTATACAGATATACAGTATCCATGTGTGTCTATACAGATATACAGTATCCATGTGTGTCTATACAGACATACAGTATCCATGTGTGTCTATACAGATATACAGTATCCATGTGTGTCTATACAGATATACAGTATCCATGTGTGTCTATACAGATATACAGTATCCATGTGTGTCTATACAGATATACAGTATCCATGTGTGTCTATACAGATATACAGTATCCATGTGTGTCTATACAGATATATAGTATCCATGTGTGTCTATACAGACATACAGTATCCATGTGTGTCTATACAGATATACAGTATCCATGTGTGTCTATACAGATATACAGTATCCATGTGTGTCTATACAGATATACAGTATCCATGTGTGTCTATACAGACATACAATATCCATGTGTGTCTATACAGATATACAGTATCCATGTGTGTCTATACAGACATACAGTATCCATGTGTGTCTATACAGATATACAGTATCCATGTGTGTCTATACAGATATACAGTATCCATGTGTGTCTATACAGATATACAGTATCCATGTGTGTCTATACAGACATACAGTATCCATGTGTGTCTATACAGATATACAGTATCCATGTGTGTCTATACAGATATACAGTATCCATGTGTGTCTATACAGATATACAGTATCCATGTGTGTCTATACAGATATACAGTATCCATGTGTGTCTATACAGATATACAGTATCCATGTGTGTCTATACAGATATACAGTATCCATGTGTGTCTATACAGATATACAGTATCCATGTGTGTCTATACAGACATACAATATCCATGTGTGTCTATACAGATATACAGTATCCATGTGTGTCTATACAGACATACAGTATCCATGTGTGTCTATACAGATATACAGTATCCATGTGTGTCTATACAGATATACAGTATCCATGTGTGTCTATACAGATATACAGTATCCATGTGTGTCTATACAGATATACAGTATCCATGTGTGTCTATACAGATATACAGTATCCATGTGTGTCTATACAGATATACAGTATCCATGTGTGTCTATACAGATATACAGTATCCATGTGTGTCTATACAGACATACAGTATCCATGTGTGTCTATACAGACATACAGTATCCATGTGTGTCTATACAGACATACAGTATCCATGTGTGTCTATACAGATATACAGTATCCATGTGTGTCTATACAGATATACAGTATCCATGTGTGTCTATACAGATATACAGTATCCATGTGTGTCTATACAGATATACAGTATCCATGTGTGTCTATACAGATATACAGTATCCATGTGTGTCTATACAGACATACAGTATCCATGTGTGTCTATACAGATATACAGTATCCATGTGTGTCTATACAGATATACAGTATCCATGTGTGTCTATACAGACATACAGTATCCATGTGTGTCTATACAGATATACAGTATCCATGTGTGTCTATACAGATATACAGTATCCATGTGTGTCTATACAGATATACAGTATCCATGTGTGTCTATACAGATATACAGTATCCATGTGTGTCTATACAGATATACAGTATCCATGTGTGTCTATACAGACATACAGTATCCATGTGTGTCTATACAGATATACAGTATCCATGTGTGTCTATACAGATATACAGTATCCATGTGTGTCTATACAGATATACAGTATCCATGTGTGTCTATACAGATATACAGTATCCATGTGTGTCTATACAGATATACAGTATCCATGTGTGTCTATACAGATATACAGTATATATTTATTGGCCCAGATCTACCTATAGTTAGACTATTCAGTCTGAAGATACACCAGATTTATCACAGTGACCGAAGCGGATGATAAATCTGGCGTATCTTCAGACTGTCTAGTCTACGTTTATGCCACCTTTTAGTTGGCTACCTTTGTGCCAGAATTTTTTGACACTATTTTGGCGCATTGTGAAACATTTAAGCCACACCCCCTTTTCTGACAATCCACACCCATATGTCTAGCATGATAAAAAATTTTTAGCCCAAGTTAGATGCACCATGTTTTCGCCAGTGTCTAGTCGTATCCACAATAGTAAATGTGGGCCATTGGATATTGTTCTTTGATTTTTTATTTTTTTTTCTTATCCTATTAACAGATGACATCACTGGTTTGTCTGCTCAAGACCGGATGAAAATTAAGATGCAGAACAAGGCCAAGAAGAAAACTGCCGACAAATACTCAATTCATCAACTATTAGATAAGGTAATGATACCAAAGAGCCAACTAATATTAAAGGATTTGGCCAGAAATTTTTAATTAGAATAGACCATAAATATCTGATGGGTGGGGAGCTGACAGATGGCCCCTTCGTGGGTCAGCTCTATGCGGCCACTTCTGACTCATGGGCCCAGAAGCAGTTGGCTCCGGTTCCTGTTTAGTGGCCGGGCGCTGGTACTACAGCTTAGTTCTCATTGAAGTCACTTGGAGCTGAGCTGCAGTACCAGTGCCCAGCCACTATGCAGAGCAGAGAGCTAACTGCTTGTGGGTTCATGCAGTGTATAGTACGGGCTTTGGAAGCAGCCTCATACAGCTGATCTGTGCAGGGGCTGTCTGTCAGTCCCCACTGATTAGATATTTATGGTCTATATGCTATGAATAAGCCATAAAAAAAAAAAAAAAAAAAGTTCCTGGTCAACCTCTTTTAATACAAGACTAATAATAAAGGGAATGGGAGATGTTGTCATAAATCTTACACCTTTTCTTTCCATCTGCTGTCAGGTGGAATGTAAACTGTTACTTTCTGTTATCAGCCATATCAAACCCACCTGCCCCCTGTCCTTGACTTTCCCCGTTCTCTCCAGTCCATGGACTACCTGGCTGGAAGTGCAGAGGCTCAGGTGGTCACTGCGCCCTGTTACTGGCCTCAGCAGTCACATGTTGAGTATCAGTAGTGACATCATCAGTACAAACATGTGACTTCACTGGCCAGTGATTGGGTGCATTGGTCACCTGAGCCTCTGCACTCCCGGCCCAGGCAGTCCATGGACTGGAAGGAAAAGGGAATGTGCCACGTGAACTGAGCACTGCGTTACTTGTGTATCTTTTTTTTTTTTTTTTTTTTTTATTATAATTTTTTATTTATTTTTTTACCCCACCAGAGCACCCAGTGTTTTTTTTTTTTTTTTTAAATCGATCCCAGAAAACCCCTTTAGGTTGAGACCCTACGTTGTGGAAAAGCTGTTGCAACATGTGATCTCAGCCTCAAAGAGGACCCTGACATGTCTGCTTTAAGTAAATACTTGTATTCCACATATATAACAATTCTGCATCTTCTTTTCTTATAACTTTACATTGTGCTGTTCCTCTGTTACTCCTCCTAGAAATTTATGAATAAAATATCTTACAAATTAGAGGGTGTGTACCAACACAGTCTGATACTGACCACATGAGTGTATAGGGACACTCCCCTTTGACAAGGAAAATGGTAACAGTTGTATAAATGACTTATAATTTTTTTACTAGGAGTAACAGAGGAACGGCACAACACAGGTGCACTAGAATTATTTCATTGAGAATCCTGTTATTTAATAAAATTGTCATGTGTGGAGTAGCTACAGATTATATTTAAAGAGGTACTCCGGATTCAGGATATAAAGCTTGTTTGTTAGATGATAAAATTGACAGTTTTGTAATATATTTTGTGTTACAGTTCTTCATGGTTCTTAAGAACTGTTGGTTTCCTCTTTGATTGGCAGTTCTTGCCTCCTCCAGTTTGATTATTGTCATCGATACTTAAAGA
Source organism: Leptodactylus fallax (assembly GCA_947044405.1). Classification (NCBI taxonomy): domain Eukaryota; kingdom Metazoa; phylum Chordata; class Amphibia; order Anura; family Leptodactylidae; genus Leptodactylus; species Leptodactylus fallax. The sequence continues at coordinate 5,484,014 of CAMRHE010000040.1, forward strand.
GAATGTGTTGCCAGAAAATAATAATAATAATTATTATTTTTTTATTATCAAGTTTTGTTAAACATATTTTAAAGATTTTTTTTGTGAGGTTTTTAAATTTTTTTCCATGTTATTATCTATAGTTAAAAAAAAATCCTAATAATCCTGTAGTTCTGACTTTGTCCACTAGACAATATAATATTTGGAGACTTCCTGTTTTCTGCATAGCAGGAAACAGGAAGTCACAGAATGTTTTTGGCTTACTGGCTAAAGTTGGAATTGCAAGACTTTTAGGAATTTTTTTTTTTAAATAGATATGGAAAATTAAAAACCTAACCAAAAATTCTTAAAAAATACGTTTCACATAAAAATGTGATTTAAACAATGGGTCACTTCCTAGCAACACATTTTCTTTAAAAAGATTCACTTTTGGAACCAATATAAGGTTCCTCATGCCTGTAAAAAATACAAATAGTCTCTTATCGTTTTAGGTTAACAGCTTCTATGCAGATTTAATATCTCTATGGAAACAGACAGCAAACGGACTCTGTGTAGTCATACTCATAGGTGTAACTTGAAGCTCCTGGGCCCCACCACTTAACCATATGCTTTGTATAGTACTGGTTATGTGTTGTTTTGTGAGAGGCCTTTGGGCCCTCTGAGGCTCCCAGGCCCAGTAGCAGCGGCTACCTCTGTATACCCCTGTATACTCTCATCTATATCTATATATTCTAGCAAGTTGTAGGGAACAGATGAAGTGAGAGCGACTGAAGGCTCAGACTACACAGGGTTTGTTTGTAGTCTTTGGTGTAGTCTTTCCATATCACCATGGAAACATATAAGTTTGCTAGGACCTGCAGATACAAAACAGTAGGTTATTTTTAAAAAAATCTTTATTATATTTATATACACACACACAAATGTTTGATCCACTTGTCCACTGAGTATCATCAGTGTCACCTCGCCATGTTCCTGTAGTCAGGGATGGATTTTCCCTTTTATTATATATTTTGTACTGATGTTTATCATCTTATTACATGGGCATGTTGATACTCCAATAAACCATAATCTGCATCTTCTGTTTCAGACTGAAGAGTATTTGGACAATTTTAATTTTGAGATGGCCCATCTGTTCTGCCAGAGAGCCCTGGATTTGGAGCCAGAAAACCTTGAAATCCTGGATATGATGGGAAACATCTGTATGGAGTTGGGGAATGCAGAAAAAGCAAAACAAATATCCTTTGTGATTGTAGCCCCACTAATGTGTGTTGTGTCTTATGAAAAACCCTAAGGTGGTCTTTGTGTGTGTATAAGAATGCGCACTGTTTCAAAGATGTGCATTTGCAACTATTTTATTGCTCTAATGCATCTACAATAAAACACTGCAGCAACTTTGCAAGTTAAAAAAAAAATATGCTGCCATTTTGTCTATACAGCTCCAATGTAGTCCTATGTATCTCCATGGTTACAGACTACAAACCTAGTAGTCTGACTTTACATTCATACTTCCTTACACCTGTCCTCCTCTAATTGCTAACATTCCATATGTTTGTCAGCAAAAAGTAGGGGACTGGTGGAAGGGGGTATGAAAGCAGAATAAGACTATAAGAGTTTCGTTTGTGGTCTGAGGCCGTGGAAATACATAGCTGTACACGTACTCTCTAACGCAGGGTACGCTGCAGTGTATATAGAATAGGCAGAGGGCAGTAAATGTAGCACAGGCACAGAGTGAGTGGCGCGGTACAGTAAATGTAGCACAGAGTGAGGGTCGCGGTACAGTAAATGTAGCACAGGCACAGAGTGGTGCGGTACAGCAAATGTAGCACAAGCACAGAGTGGCGCAGTACAGTAAATGTAGCATAGGCACAGAGTGGCGCGGTACAGCAAATGTAGCACAGGCACAGAGTGGCGCGGTACAGTAAATGTAGAAGAGGCACAGAGTGTTACGGTACAGTAAATGTAGCACAGGCACAGAGTGGTGCGGTACAGCAAATGTAGCACAGGCACAGAGTGGCGCGGTACAGTAAATGTAGAAGAGGCACAGAGTGGTACGGTACAGTAAATGTAGCACAGGCACAGAGTGGTGCGGTACAGCAAATGTAGCACAGGCACAGAGTGGCGCGGTACAGTAAATGTAGAAGAGGCACAGAGTGGTACGGTACAGTAAATGTAGCACAGGCACAGAGTGGCGCAGTACAGTAAATGTAGCACAGGCACAGAGTGGCGCGGTACAGCAAATGTAGCACAGGCACAGAGTGGCGCGGTACAGCAAATGTAGCACAGGCACAGAGTGGCGCGGTACAGTAAATGTAGAACAGAGTGAGTGGCGCGGTACAGTAAATGTAGCACAGGCGCAGGGTGGCGCGGTACAGTAAATGTAGCTCTGGTGCAGAGTGGCGCGGTACAGTAAATGTAGCACAGGTGCAGAGTGGCGCGGTACAGTAAATGTAGCACAGAGTGAGTGGTGCAGTTACAGTAAATATAGCACAGGCGCAGGGTGGCACGGTACAGTAAATGTAGCACAGAGTGAGTGGCGTGGTACAGTAAATGTAGCTCTGGGGCAGAGTGGCGCGGTATAGTAAATGTGGCAGAGGTGCGCAGCAGTACCTGTAGCTCAGACAGAGAGCAGCGCGGCACCTGTATTGCTGGCTAAGAGCGGAGAGGTGTGGCGCCGGCTGAAAGCAGTGACACACCTGTCAACACCAGCAGGGGGCGTTGCGTCACCTGTAGCTATGTACTGCACCCCTAAGAGATGTTACTAGACATCAGTCAGTTCATACACTTTAGAAATATAGCAACCAACTATTGGCTCTAACATAAAAGTAACTTTAGGGTCCACTATTTTTGATTTTGTTCACCCGCCTTAACTCCTTAGCAGGTTTTCTTAAAAGCTGTAAGTCTCAGTCCTGACAAGGGACACTCCAAATACATGTGTCTGGGGCAGATCCACTGCAAGGAGGAGGCCTTACAATACTTTCAGAAGGGAATAGAAGTTATGATCCACACTTACCAAAGTCAACCCCAAGTGGTAAGAGCCGGTCACATGCATCATGTAATCCTCTACAGGCAGCTGATCCGTGTATAATATCTTGTAGGATTTACTACATTTCATCTCCTTATGTATTCTCTACATGACTGATAACCTGTATCATGCCTCGGTCAGTTCAGCAGCCGTCTGTCTTACTCGCATCCTCACTTTATTTTCTTGTCCGTCACCCATCCTGCTTAGCTTTAGTGTCCCAGACAATTATGGCCACTAAGCGTCTTACCAAAAATGTTCAGGGACTATATAATGCATAGTTCTCAGTGAAAGGTTTACTCTTTACTATTTAAAGGTGTACTCCACTTTGGACAATAACTACTTGAAGGGTCCCATGAAAATAAGTAAATCACAAAGTGTCTTCATGCTGGGATCCCCAGTGATCAGCTCTGATCTGGAAGGAAACCTGACAGTAAGTGTTCAGTTTTGCAACAGCACCATCACAGGGGAAATCAAGCATGACACAGTGCCCATGCACATTAATTGGCTGTCTGTGTAATGCAGGACAGGACAGGTCCTCCAGGGCAAGAGGGGCTCTTTGCTGCACTTTCCACTTTGGCCAAGAGATGAGGACCCCCCTCTATTAACTCAAAATGACCTAGTATGGAAAACTGTAAAAATGGATTCTCTAAACTAGGCAACCCTTTTAAAGAGGACCTGTCCCCAGGTCTGAAAAGCCCATTGACATTTATCATGTGATCGGCGCTGTCACTCTGAGCATTTTGGTGTGTTGTTTATTCAGATCCATTCCAAAGATATAAGCCCTTTTGGTGTTGATATAAATTAGGGTCTACTAGCCAAGTGGGCGGTAACACTGGTTTATCTGGGGGTGGGGTCTCTCTGTGCTGTATGTCATGTAGTGTTACCGCCCACTTGGATATTAGACCCTAAATTGTTTTAATACTAAAAGGGCTTATATATTTGGAATGGCTGAATGTATTTGGATAAACAGGTAGTCTTTAAAGGGGTTGTCCTGAAATGAACTTTTTTTTATTTTTTTATGAGGCTAGAGAAGGTAAAAAAAAAAAAACATACTCACCTGTCCCCAATGTTCTGGTATCTCCCAGCGTGGTCTGCTCCTGCTGCTCCGGTGTCTTGTTTTTGGGGAAGTTCTCGTCACATGTTGCAGGGACTACTGAAGGAAGAAGCCTCTGGAGCAGCAGGACAGGACCGCTCTGGGAGACACCGGGGACAGGGGAGAATGGGTTTTTTTAAAAAAAAAATTTTCATCCCTGGCCTCATATTAAAATAAAAAAAAACAAAAAAAAAAAAACCGTTTTTTCCTGGCAACCCCTTTAAGATTATATCAAATCGGAAAGAATTATGTAATGTTTCTTATATAAAATATATATATACTTTTTAAATATTTCATGACTTCAGTGTTTAGCTGTAAAATCCCTCTGTCTATGTCCTATTTATCTATCTATCTATCTATCTATCTATCTATCTATCTATCTATCTATCTATCTATCTATCTATCACTAATCTATCTATCCCATATCTATCCCATATCTATCTCATATCTATCTCATATCTATCTCATATCTATCTCATATCTATCTCATATCTATCTCATATCTATCTATCTATCTATCTATCTATCTATCTATCTATCTATCTATCTATCCATCTATCCCATATCTATCTAATATCTATCTATCTATCTATCTCATATCTATCTATCTATCTATCTATCTATCTATCTATCTATTTATCTATCTTTGATTATATATCAACTTATCTTTGCATCTATGTATGTGTCTTTCAATCATTGTATCAGTAATCATTATTTTATCTATCTATCTATCTATCTATCTATCTATCTATCTATCTATCCATCCCATATCTATCTATCTATCTATCTATCTATCTATCTAATTAGTTACATTATCTATCTATCTATCTATCTATCTATCTATCTATCTATCTATCTATCCATCCCATATCTATCTATCTATCTATCTATCTATCCATCCCATATCTATCTATCTATCTATCTATCTATCTATCTCATATCTATCTATCTATCTATCTATCTATCTGTCTATCTATCTATCTATCTATCTATCATCTCATATCTATCTATTTATCTCATATCTATCTATCTATCTATCTATCTATCTATCTATCTATCTATCTATCTCATATCTATCTAGTTACATATCTATCTGCTATCTCATATCTATCTATCTAGTTCATATTTCTCTCTCCAGTTCCATGTCCGTCTCATAAATATCTCTCTCTGCTTCCGTGTATGAATTTGCTAGGTAGACTTACTCTTTGATAATAAAGTATCTTGTTGGTATAAGGAATTAGTTATAGCTGAAGTGTTATTGTAGAAATCTCATCATTTCATCTCCCGCTTTACTCCGCAGTCGGGGGCAGCTAACTTTTCTGATGAAATGGAGGTGACTACAAAGGATATCTCAACAGCCTTCTGCTCTGTCGCTGAGATTTATCTCACTGATCTTTGGTAAATTACATTTTTTTTCTCCTTTTATACCCTGTGAAGTGAAAGACATGAAAATCACATATTTTCCTTTTAGTCTTTAGTAATTTTCACTTTGGTAAAGTAGAAGCCTTTGAATTGTAGCTCACGTGGCGGGCTCAGATGCCGCCTTGATGCCGAGGAGGCGCGACCCTGTCCGTGGTGCTGAAAATTCAGGAATGATATTGGGGAGTTCGGGCTTGCAAGTCTTTGAACTGGCGTGTGGTTTAGACTTGGCATTTCTTTCATATGCTTTGCATCAGCGCTTTTTAGTATGTTATTTGCTATAGTGATATTAAATAGGAAGAGCAGAAAACCCGAGCAGACGCGGACTGTGATCCTCAGAAGTATCAGAAAGTTCTGGACTAGTAGTTTCCAACTTAGTATACTGTTATAGAGTATCTACGCTGCTCTATCCGGACCAGACTTATACTTCTGTTCATCAGGCGCATCTTGGTCCATGAGTAGAATGCAAGGAATTCATTAAAGACTGACACACAGCCCAGTAGGAATAGGGTTTATTGTTAAATAGACTGTACACTGCAGCTCAAGGTCTATGAAGAATTGGGTTATAAACCCTATGGACATATAGGCTGTCTATTGACATTTGGTCAATAGGTATCTGTTATGACCCACTGCATGCAGTTGAGTGTGAACCTCTATGAGGAGAGCAGAAAAAGCCACTGCTAGGCACCACAGGCGGCGGCTTCTCAAAAGGATCAGACATGTTGAACTCCAACAGCCCTGTAACTGGGTTTGGCGCATTAGCTCCAGTTACAGGAGGGACCCAGCCTCCTATGTTATACTGTAGAGCTGATCAGGCTCCTCTAGGACCCAACATCTCACACAGTTCCCAGTCCTAGTGGTCATGTGATAGTAAACCATCCTCGCCTTCCCTAAGGGCGGTCCGGCTTTAGTAACAGCTGGCATCCTGATCCTAGAGCTGCACGATTTTGTGCTGCTGCTTAACCTTGCAAGGATGTGTGTGTTTGTATGTATGTGTATATATATCCTTTCAGGGTTAAAGATCAACTAAACTGTTGGACAACTTTTTGATTTTCTGCCAGTATTTGTGTCATTAATAGATTCTGTAATGTACTTTATTGACACATTTTGCCTCCTTTGTGTGACATCCTGCCCCTCTTTATTCTCCCTCTTGCTCCTGTACTGAGAGCTGTTCCTGCCTCTCACTGAATGTTACTGTGTATGGAGTACGGGCTGTGTAACGTATAGAGAAAATGAGGAGGGGGAGGGTCACTTCATACAGTTATATCTCACACATTATAAAATGTACACGTTGATGTAATACTTCAGCACTCAAGTATCCAAAAAACTTTATTCCATAAAAAACTTGAACACACAGCCAAAGATAATTCAAATTTCACAGTTCATATGATGTCAATATAAGAGAACGTTTCGGTCTCCAGTAACCTTCGTCAGCATGACATCAATCAGGTTCTGATCTGCGAATGGGTTATCACCCGGCGACTTTCTTGTCCTGGTACGGCCCAATCATCTGGTAGGTCTTTTCTGTAGACTCCTTGCAACTCTATAAGTGCACTGGCCAGAATTGGAGCAAAAGGCACCGTTTTTTAGGTCTGACCAAGAAAGGAGTCTACAGAAAAGACCTACCAGACGAGGGGGCCGTAGGAGGACAAGAAAGTCGCCGGGTGATAACCCGTTCGCAGATCAGAACCTGATTGATGTCATGCTGACGAAGATTACTGGAGACCGAAACGTTCTCTTATATTGACATGATATGAACTGTGAAATTTGAATTATCTTTGGCTGTGTGTTCAAGTTTTTTATGGAATAAAGTTTTTTGGCTACTTACTTGAGTGCTACATCAACATTTACCACGGTATCTTCCGATATCTTCTGGCACCAATTCATTTTGGACTTTTTTGTAAAGGAGTACATATCTTTATCTTATTAATTTTTTTTTTTTTTATTATAAAATGTACAAACTTGCTTTGGGTGCCATATGAAATATGGTGATTCTTTTCTTTCAGTGCTATCTAAATTATGTCCAGAAATATCACTGGTTGAAAACAGTCGGGATTAGGATATTTATCTGCAGCTGTATAATATATACTGTATGATATAAAAATCCCAATCCCGACTATGTTTTCCACCAGTGATAACTCTGGAAATGATATAGATAACAAGCTAGTGTCATAGGAAAGAAGAGAATCTCCTCTTTTATATGACACCTCATTCTCTACATATTACACAGCCCGTACTCCATACACAGTAACATTCAGTGAGAGGCAGGAACAGCTCTCAGTACAGGAGCAAGGGGGAGAATAAAGAGGGGCAGGATGTCACATAAAGGAGGCAAAATATGTTAATAAAGTATATTACAGAATTTATTAACAACACAAATACTGCCAGAAAATCAAAAGTTGTCTGAAAGTTTAGTTACACTTTTAAGGGACTGTCTCATGAAGACAGCCCTTGTTCACATGCCTTACTAGGCCATCATGATGGAGGTCGTGGGGGGGGTCAGAAAAGCGTTGCCTCTGAATTGTGCAAAAGGTTCTTCGCTGTAATACAAATACAGCCCACGGACAAAAGTGGCGCTCTTTCTAGAAGCCGTGTTGTTTTAAACTAGTACAACCTGAGCATGGAGATGTTGTGCAGACCAGACTTTATAGCTACTTGTTTTATCTCCTGGTGAAAAAATAAGAAGAAATTAAGATTAATCCCTTTATTTTGGACAGCATGGAAGAAGGCGCTGGAGACAAATGTAAAGAAGCCATAACTAAAGCCTTAGAATATCAGCCCAACAGCCCTGAAGCCCTGCAGCTGATGGCGAGCTATCTCTTCAGTATGGAGCAGCCGCAGGTCAGTGTTCATGCATGTGTGTGTACAGGAGGGGGCGCAGTGACATCTCCTGGGATGGATGAGCAGACGGGGCGCTGTGAAGCATGATGGGAGATAATAGCATGTTGTGGATGCTACATGCAAGAACTTTACATAGAACCTTGCACGGTGAGGCAGACATGGTCTTCTCTGTTCCTCATCCAAATATTCTGCCCCTGTAAGGCTCTGTTCAGATCACTTTTGCATCTGTTAAATGGATGTAAAAAATGTGCTCTAAATGGAGCCTGACATAGCCATTTGCACATGCACACTTGTCTCTGTAGGGTACATGTACTTTGGCAACCATTTATTAATGTTCTAGTGTATTCACAACAAAAAATTAAAAAAACTTTACAAATAGTCTAGTCTAGAAGCTTTCATGTCCTCTAATATTGTGCGCGTTATACACTGCTGCAAACCAGCGATGACGCTGAGCTGTGAGACCCGCCCCTCTGACAGTGCAGTGATATCAGTACCGAAACCAATGGCACCGATATCTCTGCAACTGTGGGTAGAAACCAGCAAAACTGCAGCGGTATATAACAAGCACAATGTTAGAGGACTTGAGAATGGGACTCATCCCATTCTTAGTCATTTTTTTTTTTTTTTTTTTGTCCACAACACTGTTGTGTCCCCCTCACATAGCCCCAGTCTTTTTGCACTTCTAACAGCCCTCTCCATTCCTGGGGAAGTGCACACAGTGTGAGACGTCTGCCAGCAATGTAGGCGCTTGGGACTTCCTATTAGAGATGAGCGAATCGATTCTGCAGAAGTGGAATTCGATCCGAATTTCAGGAAATCTTCGATTCTCCACGATTCCGGATTTCCTGATGCTTCGCGGTAACGAATATTTAGTAAGGACCTTTGTGACATCAGACGGTCACATGATATTCTCTAGTGATGTGATTGGGTAGGCGTGTCTTTGCTTGTTAGCAGATCCTTCCACATGAATAAAAGTTGTCCGTGCTGGAGAGAGAGAGACATGACCGCGGCATCCAAGGGCTTCCGCCATTTTGCCGCCCACTCCGGCTCTCTGCAGCCCGGAAATAGCTATTTATTCGCCGTGAAGTAATTCGGATCAAAGCGAATTTTTTTAGGAACTTCGAATCGAATTGCCGAATCAAACTTTTGAGAAATTCGCTCATCTCTACTTCCTATCCCTGACTTCCAATCATGCATTGCACTGCTTGGCTTCCAATATTAACACTTTACAGTATCCTGACTCTATCTGCAGCCACAACTATCCTGTGTGTGTTCTTTACCTGCAGCCTGAACATACATTTCAGCATATTATACCAATAGTACTATTGATACTGTCTATAGTATCACATGTATGGGGACTGTACGACACTGCAGCAAGGCTGAGCTGTGTGCCTAGCTAGGCTGCATTATTTTGCAATCCCTACATGAGAAATGCTATTGACGGTACTGTCAGTAATGCCGGGGATAGACTAGCGCATGTACTACCTGACCACATGTACAGGACACACAGGGTAGTTGTGGCTGCAGACAGAGCCAGCATACTGCAGTTGGCTTTGAAGTGGAAGCTGGAAAGTTGTTCATATTAGAGGCAATACAGAAGAGGAAAGAAGTGCTTGTGACTGTGAAAAGTATGGAAAACAACATACTCACTTCGTCATGTGCTGAGAGACGGACTTCACATGACAACAGCAAGTGAGAGGAAAGGGAAAAACAGATATGACGTTTTTGTTAGACATTTCCCCTAGGAAAAAAGTGATAATACAAAAATAAGACAAAAATAAATTGCTACGAGAAAGGCCCTTGAAAGATGCCTAAGAATTATTCCCTTTTCTCTTCTTTCTATCCCTACTTTATAATGATCCTGCCCTTGCTGAGCCTGTGACAGGCTTGTGTTTATACACAGCAGCCAATCAGAGGGACAAAACGACAGCCTCAGCCAATGATGAGAAAGGGGGTGTGTCCCAGACTACCACACACTCCCCCTGTAAGATCTGTAGCTAAATTGTCGTCACAGATCACAGCTCTGTTCTAATGGGGCTGAGCTAAAAGCAAGCCAAGGAGCAAGATCTGAAAAAATAAATAGCAGGTGATGTTTCCTTATAGGCAGAGACTTGCATGTTGTCTTTGAGCTCCTGACTGGACAGGGGAATGGAGACAGTGCACAAATCAGAAGTTATATTCATTGCATGTGGATACACTGGATATGTCGCAATAGAAACAAGTCTAACCTGATAGACCATGTCCTGCTGCGGCACCTTCTCTGCATTCAGCGGTTCTCACTCCAGCTCTGTACACAGTGTATCTGCCTATAAATCTCCTTACCTTGTAAGATCGCAGCAGTAAAATGAGAATCCTGCCGCTGCCTCCGCCTTGATTGACAACTGCCCTCCCCGACGAGAGACCAATAGTAAATATCCCCTGATTAATGCATACCCTCTAAATGTGCCCATCATTTATTTCCCTGAGATCCGATGCCAAAGCCCATCTACTTATCCGATCTCCCTGGCAATAAATATCTCATCAGATGGCTGTACATGCAATACCTCTGTAAATTATTACCAGGCGGGGGATCAGGGGGTGAGCGCGAGATTGCTGACTATATTTCACCATTGCTCATATTGACATGGTCCAACTGCTCGGAATAACCGGATGCCATGCTTTATTACCTCTGCGGAGATTAGGAGAGGATCATATATATATAAGAACCTGCTCATAGCTAAAGACTGCACACGCTGTCTGCCATTAGTATAATCCCAATCCCACGAGTTTAGGAGGAGAGATTCTATCTATCTTTCTATCTATCTATCTATCTATCTATCTATCTCATATCTATCTATCCCATATCTATCTATCTATCCCATATCTATCTATCTATCTATCTATCTATCTATCTCATATCTATCTATCTCATATCTATCTATCCCATATCTATCTATCCCATATCTATCTATCCCATATCTATCTATCCCATATCTATCTATCTATCTATCTCCTATCTATCTATCTCATATCTATCTATCTATCTATCTATCTATCCCATATCTATCTATCTATCTATCTATCTCATATCTATCTATCTCATATCTATCTATCCCATATCTATCTATCCCATATCTATCTATCCCATATCTATCTATCCCATATCTATCTATCTATCTATCTATCTATCTATCTATCCCATATCTATCTATCTATCTATCTATCTATCTATCTATCTATCTATCCCATATCTATCTATCTATCTATCTCATATCTATCTATCTATCTATCTATCTATCTATCTCATATCTATCTATCTATCCCATATCTATCTATCTCATATCTATCTATCTATCCCATATCTATCTATCTATCTATCTATCTATCTCATATCTATCTATCTATCTATCTATCTATCTATCTATCCTATATCTATCTATCTATCTATCTATCTCATATCTATCTATCTATCTATCTATCTATCTCATATCTATCTATCTCATATCTATCTATCTATCTATCTATCTATATATCCCATATCTATCTATCTATCTCATATCTATCTATCTATCTATCTATCTATCTATCTATATATCCCATATCTATCTATCTATCTCATATCTATCTATCTATCTATCTATCTATCTATCTATCTCATATCTATCTATCTATCTATCTATCCCATATCTATCTATCTATCTATCTCATATCTATCCCATATCTATCTATCTATCTCATATCTATCCCATATCTATCTATCTATCTATCTATCTATCTATCTATCTATCTCATATCTATCTCATATCTATCTATCTATCTATCTATCTATCTTTCTATCTCATATCTATCTATCTATCTATCTTTCTATCTCATATCTATCTATCTATCTATCTATCTATCTATCTCATATCTATCTATCTATCTATCTATCTATCTATCTCATATCTATCTAATCTATTTATCGCATGTCTAAACTGTGTCTGTCTATCCATATCTTATCAATTCTTTATCTACTTCATCTCTCTCTTATCTATCCATTGTCTGTATCTGTCTTGTATTGATCTATATATCTTTTTGTTGCCTATGTATGTATCTGTCTCTTATCTATTTCTTCTTATCTTATCCTCTTATCCATGTCTGTTTCATATCTATCTATCTAGTTCTATATCTGTCTCCTATCTATGTCATAGCTGTCTATTTTTATCTATCTATCTATCTATCTATCTATCTATCTATCTATCTATCTAATTATGGTATATTATATTATATTATATTATATATGTGTATCTTTGCTCTTCCTCTGTATTCATCATGTCTCTCATATCGTCATCCTATCCAGTCATTCTCTTCCTATCCCTTCACATTTTACAAGAGGTGAATTATTCCCCTAGTCTTCCTCTATATACTTAGTTATACTCCCTACAGTTTCATGTGTGTGACCAGCGCTCTATTCACTTCTATGGAGTTTCCAGGACTGCAATCTCCAGCGACCCCATAGAAGTGAAGGAAACTGATTTCTTTAATAAAATATATTACAAATTTTCTTCTACTGACCCGTACTCTTCATACATGACAAGTTGTTATATATTTGGAGGTACACATTAATTGCTTAGTGATTAATGGGATAACTGTGCAGCTGCGCCCTTGCTCTTCTCCCAGTAGGTGGCGCTGCTGACACGTGGTTTGGCCCCTCGGCACTCTCCACTTTCCCCAGGACTAGATGCTGTTTCTCGCCGCTCTCATCGGCATTCATTTCAGACACTATACTTTACTAATACAATTATTTCTGCAATCAAAATGCAATGCCTCACCTAAAAGTATTCATCTTGTCTGCCTAATGGAAGAAGTCTATTAGTGCACCTTGTAATATATCACTGTAAGCCGAGACGCCTCGCCTTAACTCTTTCATAGCCATCTGACTGGCTTAGGCCGGTGATATAGATACCTGTGTATTGCTATTGGAGTACATTAGAATGTAATTGTGGTTAGATTGTAAAGAAGATAATCCCATCATGCAATTCCCTGAGATACCCGACTGACTATTAGCTTGTAAATTATGTGTGTCGTGTCAGGTAAGTCTAGATCTGGTGTGAACATGCCATAGATTAGAGCTAGGATCCCCTCCTCTTACTCAAGCTTACATGTGGTGGTTTTGTACAGTTACACAGTAGCTATCAGAGCTGCAGTGTAAAGCATGGGGATAAAAGGAGCCACTGGTGGATCTCAAGTGCCATCAGGGGCATAACTTGAGGGGCTGTGGAGGGTGCATCGCACCCAGGCCCTGGAGCCTTTTGGGGGTCCTTAAGATGCTTTGTCCCTATACGGTAAGACCAGTACTATAAACAATATGTTACAGTAGGGGGGTCTAAAGATTTTTCATGGGGGTCTAGGAACGTCTTGGTATGCCTCTGGGTGCCATTATATATTTCCTAACACTGTCATTGTGGAGCAACCTCTGGGACTCCTTACCGACCCCGAAAATGAATGGGTCACATCACTGATGCAGTGAGTCACATCACTACTACACTGCAGTACCCCAGCCTTCCACTAGGTGCAGGGAACTGTAACACAACCCCATTCACTTGGATGGAGCTGGAAACTGAAGTGGCACAATGCAGGGAAAGAAGGATTCAGTACTGTGGCCCTTCTTTCTCAGGATCAGTGGGGGTCTCTGAGGTTGTACCCCTCATATCCTAGTGAGATGCCATAACTTTATGACTTAGAAATAACCATTTAAAGGAGTTGACCCAAGTTTAATGTTATGCCCTGGATTGCTGCCGGGGCCAGATTATAGGGGAGCACAAGGGGCAATAGTCCGGGGACCTTCTCCACCAAGAACCCCTGACTTCTCTTTAGACCTTCCCAGATATTCCCAGCCTCCATACATCCTTTGCCAAATATTGGGCGACCGTATCAGGGGACTCGTCTACAGAAGCTGACGTCAGGTTAAACGTTCAAAAATAAAGATATATAATAAAAACAAAAATAAATTAAATAGCTTGAAATAAAAATTTAAAACATTTAAATTCAAATTCGCCTGGACAGGAAGAGGTTAACTCCAGATATCGTGTGATTTAGGCCAATGCGGTGATCAGACGGACAGCGTGTGAAAGTCAGATGTATGTGTTTTATTAGGACAGTATATCAGGGTTTTATGTATGGAGGTGTGGAGGCCCCTTTACGAGGACTCTTTATTTATTATTCTGTATTTATTGCACGGAACTGCGGTTTTAGCAAGTGTAAATGTCTAACACCATTAATCACCTCGTACGTTATATGGCCCGATAAAACCAAATCTTCTAGGTTTACCTAAGCGCCTCTTTGCGTTTATGCAGATACGCTTCTATATTGAATATGGGAAACATATGAAAAATATGTTTCATAAACCGCTGGCTGATGTTTCCTGACACTACAGATGCTGTGCCGCCATATTGGATCTATATGACGTTGGGTAGGAGCAAGGAACAATATTCCAGTGATGTCTTGTCTTATCAGAAGTGTATTGGTTTTCTGGTGGTTGGGCTTTATTTTTAAGTCAGTAATTGGCTCCAGTGGCTACATGATGTCATCATGATGTCATCACTGTAGCCCAGTGGGGAATAACGGAGTACCAAGGATTTAAAGGGATGGATCAGTACTATGGTATTGATTGCTGCGGCCTCTTCCCTACTTACAAAGCACAGCGCCGTACATTGTATAGTGGCTGTTCTTGGCATTGCAGCTCATCCCGCTTTTCAATGGGATTGAGCTGCGGCATGCCCATGTGACCGATAATTGTGATGTCACTGGCCTGAGAAGAGGAGGTGGAACCCTATATCACATTCTAAGGCAACCCATTTAAAGGGGTTCTCCAGGGCTTATATATTGAAGACTTATTGTTAGGATCACTGAGCATGTGCGACCACCGACATTGGTCACATTAGAGGGACATTGTGAGAGGACATCAAAAGAACACCAGGGGGCGCCATAGACAGGGAATTGATTTTACCACGTGAAAACAATCCTTTGTAGTTTTGACTTTTGCTGTGTGTTGTGCAACAGTATGGTGACTGTGAGGGGTCACGGTTCCTAATGAATTATTTATGGCTGCCATGATATTTTAGGTAGAGCATATTAAAGTTTTGGGGTTTTTTTTGTATTAAAAAACTGTGCTTTGATCGAGCTGTTTGTATTTGTAGGAGGGCAAAGAGTATCTCATGAAGAGCCTGGCGTCATGGCTGCCAAGTTTGCGAAAAAGTGAAGGTGAAATGCTGCAGGCTACTGATGAAGACTTGGTAGAGGTAAGGATGGGATGTTGTATTTTACGTGTCTTTGCTGTACATATTGGTTATGTCTACTTTAATTTCAGATTATTCAGCTTAAATGGGAGCTTACCTGCAGTGGCGAGACACGGCCACTAGACAGTGCATGGAGCTGTGTGCCTCCAGCTCCGTAGACCGTGCAGGTATTAGCTGATCGGTGGTGGTGCCCATTGATGGACCCCCACCGATCCCATATTGATGATGTGGCATAAGGATGCCATCACTATGTAGTCCTGAACTACCCCTTTAAATGTCCTATTTATACCATCATGACAATTGTTGGATCTCTGCAGATGGTTCCACTCTAGCACCAGTGCCAATGTCTATGTCCATAGGTGATTGTTGCTTTCACTCATTGATTTGGCTGAGTTGCCGATGAAATCTGTAGCAAGAATTTGGTGCAGAATCCACCTCAAATCAGCGCCAAGTTCCACCATGTGAACATTCCCTGACAATTAGCTCAGTGGTCTACACTGGGCATTTGGGGTGCTATGGGGTACAGTGCTAAGTCAAGACTGTGCGCCCTCCACTCTCTGGATTGCTGGGGTTTCAGAGAACGAACACCCCACAATCATGAATCCTAGCGATAAGCCATGACTTTATAAGATGTGAATAACCCTTTACTGCCCAAGCCCAGATTGCTCCCGATTTGCCCCTGTATGAAATTTGCATCAGTGCAAATGGGTTAATTGTCCGGATTATGTCTTTACACCCAGCTGAAACCCTCCTCCTTTAAGGAAATGTCTCTCCTTGAATAACATTTACTTTTATTTTATCAAAATAGGTCCAAAACTACAATAACGGGCCGAGTTTTGGTTCGCTCAGACAGAGCTCCAAACCCTCTGCGGAACCATAGAATTAAAAGATAGTATGTTGGCTGCCTGTCGCTGCCAGTAGAGGAGGTGCAGGAGCTGTGTGACTGTAATGATAATATATGGAAGTGATCACAATGTTACAGCCAAAGGAGAAGGCTTTTTGGAACAATGATGGTTTTGACGCTTACCTATTTAGAGCAATGGCAGTGCCCTCATTGCTCCAAAGAGCTCAGTTGCATATTAACAAAAATGGCAATTCCTTAGCAACGGAGGCAGAGACTCACACGGGGAAAGCACTGTTTGATTCAGGTGACCGTAACCTATTTATCTGCAGGGCTGGGGTGACATGCTGGGTCTGGTGACACTAACCTATCTATCTGCAGGGCTGGGGTGATATGCTGGTTCTGGTGACACTAACCTATCTATCTGCAGGGCTGAGGTGATATGCTGGGGTCTGGTGATACTAACCTATCTATCTGCAGGACTGGGGTGATATGCTTGGTCTGGTGACACTAACCTATCTATCTGCAGGGCTGGGGTGATATACTGAGGTCTGGTGACACTAACCTATCTATCTGCAGGGCTGGGGTGATATACTGAGGTCTGGTGACACTAACCTATCTATCTGCAGGGCTGGGGTGATATGCTGGTTCTGGTGACACTAACCTATCTATCTGCAGGGCTGGGGTGATATACTGGTTCTGGTGACACTAACCTATCTATCTGCAGGGCTGGGGTGATATGCTGGGTCTGGTGACACTAACCTATCTATCTGCAGGGCTGGGGTGATATGCTGGGTCTGGTGACACTAACCTATCTATCTGCAGGGCTGGGGTGATATGCTGGGTCTGGTGACACTAACCTATGTATCTGCGGGGCTTGGGTGATATGCTGGTTCTGGTGACACTAACCTATCTATCTGCAGGGCTGGGATGATATACAGGGGTCTGGTGACACTAACCTATCTATCTGCAGGGCTGGGGTGATATGCTGGGGTCTGGTGACACTAACCTATCTATCTGCAGGACTGGGGTGATATGCTGGGGTCTGGTGACACTAGCCTATCTATCTGCAGGACTGGGGTGATATGCTGGGGTCTGGTGACACTAGCCTATCTATCTGCAGGGCTGGGGTGATATGCTGGGTCTGGTGACACTAACCTATCTATCTGCGGGGCTGGGATGATATACAGGGGTCTGGTGACACTAACCTATCTATCTGCAGGGCTGGGGTGATATGTTTGGTCTGGTGACACTAACCTATCTATCTGCAGGGCTGGGGTGTTATGCTGGGTCTGGTGACACTAACCTATCTATCTGCAGGGCTGGGGTGATATGCCGGGGTCTGGTGACACTAACCTATAACCTATCTATCTGCAGGGCTGGGGTGATATACTGAGGTCTGGTGACACTAACCTATCTATCTGCAGGGCTGGGGTGATATGCTGGCTCTGGTGACACTAACCTATCTATCTGCAGGGCTGGGGTGATATGCCGGGGTCTGGTGACACTAACCTATCTATCTGAAGGGCTGCGGTGATATGCTGGTTCTGGTGACACTAACCTATCTATCTGCAGGGCTGGGGTGATATGCTGGTTCTGGTGACACTAACCTATCTATCTGCAGGGCTGGGGTGATATGCTGGGGTCTGGTGACACTAACCTATCTATCTGCAGGGCTGGGGTGATATGCTGGTTCTGGTGACACTAACCTATCTATCTGCAGGGCTGGGATGATATACAGGGGTCTGGTGACACTAACCTATCTATCTGCAGGGCTGGGATGATATACAGAGGTCTGGTGACCCTAACCTATCTATCTGCAGGGCTGGGGTGATATGCTGAGGTCTGGTGACACTAACCTATCTATCTGCAGGGCTGGGGTGATATGCTGGGGTCTGGTGACACTAACCTATCTATCTGCAGGGCTGGGGTGATATGTTTGGTCTGGTGACACTAACCTATCTATCTGCAGGGCTGGGGTGTTATGCTGGGTCTGGTGACACTAACCTATCTATCTGCAGGGCTGGGGTGATATGCTGGCTCTGGTGACACTAACCTATCTATCTGCAGGGCTGGGTGATATGGTGGGGTCTGGTGACACTAACCTATCTATCTGCGGGGTTGGGATGATATGCTGAGGTCTGGTGACACTAACCTATCTATCTGCAGGGCTGGCGTGATATGCTGGGGCCTGGTGACACTAACCTATCTATCTGCGGGGCTGGGGTGATATAATGGGTCTGGTGACACTAACCTATCTATCTGTATGACAGGGCTGATATGCTGGGGTCTGGTGACACTAACCTATCTATCTGCGGGGCTGGGGTGATATGCTGGGTCTGGTGACACTAACCTATCTATCTGCAGGGCTGGGGTGATATGCTGGGTCTGGTGACACTAACCTATCTATCTGCAGGGCTGGGGTGATATACAGGGGTCTGGTGACACTAACCTATCTATCTGCAGGGCTGGGGTGTTATGCTGGGTCTGGTGACACTAACCTATCTATCTGCGGGGCTGGGATGATATACAGGGGTCTGGTGACACTAACCTATCTTATCTGCGGGGCTGGGATGATATACAGGGGTCTGGTGACACCCCTCTTTAAAGGACTTTTCAGGCAAAAAATATTAAAAAAAAAAAAAAAAAAAAATCATCTGCACCTCATGGATCCTCCCCTTAACCTGACGCTCTGCACTTCCTCCTGATCCAGCGATGACACCTTGGCACAGAGGCATGTGACTGTTGCAGCCAATCACTGGACTATTTGTATAAATTTTTGTAAATGTTTGGGTGACCTTACCTATTTATTGATATTCTGAGCCTCTGACTATACAGGATTTCCTCTTCTCCTGGCACCACCTGCCCTGGGCCAGCAGCTTAAATGGTTAAACCTTTTATTTTTGTATATTTTGTAAGTAGCCTGTGAAGTATTTGTTCTGCCGGTGTAGTGGACCGAAATTCACAGCAGTTGTAGTAAATTGAACAAGTATCTCCACAGGAAATGATTGTAACACAAATAATGAGTTGTCAGAGCGCCCGGCGCTCGGTGAATTATCATTGGCTCCAAGGTGGGAGTAGGAAGACGGGAAAGGGCTGCCATAAATGTAAAGTCCTGACAAAACGTAAATTACGCGGTACGGATAATTACCAGTGATCACTTTTCTATTAGACGCTGCTATAAGACGTTACTATAAATGATTGATCGTTCCCATCAAACCTCAAGTCCTGCAGGAGTGCTGCGTGTCACAAAATGTGCCATACAGCCCTATATGCTTTAAGGTAGAGGATATTAAGATGGGTCACTTACCTATGCATTAGAAGGCAGCCATGCTGATAAATATTTAAAGGGTACCTGAGTTTTCATGAAAAGTTGAAATATCTGCAGGGTCTTGCTGGGCAGTCTGTTCTATGACTATATAAGTCTTCATACATGGTGTACTATCCGTTCGCCTGCTGGTAATAGCCACATTATGGCTGCAGCACATTTTACTTTTCTCCCTGAGGGGTCGTGTACGATAAGGAGCAGTCTGTCCTCCTCCCCTATCCATTATTACTACTACTTTCTTCCCACATAGAGAAAGGCCCCCTTAGTGCCCCTGCACAGTATAATGGCCTTGCCCCAAGCTCTTAGAGTAGGGACCCAGGGAGTGAGTGGTGAATATCATTCTCAGTACTCGCCACTCTAAGGACGCGCGCTCTTTTTCTGGTCCCGGCAACCTACGTCATAGCAATGGCGGCACACAGGAGTCCTAGGAGCAGTGAGTACTGAGAATAGTACTCACTACCCAGACACCACTGGTAACTAGTGAGCGCTTCTGTCACTACTGATGAAAGTGCTCAGGGGTCACCAGTGCACAATCATTCAGGAGAGTGTTGGCCTGCCTGCGTCAGCAAGGGGACACTTTTTTAGCCCTTGTGTAAGTCCCAGGACTGGTATATGAAACAGTATGTAGAATGTATGCACAATTGTATTCAACTCTGTGGCAAACATATAGACTACATACACAAAACCGTGCGTACAAGCCGAGAGGGAGGCCGATTTTATAGCTGAATGCACTTGGATGACATCTGATTGTCTTCCGTCCCCCATTGACTTCAATGGGGGGTTCCATTCCGAGCATCGAACAGACTCCTCATTGGAAGAGCCTCGGCCTGCACACTCTGTATGCAAAGTGTATGTACAGGGGTTTGTTATTGTATGTTGAATGTATAGACAGGCATAGGCATCGCTATGAAGAACGTATAGACGTGTGTGCAACTGTATGACAAACCAACTTATGAAACTGTATCACAGATGTATTGACAGGCGACTGCAACCGTATGGCGCACACATAGACAGGCATGTCAAAAGGGGACCT
Organism: Leptodactylus fallax; assembly: GCA_947044405.1. NCBI lineage: Eukaryota > Metazoa > Chordata > Amphibia > Anura > Leptodactylidae > Leptodactylus > Leptodactylus fallax. Next base: position 5,504,826 of record CAMRHE010000040.1, read on the forward strand.
TTAAGTCTATGGGCCGTCATTGTATACCACAAATGTAAAAACCCGAGTGCTACCTTTCCCCGCTCCTTTTTCCACTTCCCCCTTTGTCCTGTCTTTCCATTGTAGCTTTCAGGGTTACTCTCCATCCACAGATAAGCAGCGGCCTTCCTGGGCATTGTCACGCGTTTCGAGCCTGGGTTGCTTATTCTGCATTTTGGGGCCGATAATAGACACTTGTTATCTGTGTTAGTGAATGAGTGGCCCGGCTGTGCGGCGTAGTGCTGGAGTTTGATGTTCCTCCAGCAGTAGTTGGCTTTTTGCATTTCATCTTATCAGCGTCAGAGACTTCATTCGGCGGCGGATTAATGCTCAGACGGCGGCGAGAAGCTGTGCACATTGATCCCGATAAAGGGGTGTCCTAATAAGACAACACACTGGTCATTAGCCCGGCCATTTTGTCATTTCTATGGAAGCCAGGTTATCTCTGCCCGCACACCGGCCTCCTACACTCCTTTTCTTTAGGAGGCCGCTGGGCCGAACAAAGAGACTTTGTCTTTAGTCTGACTGTACATCTATCCGGCGCTAATGATTTCTCAGCCTTTCTTCCCCCTCCTGTCATTCTTTATTCTTCGGCGGGAGGATTTGTGGTCAGATGTACAGTAGAGCGGATTTCTTTACTCTTAATTATATCCAGTTTCCTCCCAACGTGTCGCATTTGTCTTCCTGTGTTCCTGCTGCTCGGATCACAAAAGACCATAGCTGACAAATATTGCAGAGGGATGTGCAAGTGTTGGAGGGGAGGACGTGGGTCACCGGAGGCGCTTACAATCTTATTTATGCTACTTTTTGAAATTTTGTTTTTTTGATATTTTCCAGGACTTGTTTTTGTAGGACTAATTTGTAAGAAATGCTAAACACAGAAAATGCGCAAAAAATAAAACGAAAAATATCCCGGCACTTCCTTCCCTTCTCTCCTCCTTTCCCTTGATTCTATTTTGTCTATTACAGTTATAGTTGAGAAAAAAAAATATATAAAAAATATGTAAAAATACAAAATAAAATAAAAATAAATATATGAATAAATAAAATACAAATAATATAAATAAATTTAAATAAAATTATAATTTAAAAAAATATATAATATATATATTTTCCACAATAATTTGCAAATAAATTCTTTAAAAATCAGACAATGTGATTTTCTAGATATGTTTTCTCATTTTGTCTCTCATAGTTGAGGTCTACCTATGATGACAATTACAGGCCAGCCTCATCTTATTAAGAACTTGCACAATTCGTGGCTGACTAAATACTTTATATATACAGTATATATACACACTATGTGTGTGTGTGTGTGTATATATTATATATGAATAATATGTATATATAAAATATATAGAAAGAAATTGTGTACCATGGGAGATCAGCTGTGTCCCCTCTTCTTCCTCCCAGTCTTATGACAGGCTGCAAAACAACTGGCTAGAGCAGGATCATCCTTGCTGTGCCCTGTCTACAGTAGGCCAAGAGATCATTAAGCCACACCTCCTTGACTATATCACACTGACTCAGTTAAGATGGACTTTTTTTTTTTTTAGACGTTAAACTGATCTGAGCTGGAATCTCTGGGTAGTGCTAAACTGAAGGAGGTAGGAAGGCTATTGGGGAAGATTTTTTAAGATGGCGTTGCATACGCCAGTCTTAATAAAGGCCATGACAGGTGCAGGGAATGAGAGATTTATGAAGGGACTCATAGGTTCTTCATAAATCAGCCGCACGTACCTGTGCCAGAATGGAAATCTATGCCAGGTAGGCACCGGCATAGATTTCCTGACCTGAGTTAAAATGAGTATGTCTGCTATCTCTGCTCTCCACCACGTTTGCACAATGTGGCGAGCGAGGTACAAAATGGGGGTTGTGGCACACGTTTCGTGGAAGAAAGGGCCTTGCATCAAATCTGCGCCACAATATCATCCAGCCAGTTTTCTGGCTTGGAGGGAGGTGTTCAGTGTCCCTACAGCACCCCTTCAGGGATAAGGAGGCATTGCGTAGCTTCTGTGGAAGTCCATGCAAATAGCCAAACAGGTCAGGTCCTTCAAAGTAAAAGCCCTCTTTGTGTTAGGTAGATCCCTATCTTGATCAGGAGATGTCCCATTTTTGGGCTAGTTGAAAATGTTTTTTTTTTTAACCCAACTGAACTATGAGACCCCCGCCATCCTTGAGAATGAAGGGTCCTTAGCCCTTAGCCACCATGCCCTTCACTGTATTTTTTTCATCACAGTGGCCCCCTGGCCACATGCTGTATGCCAATACAAGTGAATGAAGCATCCAGGTGGCCTGTGGTATTGTTTTGCAGGAAAGGCTCAGAAGGGGGCGCAGTGCTAAATCGGTACTACAGCCCTTTAATTCTCAGGATCAGTGGGGAACCCAAAGGTTAGGCTCCCACTGATGATTCATTGATGACATGTCGTAGCCAGAGTAGTGCTTCTCTATATAGTCCCTTCATTCGGCTGATGGTGGGCACCCCTGGGGTCAGACCCCCACCAATCACATTATAATGACCATCACTATACTTACTTGGAAAACCCTACTAAATGCGTGTATATAGTTGTAGATTTTTTTTTTTTTCTGATTTTTCTGAGGAAATTCTGTACCCCCCGAATTCCAAAAAAGGGAAATTTTTGAGTTTTTCTCTAGAAAACGATAGCCAGATATTACCGCAGGCTTTATCCCTGATTTTGTATATTAGTTTTCTGGGCCATTAAATTAACACGCGTCCGCCCAGTGAGCACAGCCATCGTAGGCGTTCATCTGGTAATTTCCGCCATCTGTCTCGGAGAGATGGCCGTATCTCGCCAGACTTAAACTCTTAACACTTCTTTGGCCATTTGCATATTTGACGCTGATGGAATTGATCAAACATGTAAATAGTGTCTCCAGGAATCTGTTATCTCTGGCCAAGGATGTAGATTGATGAAGTGTTGGGATTACATTGTCTCTTCCTTCTGACACTCTGTCTGCTTGCAGAATTTACATATGTGAGGCGTCTTCACACTTTATGGATGGGCTTTAAACCTCTTAATTCTCCTTGCGCCTGTCTCCTGTCTGCATATTTATCACCAGAGGTTTAGCTGAACAGTTTTATCATGAATATATTATGGCCAGTTTTTGTCAACCAAGTTTTTTTTTTTTTTTTCTTAAGAAGAAAAGTTGTGGTTTGCTTTAAATAAGTCTCTTAAAGGGGATGTCCTGTTTAGTTCATTAGAGGGGTGGGGGTCCTCTGTTTAGGATCCTGATCGCATGACCAGAGTGAAGAGCAGTTATAAAGACTCTCTCTTTCTCTCTCTGTCTGGAGGACCTGTCCTATTCTGCTTATAGGACCTGTACTAACAAGCCATGAATTTGAATGGACAATGTGTAATGCTTTATATCCCCTTGTGGTGGTGCTGTAGGAGAATCGAACACTTACTGCCAGGTTTCTCTACAGATTACAGCTGATAGCTGGGAATCCCAGCAGGCATACACTATGTCATCATCTTCTTGTCCAGGTAACCTTCTAAAAAGGGTTGTTCAAAGTGGAGAACCCCTTTAAGTAGTCATTATACAAGCCATCAATATCCTGTTAGTACAAATTCTTTGTCAGAAACAGATTTATGGATTCAGAACTGATATTCTTTTAAAGGGATGGGCTCAATAGGGGTCGAATTGACAGAGAGTTGTCATAGACTATTACAGTTTCTAGGAAATGATGAAATACAGCTCCCTCCTCCAGAGACTAGAGAGTGAGGGGAGCCTTATCTATGTGTATATTGTTACAGTCTAGACCGCCACATACAACAGAGCTGTCAATAACTAATCCACCCTCTAATGATAATGAGATGACTCTGTTTGTTCCGTCCCAGTATATACAGCAAAGCTGGTTTTGTCTGGTGGGGTTCGTATGGACTCTTCTGTCTCGGGAGCGTTGATCTTTCTTTTGCCTTATTACAGTTAATAACTTTTTTAGAAGCGCTCTGCCTACTACTGTCACCAACTTTACCAACTCCAACTCTTTTTGCTTCCTTCAATAGGCGCTGCTTCACTGATTCTGGCACAGTTGGCATTTTTTTTTTCTAGCTCATATCATTCCTGATCATTCCAATTATTGCTGTTGGTTTTGGCACCGTTATGGTCCCTGGTATAAGGTGGGCGGTCCCTGTTTTTCTGCTTCAGCCTAGGACCACCCACTTGACAGTAGAGAACATAATTATGCGGAAAGTAACACATTTTTGCTTGGGAGTGGTTTCGGTTAGGGGAAAAAAATTCCAGCTATGCCGTATTTTGTGAATCGGCGCCTGTTGAAGGATACAATGAGCTGGAGTTGGTAGAGGTGGTTCTCTTTAAGCTGCTCTCCAGTCTTTACTGCCATAGAGTAAGTTGAAATCTCTTTCTTAAGTCTGAGATGTTTCGGTAATTCAGCACCGGACTCCTCCTTACCGCAGTCCTGACAAGTGACCCTTGATCTCTCTGTCGTGATACATATTCATTAGCATCAGCACAGCCCTGTGTAATGAGTGCTGCCACCTATAGGCCAGTTTTACTCTGGTCTGTCTAGAACAACTGGCAATTTTTTGTCCCATTTCTCACCACTTTGCCCCGAACAGATTGCTGGGAAAGTATATTTGCTTCTAAGACTTCTTGCTTTGCTACAGACAAGAATTTATCAGAAACAGACACTTATGAAGTAGTCGTAGTCAGAGTGTGAAAAAACGGAGAAGACATTTATCTTACTGACTCCACAGCCCTAATATTATGCAGAGGAAGGTCTTGAGGGGTTGGTGCTTGACAAAGAGGGTCAAAGAACACCAAATATATACCCTGTCCCCTCCCCATATTACCTCTCTAAGCCCTAGCTGGCTTTACGGAAGTGGGCTACCTAAAGTTGACTTAGAAAAAGTCAGTCGCTTATGACGTAGTCGTAGTCAGAGTATATATAAATAGAAAAGTCTGACGTTTTGTCTTACCAACTTAACGCTAGTATTATGATAGACTTGGTCTTGAGGAGTTAAGGATTGACAAAGAGGCACAAAGAACACCAAAAAGATTCTGTGCCCCCTCCCCATATTACCAGACTATACCCCAGCATGTTTTTTTGGACATGGGCTACCTAAAGTTGACCTAGGTTAGTTATGACTGCGCCTTATATCTGGACCTCTTTCATTTATAGGCCTCTGTTGGTTCTGTTTTATTTCTTCGTCTTGTTAGTTTTTTCCTGTTAGCGATGATGGAAGAACACGACGTCTGCAAATCTTTGTGTTTCTTTTATGTCGACATTAAACTTTACAGTTTTCATAAACTTGTCAGGGTGTTCTACTGTCACCGCCATAACCAATCAATTACCCACAGACACTCTCTTAAAAAGTGCTTTAACATGTTTAATACTTTCGGGTCTGTAATATTTTATTTCCACGGGCAAATTTATATTTAAAGGGGAACTCCAGACTGTCAAGTTCTAAAAGGGTGTGTGTGTGTGGGGACTGGGTGTGTGCAAATATTTTCAGAACCATAAAAATATTGAAATGGTATCCTTAGGAGTAGTTTACTGAAGGACTAACCAGTTTAACCCTTATAGGCAGAGTTCTCCTTTATAGTGGACCTTCCACCAACTCTTTGCATCCTTCAATAGGCGCTGCTCCGCTGATTCCGCCGCATTTGGAATTTTTTTCTCTAGCCCTTACCATTCCTGAGCAATTGGTGCCGTTAGTTCCAGCAATCAATATGCTAATCCGGCTCAATACTGTCAGGTGGGATGTCCTAGGCTGCTGCAGACAGTCAGGGACCGCCCACCTGTTCATAGAGAGAAAAGTTAACTTACAGCACCAATTGCTCAGGAACAGTAGGGCCTAGAGAAAAAATTCCAACTGCGCTAAAATCAGTGGAGCGGCACCTATTGAAGAACTGGGCTTGACAGAGAAGGTGAAGGGTCCCCTTTAAATCCTACCAGGTCTAGTTCTTCTTTAAACTAAAATGACACACTACACGCCGTCTTTTCCCCGGTTTAATGTCGTGGGAGCTCCAGCTGCAGAATTCTAAGCCTTGAGTAAGATACATGAGACGTGAGGGAAGGTGAAATATATTCACGTCATTGTAATCCAGTTACGCTTTCAGGAAAAAAAAAAAAAAAAAGTGCCCTACTTGTCACAGGCCTTGGCAGAGCTGCAATGATTTTCGTATTAAATCTAATGTAGAAGGCGAGCCGTCACTCCATTGCGGTTTCCATTCCATCTTTACAAGTCACAGAGGAGCACACAGATTTATTTGTTTCTTCATGCTTATAGGAAAACATTGCAGAATTGAATGATTTACCATTAACTCGGAATAACCGAAAACACGGCATTCCCCATGACCGCCACCAGATGGCAGCCAAGTAGCATTTTCCGGATATATATATATATTTTTTCCGCCATTCATCTGTTGAAGAGAGGAAAGCAAGTCTATTGACTGCCCTAGAAATCATGTGTATATGACATTAGTCCATTTATTTCCAGCGACTCATTAGGATGCTTTATGCTTAATAAGTGGATTTCCATGTTGCAAAGGCGCAGTCATTTCTCCTGCTAGCTGTGCTAGACCCGCGTGCTTTTTTTCCCCACTCGCTGCTAAGTATATTTCATACCTTCCTTCTGCTTTTGACATTATTTTTGGCTTTTCATTTGCTTTAGTCTCTCCGCATCCTGCTGAATACATTGCTTAGGGTTATTTTCCCCACTTTATTTTGGCACCTGTACCCTCCGCTCCCCGCCCATTCTGATTTATCTCCGTCCATTGACCCTCGTGTCGTAAACTGCTGATTAATCTCTTTCTCTATGTCCCCGCTGATCTGATAATTTATAGTCCACCATCCTGGTGGACCTGCGATTCTTCTCTTCACTATCCCGTTGATTTATGCCGTGTCATTCTTTTTATCGGCCACTGTTTTTTTTTATATTTCGGTTTTCCTGAAAACATTTGTTTTTGTCAAAAAAAAATAAAAAATAGCATTTTACTGTATAGTGTAGACATAAATACACATACTTCTGTTTACTCGCCTCTTCTTATGGCATATTTATGATGTCTTAAAGGGAACCTTTCACCACCCCCCCACAACCCCATCATGTAATAGGCTCCGCTCCACTCATGCTGGGATTTTTGTTTCTCTAGTCCCGCCATTCCTGAGCAATTGGTGCTGTTAGTTTCGGCACCCAGTCAGGCGCTCTACAGTCAGGTGTGCGGTCCCTGGCTATCTGCTCCAGCTCAGGACCCCCCACATGAAAGTAGGGAGTCTGTTTAGCATATTGGGTGCCAAAACTAACAGCACTGATGGCTTGGTAATGGCGGGGGCTAGTGAAAAAGTTCCAACAGTGCCAGAATCAGTTGGATGGCACATATTAAAGGTGGTGAAAATTACCCTTTAAAGGAGACCTGTCTCCACCCTTGATATGTCTGTTTTATTAGATATTAGCATTCTCCATGATATTACAATTCTGATATGGTCTGATCAAGCAGCAGTGCACATGTGCGACCACCACTCCATTCTACTTGGGGACACACAACCCCCATTCTCATGACCGACGGATAGGTGATCAGCTCTAAATCTGGAAACCATGGCAGCTTTCGGCCTGCAGAGCCCCAGTCTTTGTCTGGTAATGTGTAAGAACTACCCTCATGTAATTGGACTGGACTGTGCACCTTCAGTTATAGCGACCACCCGGGGGTGTCCATGTCAGTCGACAACTTTGTGCATTTTGTCCTGTAACGTGGCGTGCACCATATTGTGTTCTATGTTGTTCATTTTTGCAGGGGGTCACATTCTGAACAGAGCAGTGCTCTACAACACGGGTAAGCATCCTTCGGCACACCACTACAAGTCCCAGCATGCCTACCTGCTCTGCTTTTCTTGGAACTCCCATAGAAGCGAATGGAGCATGCTAGGAGTTGTAGTTTTCCCTAGAAGCTCTAAAATCGACACTTTGAAAGGACATCTCAATGCAATACACACGTGGAAAAAATTGTTGGTCCCCTCCCTCGTTTAATGAAAGAAAACCCCACAATGGTCACAGAAATAACTTGAATCTGACAAAAGTAATAATATATAAAAATTCTATGAAAATGAACAAATGAAAGTCAGACATTGCTTTCCAACCAGGCTTCAACAGAATTTTTTTTTAAAAAGAAAACCCATGAAACAGGCCTGGACAGAAATGATGGTTCCCTTAACGTAATATTTTGTTGCACAACCTTTTGAGGCAATCCCTGCAATCAAACGATTCCTGTAACTGTCAATGAGACTTCTGCACCTCTCAGCAGGGATTTTGGCCACTCCTCATGAGCAAACTGCTCCAGTTGTCTCGGGTGTGAAGGGTGCCTTTTCCAGACGGCATGTTTCAGCTCCTTCCTAAGATGCTCAATAGGATTTAGGTCAGGGCTCATAGAAGGCCACTTCAGAATAGTCCAATGTTTCCCTCTTAGCCATTCTTGGGTGTTTTTAGCTGTGTGTTTTGGGTCATTATCCTGTTGCAAGACCCATGACCTGTGACTGAGACCAAGCTTTCTGACACTGGGCAGCACATTTCTCTCTAGAATCCCTTGATAGACTTGAGATTTCATTGTACCCTGCACAGATTCAAGACACCGTGTGCCAGACGCAGCAAAGCAGTCCCAGAACATAACAGAGCCTCCTCCATGTCTCACAGTAGGGACAGTGTTCTTTTCAAGATATGCTTCATTTTTCCGTCTGTGAACATAGAGCTGATGTGCCTTGCCAAAAATTTCGATTTTTGTCTCATCTGTCCATAGGACATTCTCCCAGAAGCTTTGTGGCTTGTCAACATGTAGTTTGGCAAATTCCAGTCTGGCTTTTTTAAGTTATTTCTGTGACCATTGTGGGTTTTTCTTTCATTAAACGAGGGGATACCAACAATTTTGTCCACGTGTGTATATGGCAACTAATGAAATATAATCTTAAATCATTTTTATAATATTAAATTAATTGCCATTAATTAATTAATTAATTAATTAATTAATTTTTATATAATATTCCCCAGACAGGGAAATCTCTGTATGGTGCCATATTTTTGTATACTTGTCCATATTGGGGTACATGGTGCTTATGTATTACAATTGGTATGTCTGAATATGGTATATAGGTGTGACAATAAGGCCCCATCAGGGGTACAAAATGTTGGCAATGCTGAATTTTTATTTTTTGCGAAAATATATATTTTTTGCAGGATGGTGTTTAGTTGTGACAATTCTTTTTATGGCCAGTGTCATCCAGATAAGCTGATCACAGTCTTTTACTAATGCTGGTAGGGGTAGCGGGCCCTGGACCCATCTGCCACATAAAATATACCTCTATTCTATAAGGCACAAGGTAGGTAGGGGCCCCATTACGGGCCTCTTGAGCTCGGAGCTCCAGTCATCAGCTGTAGCCTGCGGGAAACCTGGCAGCAAATGTTCAGTTGCAGCACCACCACAGGGCAAGTGAAGCATTACGCAATGTCCACAGCAATCAGCTGCTGTCTATGTAATACATGGACGTGTTGGGTCCTCCAGTGCAAGAGAGACTCTTGGTAAAGGGATGCCCCTCTATTAACTCAGATTTCTCTATTTAAGCCCCAATTGTGTCTTTTACAATCATTGACATATACGTTTTTTGTTTCCACCCAGTGTGGCGTCCCATGTAGGAGATGTAGGAATGACTTAAAAAGATTACAGTAACCTCGCTGTTAATCCTCGAGCATTATCCAGACTATGTGGATCTGGCTCAGGCGATGGCTCGGTGCAGTTTATCAACAATTCTTAAGAGCGTATTATACACATTTACAAAATATGACTTAATATTCCACCTCCTCACAGTCCCGCTCATTCCAGAAATTTGTTCCTTGTCAGTGGTGTCCACCATTTGCTCCTTGGAGATGCCAAATTAAGTAACATATGACGGAGCACATTGCTGTTCTGAGCGCCTGTAAACACTTCTCGGTAAAATGCAGAATAACACAATCCCATCCTGCTCCTTAAGCTGCTTAGGAGTGTTCTGAAATGAAGTCTTTAAGGATTGCACAACATGGAGTCTTGGCTTTAATTCTTTGCTCGGAAACCTAAGTCTTATTGATGTTCTGTCTAGAATTAAAAAAAAAAGCTTCCTTAAACGGAATGTTCTATATCTTATATAAATCTGGAATACGTTTTTATTTTAAGCCTATTTTTAAAATTTTTTTGTATTTAAAAAAAAAAAACAAAACCCTGAAATCCTTTGGTCACTGCAATGACCTCACAATAGTCTTGACACTTCCTGCTCTGTAGAGATCATTTTATTATCATCACAGGTAGGATTACAATGACAAGTATGACCTGTATAGAAATAACACAAGATCTACAATTCACAATATGTGATGGTCACAGGTTACCTTGTCCCCCTCCCTGAATAGTGAACTCTGCAGAGATCACAGAGCATGCCCACAACACGCTCTCATAGAAGACGATGGGGCAGATTTATGGAGACTGACGATTTTAGCGCCAGTCTTCATATTCCCTGCAGTGGTGGAGGGTGCATGTCATTTATGAGTAGGTATACGCTTCCTGACATATAAGGGATACTCTCCGCCTTATCAGTTACGTCAATGTAATTGGTGGAAATTAACATTTTTCTAGTGGGGTCGGTGGCCCCGTCCTTCCTGTTCCCACAACAGTTGACATATTCTTATTCTTCTTAAAACCAGGTAGAAACACATGGCGGTATCAGGGTAAGGATTTCCCTCTGTTAGAGATGTCTCTTGTGCCTAATGTGACCACATGTGAGTGATGTGCACGGTTCCAACGTGAGGGGGTCGGCCCACCCTTATTGCACAGGGATCTTCTCCTGTTAGTGGCAGTTACATTATGAAACCTGAGCTGTTAGGTCACATGTCTGACAACGAAGTGTAGGCCAACTGTAGTCTGTTTCCAAGAGCAACCAGTTGAAATTTTAAAATAGCTATGTGTATATTTATATATAGACAATTAGTTGTCAAGTGTAGTTTCTTTCAGCAAGTACCCCAAATCTCAGAACATACCTAAAATGATCGGTACGCACATCGAATGAAGGACTGCAGTGCACCTCCAAACACAATGGGGGAATTCATCATTCCCTTTCTACCAGTTTTCTGACATAGAAGGATGATATTGAGTTGTACATTTGGTGCAAGGCCCTTTGTTGTGCTTCAAGCTCAATCTGCACCTTGCCCGTCACATTGTGTAGGCCCGACTAATTTCTGCTGTTTTCTGGCGTCCGACAGATTTATTGAGAGGCTGCAGCCTTTTCTTGAATCACTCGATTCCTGCATCAGTCAGGCCATTTTTTAAGACTGGTGTATGATAAACCATTGTTAATAAATTTGCCCCAGTGTGTGTACCGTACCAGTTTCATCCGATGTGGGTTTTGCCCTTGTGGGTTTTTTTTTTTGTTTTTTTCTTAAATAATTTACCCCGTGGAGGCACTGCAGGAACACTTCCTAACCTATTTTCCTATATATAGCACAGACGATATCTGAGTACCCCAATTATGGGGCACCTTAACAAAAAGGGACATATTAAAATGCAGAAATCTGACTTCCGAACCTCCTGGGACCCCAAGATCATTAATACAGTACTGTGCAAAAAATTTAGGCAGGTGTGGGGGAAAAATGCTGCACAGTAAGAACGCTTTCAGAAATGGAAGGGTTAATAGTTTATTTTTGCCAATTACCAAAATGATGCAAGTGAAGAAAAGACAAATGTAAATCCCATCAGTATTCGGTGTGACCTTTGCCTTTTGCCTTCCATCAGTTCTTCTCGGCACTTGCAGACAGTATTTGGCAGAACTCGGCAGGGAGGTTGTTCCCGCCATCTTGGAGAACTAAGCACAGATCTTCTGTGGATGTTGCTTGCTCCAATCCGTCTGTCTCTTCATGTCATCCCAGACAGATTGGATGATAATGAGATCAGGGCTATATCTGTGGGGGCCGGATCATCACTTCCAGGACTCCTCCTCCAAAGGGCAAAGGTCACACCAAATATTAATGGGATTTACATTTCTCTTCATTTTGGTAATTGGCAAAAATAAACGATTAACCCTTCTGTTTCTGGAAGCATTCTTTTTCCCACCGTCCCAGCTGCTCCAAAGTAAAGAGAACATGATCATCCCCTTTAAGAGATGGAGATGCGAGCGTGCTATGTAGGAGGTGGTCTGTGAGTCACACATAATGTGGTTGGTCCCTTGTGGCAGCGCTGGTGTGTTGTTCTATAGGTATACTCCTGATTTAATACCTTTCTATATATATAGAAATGATTGGCGCTGCTTTGCCGTGAGACTTTGCTAAAGACGTATCCACATGAAATCGCAGCTGAAGGGCTCAGTGTCAATATAACTTCAGCTTTTGCTTAATTATAGTAACAATTGAAAAGCCGAAGTGATGCTGAGAACTGAAAGCACTTTAGACGGAGAAGTGGGGAAAGTTAATGCTTTTAAATGCTTGAATTGAGTGGACCATTAATACATGTAATTTGAAGCACAAAGCGGTGGAGGAAGCTCGATTTTCTCATGTCCCTTTTACCTAAGCTTCTCTTTATTCATTTTGGATGCAAACATAACACAGAACAGGTTTGTGAGCCCTCGTATATCCTGTTATTTCCATGCTGCACGATGGATTAAAATTGGGATAAAAAAAGAGAAAAAAAATTTACTATGGGGTTTCCGGCCCAAACAGTATTTTCCATACTGGTGACTTATCCACTGGATAGACCATCAGATCGGTGGAGGTCTGACACCTTGATCCTGCACCGATCGGCTGGTCCAACTGCATCTGAGCACCGGAAACTTCTGCTGTGGACGGGGTGGAAGCAGCTCAGCGAAACCTCATTAGAGTAGGGAGGTCTCCAGTATAGGATGGCTTACAATTTAGGTAAAAAAAAAATTGCAAATTCTTGGCCAAAGCCAAGAATGGATTGAGCCGAAGGGAGAAGTATAAGAACTTCCTAGATATTTCCCATTCCTTTTGTAGCCACTCTTGGCTTCGGCTCAAAAACGTAGCAAAATCTGTAACAAAAAAAGCTGCGTTTCTGCAACGTGGGGCCTTACCCTAAATGGGGTTTCTGGTCCCAACAGTGTTTTTTATATTGGTGACCTATCCACAGAATAGACCCTCAGTATCTGATTGGTGGTGGTCCAACCCTGCGCGGATCGACTGATCCGGTCGCCTCGGGGCCAAGGAAAACTTTGCAGTGGACAAAGTAATAGGCAGTACCTTGGCACCAGAGCTGTATATATTACTTGAAAAGGAGCAGTAGTTTCTGGTGCCTGGAGGCAGCCAAATCAGCTGATCGGTGCAGGGCTCAGATGTTGGACACCCACAGATCAGTGACCACTGACATATCCTATGGATAAGTCATCAGTACATAAACACAGGCCCAGATTTACTGTCTGGGTTGCCCCGAGAAAGTGACCAAAATGCACTTCAACCTGGCACATTTTTGGAGCACAATGGTGCATCTCCATGTCTGCACCCCACTTTTTTAGACAGTGAGTGGAGCAGGGCGAAAATTTAGACAGGTCGGGGATACCCTGGTCCGGCAGATTTACTAAAACTTACACCGGTAAAATGGCATGAGTTATACCACAAAGCTACACCAGTTCCTGACTGGCATAGATTTGGGATCAGGCATACTTACATGGGCAAGAATTACTAGGAGGCCGGAGCCTCTTAATAAATCTGAAATATCTTGTGCATGTCTGGGAATGAATTGAGACTGGCATAAAAATCACTAGTATTAATAAATTTTCGCCATGTTGGGGCCAGAAAATTCCTTTATAAAAATAGGAACCAATGTCACAGGGGTTAATATTTTTGATGATCCCTTATTTTAGGCTGGGAGTCTTCTGAGAAATTTAGTTTTTTTTTTTTGTCCTGCTGCAGACATGACAGGGGGAGGCTCCTGCTGCAGCCAGTTGTCTTACAGCCAGGCACAGGACACAGAGGAGGAGGAGGGACAAGGCTGATCTGCTGGAGAACACTTATTGTACTATAAAAAAAAATAGGATCACAGGAAAGAAGGAGATTACAGGGGGGAGTACTGAGATTTTTTTTTTTTTCTGGAGATTACAGGGGGGAGTACTGAGATTTTTTTTTTTTTTCTGGAGATTACAGGGGGGAGTACTGAGAGATTTTTTTTTTTTTTTTTTTTCTTTTTACATTTTTTGTGTGAAATTTCTGTTTTAGTGTTCTGGGAAATGTCACCTATCACCAGGAAATGCCAGCGGCTGGGACATAATGTCGAGCGTCCATTGAGATGCAAGATCTTGGGTCAGGTTGGTTTGTATACGTTAGTGGTAAAGCATTTGTCCTTCTTAAAGGGAATCTAACACCCACAAAACTCACCACTAAACCACTTATATGGTCTTGTACGGCCAGTTTGTGACATGGTGTCGAAATACATTATTGCTACTGAGAATATCGGCTTTCAATCCATATGCAGATGAGATGGTCGATGATCCTAGGACGTGGCTGTGTCTGCCGTAGTACTCATTTTGACACTATGGATCTACCAATCATTATGTTAGTGGATGGTGCCGGGTGACAACCACAGGCAAAAGCAGGCGCTCCCAAGCTCCAGCCCTACAACTACGTATAAGTGGTTTAGAAGCCATTTTGGTGGTGGTAGACTTCCTTTAACTTGAGAGCCTATTAACAATAGATACCTATATATTGATATATGTTGGAGCCTTCCATTGGAGACCTGTCGGGGAATTTCCATAATGTATACAGCCAACAGAAAGATCGAAAGTGATGTCAAGAGACCTTAGAATTACAGTCCGGAAACAGTCAATTTAGATCTGTTGTCCCTCAGATGGCCTTCACAAGAAGTCATTCCATTGGAGACACATTGGATAATTTCCAAAATGTATACCCTCAACAGAAGGCTCGAAAATGACGTCAAGAGAGCTATAATTTCCAGGTCAGAAACAGTCAATTTAGATGGGGTGTCCCTGTGATGGCCTTCACAAGCAGTCATTGAGATGGACAATGAAGAGTTGATTACTTGCGAGTCCTTCTCCTTGATGTTCTCCCTGGCAGCTGACTGGATGTTTTGTTACTTGTGGTGAATTGAAGAAAACGCGAAGAACAATATCAGTCTGACAAGTGGACAGCGCAGAACCGACACTGATAGCTGAACTATTGATCACCTCTCAAGCCGCCTTGAAATCATCTGAGAAGAAAAATTCTTATTTGACGCGATTTGGACTTTCGCCCTCAGTTGCAGATGAGTTTTTTTAAATTTATGGCCAAGTAATTCCATCTAAGAGTAGACGAGGAAAAGAATCCAGATCTAACAACCGAGATAAGTCCAAGGCTATAAAAAACAGACTGAAAAATCATTCGCCTCCTGTTTAGGGAATTTAAGAGAAGATTATTGGAGAAAGCTCTTAAATGTGCAACACAAAGCTTCTATGACAAGTAAGCAGGACCGGATTTACCTATAGGATTAGTAGATCTGTGTCTATAGGCAACCCTGGGGCAAGGGCACCTGTCAAAGGGAAGATTTACATGTGAATGCACCAAACTGTTTGTATTTATATGTATAGTATTAGCACTTCAGAGGAGGGACAGCGCCACCCATAGGTTGCCTCTGATATTGCAACTGAACGTCATTTAAAGAGAACTTTTCACCACCTCCAGTTCTTTGCATCCTTTTAATAGGTACCGCTCCACTGATTCTGGCACAGTTCACATTTTTTCCCTAATCCTTACCATTCCTAAATGGTCATTTTTGTTAGTTTCAGCACAATTAGGTTGTTGTCAGGTGGGTGGTCTCACACTGCCTTCTCCAGCCTAAGACCGCCCACCTGAAAGTAGAGAGTTTAGTTAGCATATTGGGTGGTGAAACTGACAGCACCAGTTGCTCAGGAATGGTGGAGGCTAGAGAAAAAATTCCAAGCTGCAGTGGAAGACATTAAAAATAGAGTAGGCTTATTGTCTTATCTCTGGCAATTTCTTTCAAAAGGGTTATCCCACGACAAACCTGTATCGCCTATTCTCCAACAGATGTTAAAACGTTCGTTCCGCCCCTCTGTCCTAGAGCCATTAGAATGAGTAGTAGTCGTGTGTGCGGCTACTCCATTTAAAGTGTCCTGGACAGAAGGAGGTAGCCAAGCTCAACGTTCTGCTCTCTCCATTAGTGCCATAAACTTTAACTAGAGCGCCATCGTGTTTGCATGACCACCATTCCATTCAACTTCCTCCATAACCAGGGGTTTGACACATGGTCTTGGACCCATACCATTCTTCAACTGATGACCTTTCCCAAGTATAGCTAATCACTCTAAATCTACAAAACCCCTTTAACGAGGACCTTTCACCATCTCCACCAAAGTTCTGTTTATAGCCGCTGCCCCATTGAATCCAGCACAGTTGGAATTTTCTCTCTAGCCTCTACCGTTCCTGAGAAACAAGTGCAGGTAGTTTTGGTGCCTGATGTGCTATTTAATCTCTGTAACGTCAGAAGGGCGGTGTCAGGCAGGGGGCGTGACTTAGAGCTCCATTCAGAGGCAGCCAGTGTCAGAGCTCAGAATCATAACCCCTTGTCTGCTCCTGCCTGACACCGCCCTCCTGACAGTACAGAGTCTAAATAGTATATCAGGCACCAAAACTAACAGACATGATTGCTCAGGAACGGTGGGGCTAGAGAAAATAATTCCAACTGTGCCAAAATCAGTGGAGCAGCGACTATTAAAATGACACACAGAGCTGGAGTTGGTGGTGAAAGGTCCTCTTTAAAGGGCTCGTCCAGCTCCATTTCATTTTTTTACTTATCCTCAGGATAGGTCACCATTAAGAGTTTAGTGGAGGGTCCAACACCTGGGTCCCCTGCTGATCAGCATTGCATTGTGTTTAATAGCACATATACTTCCTGCCTGGTCTAATAGAACTGAATAAGACGAGGCTGGAATTACATTGCACATTGCTATGAAAGAGAGAGCTTGCAGTGAAGAGGTCACCGATCTTCCATGAACACCGTGACCCCTTCAAACGAGAACAGGGGGAATTTTGGGTGTTGAACCCTCACTGTTTTCTTATCCCCTGAGAATAGGTCAGCAATAAGCCTTTAAACTCTCAGCCAACATTTTTCACATCGATGTTCAGCCAATATTTGTGAAATTTCCAAACCAATATCTCCAACTGTAATGGGGTCTTTGGTGACCATGTGCAAAGTCATTAAAAAATATTTCAACTTTATTCTTCCATTTTTTTTTTTTTCCCATTGACTCTTTTTGTACTCGTCCTGCGCATACTAGAAATGTTAGAGGTTTGCCAGTATTGATCGGAGGCCGACTACGTGGTGAGAATTTTCGACGCATTATTCAGCTGTGAAATGTACTATACAGCTAAATTACTTTTGTTCACATGGCACCAGGCTCGTTACCGGAGAATTGCTAATGCTCGTCGACTGTTTTCCCATTGAGTTTTGCAGCTAAAAGTAGAAATTTTTTTTTCCTCTCTCTTCACTTTCCAAGACACGGGTTTAGCGCTGCGCGGTACAGGTGAAGGTGTTCTCCAATTACAATAAATTCTACAGCTCAGATTAATATTTCACGATAATGCGGAATGTCTTTACAAGAAGCTTTGAAGTACTCGTATGCCTCATTGTGCTGGAGCTCGTCTTGCGTTTTCCCAGATCAAGGTGAAGATGTCGTTCCTATACAAGACTTGTATAATATGTCATTTCTGATAAAGGTTTCAAAGGCGTATTAGCATGTTAGCGCTGTCATGGGCGCCCATTATCATAGTTTCCATTTACTCAATACGTTTTTTTCTTTTTCTTTTTGAATTGTCTGTGTTTTTACGCTTTTCATTATTTCTGGGTACTACATGGCGGCGTTTAATGCTGTAAATACAATGGTCCATTAAGTCCTTTTGAAAAGGGAGTAGATCTGTTTCATTCTTAGGTCCTATTACATTTGTGGGGTCCTTTAGATTCGCATGCACGTGACATTAAGGCATGCAAATATTGACTAGAGGTGTTGCATGCGTAGCCGGATATTTTGCTGCTATACAGTGTCAGTGAGCTGTCGCATGGCTGCAGAATCCTGGCAGCAGAGAAGGATGACAGTCATTCCCTTATCTGTTAAAAGAGACTGTTTAGAGGGTTTTTTTGGGCCCCAAATGGATTTCTCATACATTGATTTGTCCACAGGATAGGTCACCAGTAGGTGATCTATGAGGGTCAGACACCTGGACCCCACATGGATCAGCTGTTTTGACAGCCAGCAGCTGCTGCAGTGGATTGGGAGTACATGCAGTGCTGCTCCTACTCAAGTAATAGGAACGGCATATCAGCCCCGTTAACTGTATAGCGTTGGCGTCAGGGAACTGAAGCACCGCACCTATTACTTGAATAGAAGAAGCATGCACACGCCTCCCAGCTACTGCACCAGTTTCCAGCAGCTGGAGGCTGTCACCACTACTGATCTGTGCAGGGTCTGAGTGTTGGACCCCCATAAATCACGTAATGATGGCCTATCCCTTGTATAAGTCATCCATTTGGACCTGGAAAACCCCTTTAAATTGCTACAAGGTTTAACAGGAGTGTCTCCAGACCCCAGCATATCACCCCAGCCCTGCAGATAGATAGGTTAGGGTCACCAGACCCCAGCATATCACCCCAGCCCTGCAGATAGATAGGTTAGTGTCACCAGACCCAGCATATCACCCCAGCCCTGCAGATAGATAGGTTAGGGTCACCAGACCCCAGCATATCACCCCAGCCCTGCAGATAGATAGGTTAGTGTCACCAGACCCAGCATATCACCCCAGCCCTGCAGATAGATAGGTTAGTGTCACCAGACCCAGCATATCACCCCAGCCCTGCAGATAGATAGGTTAGTGTCACCAGACCCAGCATATCACCCCAGCCCTGCAGATAGATAGGTTAGTGTCACCAGACCCCAGCATATCACCCCAGCCCTGCAGATAGATAGGTTAGTGTCACCAGACCCCAGCATATCACCCCAGCCCTGCAGATAGATAGGTTAGTGTCACCAGAACCAGCATATCACCCCAGCCCTGCAGATAGATAGGTTAGTGTCACCAGAACCAGCATATCACCCCAGCCCTGCAGATAGATAGGTTAGTGTCACCAGACCCAGCATATCACCCCAGCCCTGCAGATAGATAGGTTAGTGTCACCAGACCCAGCATATCACCCCAGCTCTGCAGATAGATAGGTTAGTGTCACCAGACCCCAGCATATCACCCCAGCCCTGCAGATAGATAGGTTAGTGTCACCAGACCCAGCATATCACCCCAGCCCTGCAGATAGATAGGTTAGTGTCACCAGAACCAGCATATCACCCCAGCCCTGCAGATAGATAGGTTAGTGTCACCAGACCCAGCATATCACCCCAGCCCTGCAGATAGATAGGTTAGGGTCACCAGACCCCAGCATATCACCCCAGCCCTGCAGATAGATAGGTTAGGGTCACCAGAATCCGTGTTTTTCACTTGTGAATTGCTGCCTTCGTTGCCAAAAATATCACCTTTTTGTTAATATGCAGATGAGCTCTTTGGAGCAACAAGGATGTTGCCATTGCACCAAAGAAATCATTTACATATTGACAAAACCGGTATATGTGGAGAGGAAGTCAGTTACTCTCTTTAGTCCTATGAGAGTCACATTGCCGGTCACATGACACGACTGAGGACCAAAAGGTAATAGATAACTCAAAAATACCTACCATAGTAAGAAGATTCCAGAGGTCCAGCTCAGTGCCTGGAACACCGGATGGGTGCTGGGTGCCTCCTTTCTGGCATGCATTTCCATCCAGCTTTTTTGTATCTACAATAGGAGGTGGTGGGTATATGTGAACTCCGACGAAATTGACAAATGATGCTCAGTCTACCTGATGAAAGGTCATGTCCCTACAAACTTTTCCTCTGTCCAGTCAGTGCCGAACTAGAGGATACGAGCAGCTCGGTGGAGTCGTAGTCAGGGCCAAATGTGGGTGGGGCCAAGTTGGGTCAATTGTGGGTGGAATCGAAAAAATATTACCAACTCTTTAATTATAGTATAGAATTATTGATACTGTATAATTAA
Organism: Leptodactylus fallax; assembly: GCA_947044405.1. Classification (NCBI taxonomy): domain Eukaryota; kingdom Metazoa; phylum Chordata; class Amphibia; order Anura; family Leptodactylidae; genus Leptodactylus; species Leptodactylus fallax. The sequence continues at coordinate 5,524,926 of CAMRHE010000040.1, forward strand.
TGTATAGTTTGTTACTTATTTACTTTCATACCAGTCAATCACTAGTTTTTTTCTTGACTTAGTGGAGCTTTACTGCGTCTGTCTGACTCTAGGTTCACACCATTGCAGATATCCTTTCTTACGGAAATCGCCGGATGAAAAAGTTGGGTTTGTGATTTTAGACGGACACTGCGACGGAGATTCCGATGCAGATGAAAACCAGCTTGATCATGACTGTCAGCCATTTATGAAGTTGGAGTTGGAAACTAGAAAAATAGAGGAGTTGGAGTTTGTGAGTTCATCTACTGATCGACTCCGCAGCCCTGTTTTCCAGGAGGAATAACAGAGGAATAGCACAATGCAATGTAATTTTATGGGGAAATGACTAAAACAGACAAGTCTGTAGAGCTGACTAGTCCTCTTTTAAACACGTCTTGATGTTTAGTACCTGGCAAGCAGGACGGAGCAGTCAGCAGTAAGATATCTGTAGTTATCCATATGTCTCCAGACCGCTGGATAATACCGAGACCGTCTCCATCCTTTAATTGCAGATCGTACTTCATCCATTTAACTTTGTGCACCCCTGGCATGCAAACAAAGCAAGGGGCATCTTAACTCTTGGCGTCCTGTGGCATTTCCCTATTACATCAGAGTGATTGCAATTCTGGCAAAGGAAGGAAAAAGAACCTGCCCCCGCCATCAGGACACTCCTGTCATTCACTCACCTTGGCTCTTAGAGTGATTGCATGGCTCGCATGCAGAGATGTCAACCTGCGCGCTTCCAAATCAGCTCGACAGCATTTTATGGCAAACATTGACTTCTAACAGTGATATTCCATTAAGGTTTATGAGACTGCTGATGCAAAAAGCCAGAGAGATTGACCTCCAAATCAGCACAACCTGCAGAAAATCACTGCCGGTTGTCGGCGACACTGTATAGCGGTACTTTATATTAATGACAGTATCTGTACGCTGCTGATTTGTGGGTACGGGGAGCCGGTTTGTGATGCGGAACCATAAAATGCATGCGGCGTCAAAATGATCTTTACCATTCGCTCACCTCGGCTGTCTTGTTAATGGAAATGTGCCATCAATATCGGCCAAACCTTCATATCATCGCGGGCTCCTCTAAGTGGCCATCATTGAGGTTTTTATTCTTCATTTGTAGCATATTAGAATGACTTATGGCTGTTTCTGTATACTAAAGTAGCTCACAAATCTGTGTTAGCGCCTGACATCAGCCTTCCACCATGGATTCAACCTCTTTGAAAGAAAATTGCATCGAGGATAGGCTTTATCATGTGAGCGAAGTTCTTGCTTTTACCCATTATGGTGTGGAATGGTCAGCTGGAAAATGGGCAGCCGTATGAAAGTGATCCATCTAAGGCTGGATTATAGGTAGAGAAAAAGGGGCAAATGCCCATGGGGCCTCTGCCACCCATGTCTGATGCTAGACAAATAGGTTCTCCTAGACTTTAAAGGGGTATTACCATTTTGGACATTTACGGCATATTCACCTCACCTTGGGGGAACTCATCTTTTTGGAAATCCCATAGAAGTGGATTGCGAGAGACCATGAGGCAGGGATCAGGGTGACCATCATACATTAGATAGGAGTGGTGGGACCGGCATCTATCAAACATTTGTGACATATTTGGTTTTCCAGGGCTTATATATTGATGATTTTGATGTGATTGGTGGGGGTTCGACCCCCGAGACCCCGACAGATCAGCTCATCGAAGGGGCCATGGTGTTCAGTGAATACCAAGCACAGCGCTGTATAGTGTATGGGCTGTGCTTAGTATTGCAGTTAAACCCCATTCATGGAGGAGGAGGAGGAGGAGTGAGGGACTTTAGAGTCCCCATTTTACTGATTGCTGGGGGGACTCAGTGGTCAGACCCCCTGCCATCGGGCATGTGTTCCCTATCCTGTGAATAGGAGATAAGTGTCCAGTTTTTAGCATCTCTTAATAGGCTCTGCTCCACTGCTGGAATTTTTCACTAGCCCCCACCGTTCCCGAGCAATCAATGCTGTTACTTCTGTTACGTATACTATTTAGTCCCTGTGCTGTGAGGAGGACGGTGTCAGGCAGGAGTAGACAAGGGGTGTGATTCTGAGCTCTGACATTGGCTGCCTCTGATTGGAGCTCTGAGTCACGCCCCCTGCCTGACACTGCCCACCTGACATTGCATAGCTTAAATAGCGCTTCAGACACCAAAACTAAATGCGCTTGTTGCTCAGGAATGGTGGGGGCTAGAGAAAAAATTCCAACTGTGCTGGAATCAGTAGAGGAGTGAGTATTAACAGATGATAAGATCTTGAATTGGTGGATGTGGTGAATGGTCCTCTTTAATGGCACTACCCCTTTAAATTTGCATGGTCTCCTAGAGCCGTGGGGGAGGGCTCCTGATGCAACCAGTTGCCTTACAGCTAGATGCAATTTTATCTGAGGTTTCTTTATATATTCCTCACAATTTGAGGAATTAAGCATGACAAGGTCAGTGGAGCAGCATGTTAACGTCATATACACTGTGTCTAGTTGTATATTTTTACATTTAGTGTTCCTGTAACACTTTGAGTCGTCTGCAGCCGTACTAGGATGCACCAGTAGTGACGATCTGCAAATTGCACAGCTGGCAATTCGGGTAAAGTCTCCTTTCTGTGTATTTAACAGTCCCATCCTCTGGTGTCTGGATGTTTCTGTAGACTCTAATAACCACCCAGCACTGGAGACAAACAGCTTTGTAGCAAAGTATGTAAACAATTAAGAGCCTGATAATACCGGCGAGGGCGTAAACATGCAGCGCTGGCATCAGGAGAATTACACAACATGACAAGATCCGCAAAACAGAGTGCAAAAAAAGGTGTAACTAGCGCACACAACACAACATCGGACACATTAGCCAGAAAACCTGAATCTTCCTCAGCAGAATTACAAGTCAGTGTAAATGTAGCTAAAAGTGAGACAGTCAAAGCGGAAAATGAAAACATAATGAGCTAAAAAATCCAAACACTGAAGGAAAATCATTTGCTTGTCATTAGAGTTATGGCCATTCGCATTAGATTAAAGGGGTTGTCCAGGAATTGGTTTCAGTGGTCACGTTGGGTGCTGGAATCCGCCATCTAGACCCCATCCAAGGGACAGGTGAGTATGCCTTTTTTTGCTGGAAAGGGACCAGTGACGTCACAGTCATACATCACTGGTTTCTTATCAGCTACCTCTGCGGTCTCTCAGTTCTCAGTGGTCCCTTTGGGCGCAGGACTTGTGGCATACAGGTCCTAGCGTGAGACCGAATGAACACCGATGGTGAACAATGGAGCGCCGGTGACAGGTGAGTATGGTTTCTTTTATTTTACACCTTCTTATGGCCTCTTTTTAAGGTCAGCTGAACTGACCGACTATCTAATATCCATGGGATCATTGACATCCCCCAGTGTTTGGGTAAAGAAGGACTTTTGGATATGATGTTTAATAGACCCATCCTTTTTTACTTTGACATCTTCCATTGGGTGAATGTCCACACTCCCGATGTTCCATCCTTTTGTTCTCAGAGAAGGTAAGTAGGTAAGAACATATGCCAGCTCGGCCTAGTTGGGGAAGTTGGGAGGGATAGTTGTCGGCGGAACAAAAGTTTTGCCTCCTGCTATCTAAAGTATAAGCCATAATAAGGCCATGTTCACACCTGTGTGGTTTAATACATTGTGCTGTTCCATTGTAGGCAGAAGAACGAGTTAAACAATAAAGCGAGATCCATCTAAGGATGGACAACAATAAATCTCAAGGGACCTCTCCGACTCTATTGGGGTCTGTTGGTATTCACGGCTTTCTTTGTGACTTCGCTTAGTGCAAAAGTCGTTCTAGCATTTTACACTATCTCTGCACCAGATCCTTAGAACGAAACCTCCAACGTAGAAGTGAACATACCCTAAGTTGGCCATAGACCATAGGCCATATCAATGTTGGATGAGGCTGCAGGAACCACCCAAAGGAAGTTCGAAATTGGACAGACCAAATTTTCCTTGCCTGATTTTGTTGTTTCCCAAGTGATAAGTGGCACCAGAAAAAGTCTAGCACATGGTGAAAAGGTGTCCATCATTGCAGGAAACTTTTGGCATCTCATGGTAACATGTTAGAAGTTTTTATTGATGGAGGTCTGTCTGTCGAGACCCATGCCAAAAACTAATAAGACATGGAAGCTTAACTGAGCGCTGTGCCCCCTTAAGGTTCTGACCAGCTCTTTTTGGAGAGTCAAGTGAGTAGGACATGAACCCGTACACTGCTTGCTCTGCTTTCAGCCAATCAGGACTGAAGGGTTTTAAAAAAAATTGCTTCTGCCCAGTTGAGGGATAAGGACATGATAGAGGGAATCCTATTATTGAAAGCACCTTCTACTGGTGTAGAGAGTGGCTCATCCTTTGTGAACATGGCCAGAATGTCAACGGAATTACATGACCACCCAGGATTCCACCATCAATAACAGCTGATCGCTGACAGTTTTCAAAACTGGTTGCTTGTCAGTCATCTGAATGAGAGACTGGCTTATATATAAAAAGGAACTAACATAATAAAATCCTTCCGTCTCTTCATGTCATCCTAGACAGACTGGATGATGTTGAGATCCGGGCTATATCTGTGGGGGCCGGATCATCACTTCCAGGACTCCTCCTCCAAAGGGCAAAGGTCACACCAAATATTGCTGGGACTTACATTTCTCTTTAATTCATATCGTTATTTAACAAAAAGAAAAACTTCTATTTCTGAAAGCATTCTTACGTTGCGGTATTTTTTCTCACATCCGCTTTAAACTTTGGCATAGCACTGTATGTTGGCTAATCCAAATGATTTTGGAAGAACCATTAGAACAGATGTCAGGGAGAAATGGTTTTGTTCTTGGGGAGATAGGCTTCTGCAAGAGCTGTTTAGCATTGACTTCCTCCTCTCTCCCTATTCAACCATCTCCCTCACGATAGGAAGCTGTCAGCAGAATGCTCGGGAGAGGAAGCGGTCAGCAGAATGCTCGGGAGAGGAAGCTGTCAGCAGAACACTCGGGAGAGGAAGCTGTCAGCGGAACGCTCGGGAGAGGAAGCTGTCAGCGGAATGCTCGGGAGAGGAAGCTGTCAGCGGAATGCTCGGGGGGGGGAAACTGTCAGCAGAACACTCGGGAGAGGAAGCTGTCAGCAGAACGCTCGGGAGTGGAAGCTGTCAGCAGAACGCTCGGGAGTGGAAGCTGTCAGCAGAACGCTCGGGAGGGGAAGCTGTCAGCAGAACGCTCGGGAGAGGAAGCTGTCAGCAGAACGCTCGGGAGTGGAAGCTGTCAGCAGAGCACTCGGGAGAGGAAGCTGTCAGCAGAACGCTCGGGAGAGGAAGCTGTCAGCAGAACGCTCAGGAGAGGTAACTGGCCATACTGCTGAGGCCAGTTTGTTACAAGATGACCCAAGGAAGTACAGACCAGTAGCGAAGTGGAAATCGTCAGGGGATCAGTGAGGTGAGTAATGTTTCTCTTTGTTTTTTGCCTATTCTAAGCATTTAAAAAAAAAAAAAAAAAAAATCTCCCCGGACAACCCTTTTATGTTTCCAAGTTTGCAGCCATTCTGATACGTTCTGAGTATTTCTGCCTTTTTTTTTCCCCTTGCAATACATTTGTGCCATTGGCGGAATATCGTGACCTGCCTCGTTCACCCTCTCTTGGTCATAATGATCCCTTTCACATCGAAGAGCTTTAGAAATGTGAATTCATCTCTTGTAACCGGCACATCAAACGCAAGTCCTTATTTTCTTATCGAGTCTCAGCCTCCCACAGGTCTAAATTAAGTGTTGAAATTAAATGAAAGCCTGAGGCGTTTACTACCTAATTCTCTCCCATTTAGAAGGTTCTGCAATGTTTTAGTACTTAACCATCTTAAAGTTTACTTAACCTTAAGTGGCTGAGGTTAAATACGCCCGTTCACGTGATCTAGTTTATTGGAGGGAAATACAAAGCGTCAACGGGACTAAAATAAATGGGTGTTCATACATGGGCGTCTATATGTTAGATCCGTAATATAGTGCCCATACACTTCTGTGGGACCCTACTGTATTCCCCATATTGAGGTTTTTTATATCCGGTTCAGCAGAAAAAAAAAAATTTAAAAAATTAAGACATGCTCCATTTGGTCACATCAGTGGCATAACTTGAAAGTGTTGGGACTTTTGAAGAGGCGCTCCTTTAAAAAAAAAAAAAAAATGGTCATTTTCTGGTGACACATTCCCTTTAAGTTTTAAGTTAAACATATTATTTTAAGAATTTTTTTTTTTCCCCCATGTCACCATATTTACTATATCCTACAATTTTCTCTCTGGCCGCTAAGCCTAATAATAGACTGACACTTGCCAATTCTGTAGGGGTTTACTTTACAGTAGTCACCTCATTTACATTATAGACAAGATGACAATAGGAGATAACGCCTCTACAGATAACACCACTGACCATCATTAAATTTGTAACTGACTATAGATCTCTTCACAGCGAATCTATTGGCTCCAGTCTATTGCTGCCTATGGCCATGAGACTGCTGTAAAGCATATCAATAAATGCTGTTAAAAGAACAGAGAAGCTCGGGCAAGATGGCCGCCCCCATAATCATGGACAGAAAATAGAATAAAAAAAAAAAAAATAACATAAAAAGTAAAAAAAAAATGGTTTAAATAAATAAAAATGGTGATATTTTCTCTTTAAATCAGATCCCAGACAAGACTCCTTGACCCCAGAACAGACAAAAAAGACAAAAAGGAAACAGGTATTTCCTTATTTTTCTTATCCTCTGGGTACCTGAAATTGCTCCTGACACCAACAAGCATCCAGATGCCGTGCCGTGGCTCATACAACGTCAACATTGCATGTGGCATCACATACAACATCCTAATGATGCGTTCCGGTACCTAAAGGTCCTGGGGACTTCCTGGACTATGGAGCCTGGTCACGGCTGCTACTGAATGGCATCATTTCTTGTTGCTTCTATAGTGTAAATCACAGCGCTCTATCTTTTATGTTCTTGAATGGGGCTCACCATCCAGATTTCAAAAAACTCACTTTAGGGCCAATCTGATAGGTTCATTGACTTCCTATATGGTGTGGGAAGAACCTGGAATGCTCTGAGGAAACCGAGGCAGACATGGAGAAAAATTACAAACTCCTTGCAGATGTTTCCGCGGTCCAGGGCTAACCACGGAGCAAACTTGGATCCCATTGAGCTATGCTCTCCTAGCTTTAACTGGAGAAGATAGGTGCCATAAAGGCACAGCATGGAGCACCTCTGGCTCTATAGTAACTTGATAGTATATTTTTGATGATTCTTGTGCTGCCATACAGTCATCACTGTGTGCATTTGATCTAATCTAATAGATAGTGCAGCCCTATTGTTACAGATAAAATAACTTTCCATCCATATACAGTGGGGGAAAAAAAAGTATTTAGTCGGCCACCAATTGTGCAAGTTCTTCCACTTAAAAAGATGAGGCCGGCCTGTAATTGTCATCATAGGTAGACCTCAACTATAAGAGACAAAATGAGAAAACAAATCCAGAAAATCACATTGTCTGATTTTTAAAGAATTTATTTGCAAATTATGGTGGAAAATAAGTATTTGGTCACCTACAAACAAGCAAGATTTCTGGCTCTCACAGACCTGTAACTTCTCCTTTAAGGGGCTCCTCTGTCCTCCACTCATTACCTGTAGTAATGGCTCCTGTTTGACATTGTTATCAGTATAAAAGACACCTGTCCATAACCTCACACAGTCACACTCCAAACTCCACTATGGTGAATGAAAAGGGACTCTATGGTAGGATACCCAGGAAGACCCCACTTCTGACCCAGAGACATAAAAAAGCCAGGCTGGAGTTTGCCAAAACTTACCTGAGAAAGCCAAAAACTTTTTGGAAGAATGTTCTCTGGTCAGATGAGACAAAAGTAGAGCTTTTTGGGAAAAGGCATCAACATAGAGTTTACAGGAAAAAAAAAGAGGCCTTCAAAGAAAAGAACACAGTCCCTACAGTCAAACATGGCGGAGGTTCCCTGATGTTTTGGGGTTGCTTTGCTGCCTCTGGCACTGGACTGCTTGACCGTGTGCATGGCATTATGAAGTCTGAAGACTACCAACAAATTTTGCAGCATAATGTAGGGCCCAGTGTGAGAAAGCTGGGTCTCCCTCAGAGGTCATGGGTCTTCCAGCAGGACAATGACCCAAAACACACTTCAAAAAGCACTAGAAAATGGTTTGAGAGAAAGCACTGGAGACTTGTAAAGTGGCAGCAATGAGTCCAGACCTGAATCCCATAGAACACCCAAGGAGAGATCTCACAATGGCAGTTTGGAGAAGGCGCCCTTCACATCTCAGGGACCTGGAGAAATTCCAGCAGAGCATTGGAAGAAACTCATTGATGGTTACCGGAAGCGGTTGTTCGCAGTTATTTTGTCTAAAGGTTGTGCTACCAAGTATTAGGCTGAGGGTGCCAATACTTTTGTCCGGCCCATTTTTGGAGTTTTGTGTAAAATGATCAATGATTTGACTTTTTTTCATTCTCTTTTGTGTTTTTTCATTGCAAGCAAAATAAATGAAGATATTACCAAAGCATTTGTGATTGCAATCATTTTCTGGAAGAAAATGAGTATTATCTGACAGAATTGCAGGGGTGCCAATACTTTTGGCCAGCACTGTAGAACTGTTTGGTAGAAACACAACTCGTCGTGTTTGGAGGAGAGTGAATGCTGAGTTGCATCCAAAGAACACCATACCTACTGTGAAGCATGGGGGGGGGCAACATCATGCTTTGGGGCTGTTTCTCTGCAAAGGGACCAGGACAACTGATCCGTGTACATGAAAGAATGAATGGGGCCATGTATGGTGAGATTTTGAGTGCAAACCTCCTTCCATCAGCAAGGGCATTGAAGATGAAACGTGGCTGGGTCTTTCAGCATGACAATGATCCCAAGCACACCGCCAGGACAACGAAGGAGCGGCTTCATAAGAAGCATTTCAAGGTCCTGGAGTGGCCTAGCCAGTCTCCAGATCTCAACCCCATAGAAAACCTTTGGAGGGAGTTGAAAGTCCGTGTTGCCCAGCGACAGCCCCAAAACATCCCTGCTCTAGAGGAGATCTGCATGGAGGAATGGGCCAACATACCAGCAACAGTGTGTGCCAACCTTGTGAAGACTTACAGAAAACGTTTGACCTCGGTCATTGCCAACAAAGGAGATAGAACAAAGTATTGCGATGAACTTTTGTTATTGACCAAATACTTATTTTCCACCATAATTTGCAAATAAATTCTTAAAAAATCAGACAATGTGATTTTCTGGATTAGTTTTCTCATTTTGTCTCTCATAGTTGAGGTCTACCTATGATGACAATTACAGGCCGGCCTCATCTTTTTAAGTGGGAGAACTTGCACAATTGGTGGCTGACTAAATACTTTTTTTTCCCCACTGTATACAGCACAATGTTTTACAATCAGCATCGGAATAGCGTTCTGTCTAGAAATGACTCCGTGTTTGCATGCTGCCTAGACGATGGGTCTGCCACCGCATAGAATTACTTACAGCACTTCTTAACCAGAACAAAACTTTGCGGACCCAAAAATAACTTCAATTTTCAGCGCATATGAAATATGCTAATGTCTAAATAAAACTCATTTCAATTTTTTATTATCAACTCTTCTCTATTTTATTTTTATTTTTTTTTCTTCATACGTTTCCCGCTGTTTATTAAAATACCCGACTCCTAGAAAATGGATTTAGATTAATGACTTCCAGTCTAACGCCCCCGTCTCCCCCCGCCATATAATTTTGCATATATATCATCTTCCGGGCAGGTCGTTTAGACTTTGTAACGATTTCAACCTTATAAAATTACCAAGACCTTCTCCTGCTAATGACCTGCAGCGCCGGGTAGATACTGCTTAGCACAACATTTGCAAGTCATAGACTGTTTACCACCAACCTTATGTTCTTTCCCAAGTGCGCCGTGAAAAAAAAAGTTGTCCGCTCATTTGCTTGGACTGTTTTTAGAAATGTTCGTTTTTTTTTCCAATTTCGGTTCCATTTCCCCGATGCATAGGAAATATTAGCCGAGCAGTTGCTTTTTTTTTTTTTTTTTTTTACCCTGGATGAGTTAGCGGCCGTAGAGCAAATAATGTATAAGCTAGAAAAGCAAGATAAATCAGCCAGAGAAGAACTGATATGCTTTAAAGTGAGAGGTGCGAATGAGAAATAAACAGACTTCTGAAGAAGTGACATGTTGCAAGGTTATGTAGAGCATCTTTGAGCGTTATGTATGCAGGCTGAATAAGGTTGTCATCATTCGGGATCGGTCTTCTGTTATAAGCCTTCCGCTGCACATAATTTACACTCCGCTCTGTTGCCATCTGTAGAAACGTCTCCAGGCTTCTCCTGCGTCGGGACACGTGTAATCTGTGGAAGGGTCGCAGGTAGTTTCCACGTCGCTGGTCTCGTGAATTGGTCTTAGTCTGAGGAACGTGCTCGAGGGAGGCTTTGCTACCGGCTCCAAGTACACCAGGGATTCTATAATACAGTCTATATGGCTCACTGGATCTTTTTATGATTTCCCAAGGAGGCAGAATGTAGATAACAGCTTTAGAGGAACACTAAACCTGCACAAAAAATTACAATAATAACTTTTCTTCCCTTCATCTCCTCCTTTACTTTCATTCTGTTTTGTCTCCTATAAGAATTAAAACTGAGAAATCTGTAAGGAAATCATCTATATGTGTCCTAGGCACTTAGCCATGTTCTCTTCCTCCTCCTCACTTGTCCTATGTCTCGAGGTAAGACAACTGGCTGCAGCAGGAGCCTCCCTCCCCCCTCTGCTTTTTATTATTTTATTATTATTATTATTTATTTATATAGCACCATTAATTCCATGGTGCTTTACATTTGAGAGTTTTTAGATACGGTACACCAGATATACAAAACAGATAATACTAAGAGTGACCAACTGGTACAGCGGGATAGAGGGCCCTGCCCACAAGGGCTTACAATCTATGAGGGAAGAGGGATAGAGACAGAAGGTGGGGGTAGAGGCTGTACAGATGGCGGTGTGGTGACAGTAGTGTTATTGGGGGTTGTAGGCCTTCCTGAATAGGTGAGTCTTCAGGGCCTTCTTGAAGCTTGTGACTGTGGGGGACAGTCTTATGTGTCTTGGTAATGAGTTCCAGAGTATGGGGGATGCACGGGAGAAGTCTTGGAGATGTTTGTGTGAAGAGCGGATAAGAGCAGAGCGGAGTAGGAGGTCTTTGGAGGATCGGAGGTTATGTGCGGGCAGGTAGCGGGAGATTATGTCGGAGATATATGTAGGGGACAGGTTGTGGATGGCTTTGTATGTCAGTGTTAGTAGTTTGAACTCTATTCGCTGGGCGATGGGTAGCCAGTGGAGGGATTGGCAGAGGGGGCAGCCGATGAAGAACGGGGGGAGAGGTGTATTAGGCGAGCAGCGCAGTTTAAGGTGGACTGGAGGGGGGGGCAAGAGTGCTAGCTGGGAGGCCATGGAGAAGGGTGTTACAGTAGTCTAGGTGGGAGATTATGAGTGCGTGGACTAGCATCTTTATAGTTTCAGGGGTGAGGAAGGAGCGGATTCGATGGATGTTCCTGAGTTGGAGGCGGCAGGAGGTGTTGAGGGTTTGAATATGCGGCTTGAAGGATAGGTCAGAGTCTAAGGTTATCCCAAGGCAGCGGGCCTGTGGGACTGGGGTGAGAGTGGTGCCATTAATTTTGATAGATGGGTCAGGCAAGGGGGTCTGCTCCGTCTACAATAGGATGGAAAGATTACCTAGTCCCACCCCTCAGCCAAGCTCCAGTACTGATCAGCAGGAAGTTAACCTCTGTGTTCGCTGCAGGTTTTATACAATACTTTCTGTCTCTGCCAATATGGGGGGAGATGTCGGCTAGGTCCTGTTTATTTTTTTTTTTTTTTTTTTGTATTAGTGTTTCTTTAAGAAATGCCACTCCACATTATGCTAATAGCTTTGTGTTCATGCTGTAGATCACAGAAGTTGAGGCTTCTCCTTTCTAGTAGGGGGTCATTACCCCCGGTATGGTATATAATGCAGCTGTCTATAAGGTGGAAAACGGTTACTGCCTCCAACTTCTCAATACCTTTTAAAGAAGCTTAAAACTTTACCTATAGGTCTTCCTTTTAGGCCCCATGCACACCACCGAGTGTGCTTCCGATGCGGGGCCGAGTCTGCAGCAGAATGCGCTCAGAATGACATCCGAGGTGGGACTATCCCTTTAATGTCAGACACCTTCAAAAGTCTTGCTGAGTCTTTGCCTCTACAGGTCAGAGCTTTTCGGGTGCCACGAGAGGGACCTGCTCAATATTAGGCAGCTGATGTTAATGTTATGGCTGATCAATGTATAGTGAATATAACTGAAAAGTATTGATTCCTTTTCTGAGCCCCTTCAATGCACTACACACTCTTAAAGGGGTTTTACAAGCTTTAATTTTAAGGATAGGGTATTCATTGAAGATCAACAGGGGTCCAACACCCAGGACCCCTGTGAATCGGCTCCCTGAGCACCAATTCCACTTCACAGGCCATATGATGATATGTTCATTGGTTGTATGACCTGTCTGCAAGTCAAGTGAATGAGGCTGAGCTGTGATTCCAAGGGCAGCCACTATACAAATGTACGGCGCTATGCTTGGTTTTATGTGAAGAGGCCCAAACGTTGCGCTCGGTAGAGGTTCCGAATGTTGGATCCCCATCAATCTTCAATCAACAACCTATGCAAGGGACACGTCATCAATTAATAATCCTGGAAAAACCCTTTAACAGGAAGCCAGTAGATTTCAGAATTTTAGACCTGTATGGAGAAGACACAATGTAATAAAATCTTTACAAGTCCAATTTTTTTTTTTTACATATTTCGTACAAACGTCATATAGATTTTATTAGCAAAATGTTAATTGTAAAGTTTTCCTTTAAATCTGTTAATGTTATTTTTATTCTCTTCCAGTCCACGTTGCCTCCATATGAGTCTCGGATCACGACGGCCAAGTTACTCGCGGAAGCTGAAAACTTTGAGGTAGGATTGTTGTAGTATTATTATTATTATTATTATTATATTATATTATTATTTATTATTAATATACAGTAGTAATAATATAAATGATATAAAAATGTAATATTAATATTATATTTTTATTATTATTTTTCTTGTTTATGAGATTTTCTTTTTTTTTTACTATTATTGTTATGACTATTAATAGTACCGGTGAAGCCGGGAGTATCGGGATTCAGGTGTCCCCTTTTTGTGGTACAATGATGATATTTCATAATTACCCTGAACTTTTCTACGTTTCTGAAATGTCAATTTGGATGATAGCACCTATAAAGCACAGCAAGTGTTTCATTATCCCTGTATGTCACATGGCCCCTGAGGAGGTAAGGATATGATGGCACGACGCAGAACTCCCACCGTTCCAAGTCCTATTCAACCACCATATGACATTACATTACAAAGCTTGAAAAAAAAAAATCACGAGAGGAACCAGAGGAACTATTTAGCCTTTCAGCTCGGAATTAATACCCGTCTAGATTTCCATCCCATCTATCACGTAGCAGCGAAGTATAATACGGTCGAGGTAAACAAAGCTTCAAAGGGAACGTCTGCCTGTTTTATGGCTCTTTTTATCAAATAATATGGCTAAGTAGAACGCAGCGTTGCTTTGATGTTAGCTTATCCATGTAAATTTACTGCAAAATGCAAAACCTCCTCCTGATATGTGGCCGGTATTTAGCGATGCACTTATTGTGTCTGCTTTCATGGTGTGAATAGTAATATCTGCCATTGTCTTATTCCCGGGGATGAGCGCCGCGGCGTTTTGATGCAGGGTGAAATATCGCTATATACTCCAAATACAATAGCGGTTAATAATCATCTTTAAAGGGTCTTAAAGGTTAATTGTTTGGAAAAAAATTCTTGGTCTTGAAGACGTCTTGCATTGAAAAGATGTTGATTGCAAATGTAAGAGCAGTTTAGGGCATTATTTATAGTCCTCTCATTTACTACCATGTGAGAGCATTTCTCATGAAGGGAAAAAAATTATCTGGTAATAAAATCCTTGAGATGTTCGCTTGATACGTTTCTGGGAAGAAGGACGATAACTTATATAGCCGTCATTACAGATTCCACCTAGAGTCCCAAATAGTCAGTGTGCCTATGGTCTTGACGCAGCCATGCATCCCCCAATCCTATATTCCTGTATAGGAAGGCATTTTTGTCATTTAGGAACGTGATACGTGTGGTGACGTACCCTGTACTAGTTGTCATGGTGGCAATTTAATGTTCTCAGGGCAATTCGCCTGTATATGATTTATGGAGCTCTACAAGCTCTTTAGGAATAGTAAATGAGGTGTAGTGGGGATTAATGTAAGGTTCTGTACTTGGGCCGGGGAATCTACATATAACATAACATACGTAGATAAAACTGACACTCAAAAAGACTTGGGGGTATTGGTGGATAGTCAATGTAACTTAGCGACCAGGGCCAGGTAGCTGCCGCCAAGGCACACAAAATAGTATAGATGCTCACTAGTCAGACCTCACATTAGATATTGGGTACAGTTTTGTGCCCTTTTTATATAAGAAAGACATAGCTGAAGTAGAACGGGTGCAGAGCAGGGTGACCAAAGTTATTAAGAGAATGGGTGGATGAAGAGGGCAGGGGGTATAAACTTTGGAAAAAAACGCAGTTTAAGGGCGACCTAAGAACAATGTACAAATATACGAGTGATAGTACAGAGATCATTCCATTGATCGCCTTATACCGAGACAAGGGTGGAATCCTCTACGTCTAGAGGAAAGAAGGCTTAACCATCATAGTTGGGGATTCTTTACTGTAAGAGCAGTGAGGCACCCAAAGTCTATGTCGGGAAGAGCCTGGGTACCTTTCTTTATAATATTACAAGTTGTCAGAACTAGATTTCTGGAGATGGGATATTGGTTGAGAGATTTATTCCCAGATTTGGAGTTAGGAAGGAATTTGGGTCATTTGGATTCCACTTAGAGGACCTCATCAATGTGCAGTATTATATGCCGCTAGAATGCTGAATTCGTTGGTGCTGTTAGTTTCTGCACCTTACAGTTCAGCATCATCAAACATCCTCCCGACAGTACAAGGCTATGGAAGAGTATTGTCAGAGCGGGCGTTCCTCACAGCCCAGCGATGACGCTAGGATGTAAGGCCTGTCCTTCTGACAGCAGGGCGATATCGGTGCCAAAACTATTAGCACCAGTATCTCCAGCAGCAGGACGCATACCGGGAAAGCACACACAAAATTCAGCGCACTGTTGGCTTTCTAGCAGTATATAATAACGCACATCGATGAGGACGTAAAAGGTCCTCTTTAATAGGGTTTTTTACCTTCTTCTGGATCAACATAATTATAGCAGGATTGTAGGTTGGACTTAAAGGATTTGTGTCTTTATCTAACCTTATCAACTCTGTTACTCCCGTGAACAAAACCTTTATGGAGATCCTCCAATGCCACTGGAACCTGACAATGAAGCCTCAGTGGCGTGAGCCTGTGGGAGTCGTTTACAACTATTAACCTCCTCAAACGATGGCGGAGATTTATTATACAGAGACTTTTTCAAGTCGATTACGCTGACGTCTATGTTTCTGTATTTTGCACCAAATTTATCAAATGTTGTGTACCATCCAATAAATTTGGCATGTTTTAAGTCTAATCATTCTGTCCTAATCTACTATCCTACTTTTTACGCCGCCTCGCTACTGGTGTGTGATTATGGTACTTGTGACCGCGACTCCATTTAAACACAGGACATGTGTCACCCCTCATGATCAGTGGGGGTCCTAGCTGTGAGATTTCCAACAATTGGCCACTTATCATTTATTATGTTGGCAGATGTAACTGTTGGCCATAGCACAGTCCTTTTAATGATGCCCAACAAATGGGTCCATGAGGTCCAGCAATTAAAAAAAACAAACATCTGAAGCTGAGTTGGGCGCAGTTCCTGGGTGCCCATGAAGTGGCATGTGCTAAATTACCCGGCCACACCTCTACATTTTATGTTGCGCGTATGCCCATTCTTTCAAATATCGGGTGTAGGTGTGGCCTGGAAATGACCACATATTGCATTTGGTCAGGCTACACCATCTTTGGGCACCCTTAGTCTGTTTCTGAGAGAACCCACCAGTTTTTAGCAGTCATGTGATCTTTTTGTGCTAGAATTTAGTATGGCCTTTTTTAGCTGGATGGCGGGGCTCTTGATATTTTCCATTGGTGAGCCCAGTGTACCCCAATTTCCCATTTGGTCCCACTTGGATTTATTGTAGGGAAGTTAAATGCCAACAAGTTCTTCTTCACGTTTTCTCATCCTAACCGATTGGTGACATTTTCTTTATCACGTATACAACTTTTTGTAGACTCCAAGAGTAGCCGTCCATGAACAGCTGATCCTACAAAATTCTAGATCAGTTTCCTCTACGTACCCACAGTTGCTTGGCCCCCATTCCTTGGGGTCATATGCCCAACCAGCAGAATGATTACAAGATAATGGTTTCTTGTGTTGTAAATCATGTGTTGCTGTCGGCCTTGCTCCTTTGCTTGGTATTATTTTTCCGAATTGTCATAGGCAGCTATTTTATGTAACAGAGTTGAAAGGCACTGTCATTTGGCCATTAATAACTACGAAACCGCAGATTTAAGTATAGCATTAAAGTAATTAGATCATGTCCCTGAAGACAGGAGATGTTCGGAGCGTTCAGCATCTTCTGGGACAGCTCCGCTCATTGCTGTCACATATCAGTTTTTGTGCCGCGTGTCTCACAGCAGGGATGCGCTGAGCCCTTGTATAGACTGTATTGCGCCTGTATTCTTATTAACCACAAGTGCTTTTTATATATCTAGTGGTTTTTATGGCTTTGTTTTCATTACGGGAGAGGCTTCGCTGTGCAAAAATTTGACAAATAAGACGGAGGGCTATAGGAACAATCAATATGGCTGCTCCTTCATGCCAAACATCCTCCATGGTTAGGGTAAATCCAGGCAAATCTTGTGTTGTCTATGGATTTTAGCTGCAGGTTTGCTTTGCATTTATGCGTTGCAAAAGGTGAAATCCGTGGTGACAATCCGCTTCTTTTCTGAGACGTAATGAACAGGCTGCAGACTTTCATTTCCACATATTTCGTGCATATATTGCCACGTGGATATTTTCTCCATGTGCAGGTGGGGATTTGAAAACCCCATTCACATGTAATGTAAATATCGGTTCTTCCAGGTGTGCATGTATTACAGTTGTACAGGTGTACATGTCTTAAGCTGGTGCCCTGGTCCTGGAAATATCTTTTCACTGGGGGCCACCACGAAGACACCCACCAATTACTAGAATTAGAGTCCCCAGCTCCCATTCCTTCTTACTGTATGACCTCAGCGAGGAGGAGGTTGAATGATTCGGCTGTCAAGCATGCCATTCTGTTCAGTGTCTATAGGGTTAACTAAAACAACCAAGTTCCCCTACTCCTGCTGTTTCCTTAAAGTGGACCTCCAATTTTAAAACTAATTTTCAGAAATGAATGTTACAAGTGAGTATAAGAAACTGTGTAATATATCTTATTAAAGAAAAATGCTTCTATATCTAACATAGAAGTATATGGAAAGGGGAGGGGAAGGAGGAGGAGGCTGCTGAAAAAGACACCTACTGCAGCTGCTAAGCTGGTACACAATGTAATTACGAACTGTTATAACTCCACTATACCTTGTAAGATAATGCTCTACCACTGTGCAGGATACAGCCATAAATGAAGTCGCCAGCAGCAGCCGTCTCCTCCATAGACTTCTGTGTGTGAGGCTGGATATGGATACAGGTGCTATTAGTGATAAGAGTCTAAGTAAAGAGGAGAGTCTAAGGAGGAGGAGAGCAGCTTGATAAGTGGAGAAGGAAACAGATTTCTTTATTAAGATATATTACAAAGTTTCTAAAATAAAATTTAAAAATCTACAGAAAAAAAAAAACAAATTGGGGATAAAAAAGAATATGTTTTACCACCTGGCTACAATTAGTAGAAATAAATGTTGGTGATCTATTCCATTTCACCCACATGTGTAAGTACATATCCAAAGAACATTCTATGGAAATTCCCATAGGACCCTACCAGAAATGTTCCATACAACCCATCTATCATGACCTTATATACCGTGCATCATAACAGTAAGTAAAATCAGTAAGATAATTTTATTATCCCATTTAAAATACTCAGGAGACTCTTAAAGAGATTCTAAGATCAATGTAAATCATCTTGGCTTTCTTAAGGATTACAAAGTAATGAACATGATGGAATTATATTCTATTACTCCGTTGCGTTATCTCGCATGAAATAAGATGCCATATTTTATGACCATAAACCGGCAGCAGGAAAGCGACGTTTCCCCAGATTTAATTGATTTCCTTTTTTTATTTCCATGGTGATTTATCCGTCGCTCCGGTTTATTATGTCGTGGTGATGATTCATTTATTACCTTTGGAAACCTTCCATAGGTTCTATACATTAGTCAGTCGATTCCAGCGCTTTCCTGTTTGTCGTTTCTCGAGAGCTGGATATAAGTGGCACTAAACACGGCTAAGAAGGCAATGGAAAGGTCAAGTAGTGTTCTGTTTGATTTCCGGATATGGTCTAGACGGAGACGCGGCATCGGAACTGCAGTGAAGGTGTTAACACGGGAGCTTTACCTCCAGCCTGAAGATCTTTTCATATGTATCGCTATGAGAATTTACAGGAAAAAAAAACCCCGCAGAACATGAATCTTAATGAAGGCGTCTAATCCCAGCCTTTCATTTTTTCCATCCTGTGCACATGTACTTCTAGATATGGATCCAAGAGACATCTCCCCGTAACAAACCCATTGATCTGCTGCCCACTCTGTAATTCAGATTCTTCTCTTCAGAGCTTGGAATTGTCAATAACAAGGAATCGCCAGTGGTTTTAGAAGTGTGCAAATTTTTTATCTTTTTAGTCATTTTTTTAATTTTTTATTTTTTTTTATTTCTCTACTTATTCAGTTTTACATGAAATTTAACATTAGTTTTAAAGAGTATTCCACCTGCTATAAGACCCTAGGGTCACCACTTAGCATTCCTAAAATTCTTGGTGTACCTCCAGTTATAAAACATCTTTTCATAGATGAATAGTACAGGTGAATATAAGAAACTTTGTAATATATATTATTAATGAAATGTGTTTCTGTCTCTATTTACCAGGCGGAGTTAATTTTTACATAGAAGTCTATGGAGGGGAGGAGGAAGCTGCTGGAAAAGCAACGCAAATAACTGCAGCGACTAAACTCTGCTACACTGTGAGAGCGCTGTTCTCACACTGCTGTATCTACAAGATAAGACATTGCAGAGAATGAGGCTATAAATCATTTAACCTTCCCTCCCTCCATAGACTAACTGTAGATAAACTTTTTGGGGAAGAAAGCAGCCTAATAAGTGGAGAAGGAAACTGATTTCTTTAATAAGATATATTACAAAGTTTCTTATATTCACCTGGACTATTCAGTTATGGAAGGTTGTTTGGTAAGTGGAGGTATCCTTTAAAGGGGCATTCGGATAATAAGTTTCCTTTTACCCAGCCCTGATCAGTGTGGCCTGACTAATAGAAGGGAAATCTTTGCTGGAGATTTTAAGAGGAGCTACAATTTACCCCAAGGCTTCTCAAACGTTTTTGACTCCCTTCTCACCAGTCAATATGTCGTGATGCTGGGGTTTCGCCAGCAAAGAAATAGTACCACGGGGTCAGTGGCGTAACTAAAGTCTTGTGGGCCCCGGTACAGTCTCTTGTCCAGGGCCCCCTACCTCATCCCTACAGCGAATTCTTGATCGTGATGGTTACGGGTGCTAAGGAGTTTAATCAACCTTAGTGTGGTTAGGGTAATCTGTGGGTCTCCTTGGCTTATGGGCCAGATGGAAGCTGCAATCTTAATACTGATGCCAGTGCTTATGGGCCCCCGAAGGCTCCTGGGCCCCGGTGTGACTGCACCCTCTGCACCCCCCCCCAATTTACGCCCCTGCACGGAGTGCCTAACAAATTCCACAGTGCAGAATGCAGAGTACTCTAAGCAACATCAGATACGCTTTACACTTTCCAAGGTTAACATATCCTATAGTCTAAGGGTGGTATTAGATTCTATTATAATGCAAGACCCCCACCTATCCTGTGGACAGTATGAAAACCCACTTTAACAAAAAGGGATTGCTAAAAGTGGCTGTTTTTTCACCAAGTTTTAGCCGTCACTTTAGCGTTGAAGTCGTTGGTAAGTAAATCATCCTGCAGAACTTAAATGTGAATAATTCATGGCAGTAATCAGAAAGGCGACAGTTCAGGGTATTGGTTCCATGTGGATTATCACAAAGGTCATTCTTGCAGGGGTGCCCCAGCGGAGACAAGATAATTACTGCAAATTTATAGGAAAACACAGTCAAATTTGTGCTTTTTTTGTGCACAGGAGGACATAAGAAAGCGTGTAGAAAAATCCAATAATCAGCCAGAATTAGGGTTGTGGGAGCGGCAGACTCCCTAGTGGTCAGCCAAGTGTTTAATGATGGGAGATCTTAGTCTTTGGTTTATGACTAATTGGCGATCAATCTCTCTTAGATTGTGGAGACCGAGGTGTCAATCTAGAATGGTTAATGATCTTATCTAATAACACAATTTTAGTTTTTTTTTTAATGCTCATTTATCAGCAAAAACTTCAAGTAAGAAGCAAAAAAAAAAATCAGCTGTGTTTTCCTAATCCTGGACAACCCTTTTAATCTCCCATTGTAGAAGAGATATATGATGTACATATGGGAGATAGAACTTGTGATGTCACCTAATAAATACTCTGCTTCTGCTTTCCTCAGTCAATGCATTTACCACGATGCTAATTTAGTCCAGTGGTAGCATTCCAGTCAACTGGGTGGCCATACTGAATGAGTGGCGTCCTTCCAGTCAAGTGGGTAGTCTTAATTAGTCAGTGATGGCTTTCCAGTCCACTGGGTGATCTTACTCAATCAGTGATCACCTCCAGTCCAGTGGTTGGTTGTACTCAATGAGTGATAGCCTTCCAGCCCAGTGGGTGGTCTTACTCAATAAGTGGCAGCCTTCCAGTCTTGTGGGAAGTTTTAAGTAATCAATGATGACTTTCCAGTCCAGTGGGTGATCTTACTCAATCAGTGATCGCCATCCATTTCTGTGGGTGGTCATTCTTAATGAGTAATAGCCTTCCAGCCCAGTGGATGGTTTTCCTCAGTGAGTGTTAGCCTTCTAGTCCAGTGGGTGGTCTTAGTCAGCAAGTGATAGCCTTTAGTCCACTGAGTATTCTTACTCATTGAGTGATCGCCTGCCAGTCCTGTGATTGGTCATGCTCATTGAGTGATAGTCTTCCCCGTATGAACATGCATACAGACATGGTTGTTCGTTAATAAGTAGGACCGCCCATTGGACTCCTAAGCCTTGAATCATCATAGATCTAAATGAATAAAATCCTATTGCTCTATAACATGCTGATGGAAAATCTGATTTTTTTTTTTTTAAAGTAACAGGTTCCCTTTAATATGTTCTGTAGCCTACTTCAGAACTGGGGATGGTCTGCCGAGCAACCCTGGATCCTCTAACTCATAATTGACGTCCATAAAATCCTTCCAGGAGGCGACTTTAATAAACTGTTGTTTTGTTACTTCCATATAACATGACCCTTAGGCTATTAAGCGGCATATTTAGTGCCAGTTGCTGCAGGGTTTCTCTCCTCCTGCCAAAATCCTCCATGCCGACTTTGCCTAGAGGAAAATCCATTCTTCTTGCATCCTGCAGATTGTCTTTAACCATAATCTGTCCAGTGAACATTAATCTCCAATGTCTGTTTCTCCGCATTGAGGAATTCATTAAGTCATTTTTTTGGCAGCGCGGCGGCGGATTGTTTGCCAATAATACGGGCAGTGCATATCGATAATTAATTAAATAACTTTACATTTCTCCAACTGAATCCATGCCGAACCCTTCAATTACGCATTCAACATGTTCATTGTTCGCAATTAGACGCTATTTTGGTTTGTTTAATTAAGCGCTTTTTTTCCCCGGTTGTCATAGCGACACGTGCAGCCTCTACTTTTATTCTGCAGCATTGCAAAAACAATGTTCCTTTTAGGTGTGTGTCTTATATGTGGGCTTCATGCTTTATGGATAGAGGATTGTTCATGTTGTCTTACGCGGTGATTTACATTAGCGATCGCTTCTCCAGGGTCCCGGCTTTTGCAGGATTTAATGAATGCATGTGCATTATTGGAGGATTAACGTGGCGCAACCTGAGCTGGATTGGATTTGTGACTTTTTCTGAGATTGATTCCAACAGAGATCCCTGACCATGGTTCGTCTTAAGGAACGCTTATAATAGACAGTAATGTCGGTCATCTGTTCACCTATTTTATATAGGCAGTGATTTACTGTATCCCACTCATGGCCGTTACCGCTCCAGCCTGGACTCTCTGACAACTAGTGAAAATTATATAGCATGTATAGTTTTTGGAGCTGCCGTACATCAGTTACACCATTTTAAGGAATCAGGGATGTGGAGGCGGGGCTGGTTTTGGGTGAAGTCGTAGTCGGAAAGACTCTGACTCTGGCTTCAAAATTATTTATTTTTTATATATAATCAATATCGTATAATTAGATGTATAGTTTGTTACATATTTACTTTTATAGGACGTGAAGCAGTAGATGTTTTGTGAATAAGAGAAACTTTACTGCGCGTCTGACCATGGCTGTCAGCCATTTATGAAGGAGTTGGAGCAGGAGTTGGAGTCGGGCTGTGGAAAATGGTGGACTCTGAGTCAGTGGTTTGGCCTACCAACTCCATAGACCTTATTAAAATTTTACGTTGCAGGGCTGAATCCGGACCAATATGAGATGGAGTCGGGAAAAAAGTTACCGACTCTGGCCTCCAAATCAAATAATTATTTAATGATATTATTATATTATAGTTGTATAATTAATTAATTAATTGTTTTACATATTTACTTTTATAGGAATTCAGTCGCTAGCTTTTGTTTTGAATTAGAGGATCTTTACTGCCTCTGTCTGATCATTTATGAAGGAGTCCGTCTGAGCAGGAGTCGGAGATGGGCTGTGGAAAAATTGTGGAGTCGGAGTCGGTGAACTACACATCCCTCATAAGCATTTACTTTGACTCCAACTCCACTGCCTTGGAAATATAATCTGAGTCGCGGTGACTGGGTCCGTTTTGGGTGGAGTCAGAAAAAAGTTACTAACGCCTGGTTCAAATTAACGTTCGGGAACTTCGTCCCAGATTCCGCTTAAAATCAGCGGAAACTGGGCGGACCCCATTATAGTCTTTGGGGTCCGTGGGTATCCACCTGTAACTCTTTTTGAAGCGGATAGGATTTCCATCTTTTGGGTGCCCAAGTGGACCTAAAGGACGAAACCCGAATGCTAGTGTGAACCTAGCGTTACTCTGACTTCAAAATATAATGAATAATTATTTTAATTATATCATACAAATATTGTATAATTTATTGGGGGATTCTGGATGTATTAAAGCGATATATATAATTATATCTATATAATTTTTATTTTTTTTTGCTATAATTCAGTGAGGTCTATTGGCTCAACATTAAATTTAGAGCGTGAGATGGGTCTTGATCTCTTCGGTTTTGGGGAAATATCAATGTACCTTTTTATTTTAAAAAAACAAAACAAAAACAAAAAACAAAAAAACACTTGACCCCCTAGAAATGATCCCTGACAAGTCCCAATGTGCTGCGGGCACTGGTGAAAACAGGGCTCTGGCACGTGTGGCCCTTCCTTATGTGCACTGAACAGTTCATTTGCTTACGGATTCAATATTGATTTTCCTAGCAACAAGATTGCACCTTGACACATATAAGATATGCTCATCATGTCACTATATGACCCTACAGCAGCGTATAAGTGGTTTTTGAAGACATTTTATTGGTGGTAGACTCCATTTAAAACAGGTTAAGAAACAGACAGGGCTATGCTTTTTCTAGCATAAGCTTTCCGGAAGCTACTCTCAGAAATGGCATTCACTCAATGACATTTGTCACTATCACTTTATAAAAGACGGGGCTTTTTGCCTTTAAGGCCACCTTCCCCGCTGCTCACACATTAGAATTAATCACGTCCAGATAGTTTTTATGGCTTATTAGCCTTTAAGTATTTACGAGCTCCACTATTGGCGAAGACAAGTTCTACCGCACTGTCATAGCTTAAATTAACCGAAAAAAATTGTGTTTATGCCTTTCCGTTGGATCCAAGTTCTATCAGCCATCAATTGATAAGCTTTTCCTGGTATTTAATTGCTGGAAAGTTATGTGGACCCAGTTTCATAAAAATTAATAAATTATGGAAAAATCTCCAAGAATTACCCTAAACTTCAAGAGGAACATATCCATGTATCTTGCGTAATTATTTGTCTTAAAGAAGTCAATGGCCTGAAAGAAAGACGACCCTTAGTGTAGTTATCACGCGGGTATCAAATGTGCATTGGTTCTAGATATCTCAAGTCATGCTTTATAGCGTGAACCGCGAGGAAGGGTTTGTACCATGTGAATTGTGAGTAAAAGGTTGTACCACGAAGACGACTTGGATAGAGCTTAAATGTCTCTGGGACTGACCGCTAGGTGTCCCGAGTCCCCTTTTTGAACAGAGTGGTGGTCACACGTGCACTGCCAACCCATTCGGTGATCTGGGACTGCTGGAGATACTTGAGCAAAGTGTTTGGCTTTTTATCTTTCCGTACAGTATGAACTCGGCTTAGAACCCCAACGACCAGACACTTATCCGTGTCCTTTGGGGAAAAGATTAGTCGTCTTCATCTCACAACACCTTTAACAGAAATGAAAAGGTTAACTTATTTTACAGATAGGGGATACTGGGACCACTGTCTGTGCAGTCATTGTCATTTTTGGGATTGGGGCAATTGGACATGCAAACAATTTAATGAAAGCTTGTTTGGCGAATGACTGGCCAATGGTTATTTCATGCATATGCCCAGTTTTAGTAGTGGGATATCATTTAGTGCTAAAGAAGCCGGAAGCTGAGGTGGGCCTCCAGTCTCTTCTTTCAACCAAAGCAGATGGTTTAGTTCTAGTAGTGGACTTCTAGCCAAAGCTCTTACAGGAGAGTATTACTGTCCACCTCAAATATTCCATTCCACATTCAACCAACCATAGTAGACATGAGGCCACCAGGGAGAGTAATCCAACATGGGGCCAATTGGCCACACGCATTACCAAGTAGACTTATGATGGTCTCTTTTCATTCAGATAGAAACACCAAAACAAACTGGGTTTTTGGGTTTATTTTTTTGACTTTTGAGACCTCCAGGGTCCTAAATGGGCCGTTTGCTAAGTAGGCTTCAACCATCGTCAAGCCATCCTCTAGCAACAAGTTGACCACATTGGTTCTCAATGTTCCTGCGGGAACTATTGGTAGTCACTTACTGTTCTGCAGCGTTGGTGGCAGATATTGATGGCTGCTGGTCCCGTACATTGTTCACACCATCGCATAGCATTGTGCCGGGCTAGAAGTGCCATTGGTGTATATTGATACGTGCCACCAGAGTTTCCAGTCCAAATGGGAACAACAATTTTGAGGAGTCTCTCGGAGGATATGACTAAAGGCTTGATGTTTCCTTTTAGCTGTTTGAGGAAAGGTTGACTGTATCCTCCAATAAAGCTCCACGATGCTCCATGTAGAAACTGGCCCTATTATTTCATAAATGATTAACCCTTTCACCAAAGATTATAAACAGTTTTTTTCTTATTTGTGTTGTTTTTGCAGACTTGGCAAGAGTATAAAACAGCTGCCGTTGGGTAGAGACAAAGACTTCCTTGTTCTTGGTGATTGTGATGTATTGCTATTGGCTGTGTGTTGATGGATCATTTAAGGAGCATGTATGTAGTGCTGTGCCTCACCAGCTGCGTGCTGTGATTTGATCATTGGTTTCCCATGTTCATGTGTCATATACGCCAGTCGCCCAGCGTGGCTCTTGGTTTTGCAATCCGTGTCTGAGTTGCCGTGCTGAGTTGTAAGGAAGGACCCGTGCTGGGTAAATGTACAATCATTCTCACATCAGCAGGGATAGGCCTGCTCGGGAGTGTCAGGTGGTGACCAGCTGGGGTTGTAGATCATAGGAAGGAACAAGTCTTTACCCAGTGAATGTAACGATCGCACTCAGGATTTCTCAGGTAATTTTTGCGGTATTAAGCGGTGAATGGTGCAGATAAAAGGGTTGAAATTAGGAAGACCGCATACCCACTAGGAACCAAGGTCATGAAATTTACAGTACAGCAATGCAACATTGTCCTCTGAGGGATGTACAGTGTTGTGCAAAAGTTTTAGACAGGTGTTAAAATAAAATAAATGCTGCAAAGTAAGAACGCTTCAAAAAAATAGAAGTATTAATAGTTTATTTTTGTCAATTCTCAAAATAAAGTGAATAAAAAAAAATTTAAAAATGTGAATCCTGTCAGTACGTGGTGTGACCACCCTTTGCCTTCCATCAATTCTTCTACATACACTTGTAGAACTCGGCATGGAAGTTGTTTAAAAAATCTTGGAGAACTAAGCACAGATCTTCTGTGGATGTAGGCTTTCTCCAATGTGTGACCTTTGCCCTTTGGAGGAGGAGTCCTGGAAGTGATGATCCGGCCCCCACAGATATAGCCCTGATCTCATCATCATCCAGTCTGTCTGGGATGACATGAAGAGACAGAAGGATTGGAGCAAGCCTACATCCACAGAAGATCTGTGCTTAGTTCTCCAAGATGGCGGCGGGAACAACCTCCCTGCCGAGTTCTGCCAAATACTGTCTGCAAGTACCGAGAAGAACTGATGGAAGGAAAAGGGCAAAGGTCACACCTAAAGATTGATGGGATTTACATTTCTTTTCTTAATTCACTTCATTTTGGTAATTGACCAAAGTAATCCTTTAACCTTTCTATTTCTGAAAACATTCTTACTTTGCAGACACCCACACCTGCCTAATAGTGGGATAGATGACAAAGTTTTGGAGCCTGTTGATCCGCAAATGGGTTTTGTTACTTTTCTTTGGCTATAATGTCTATTTTTTTTATTTGTAGTTAACACTTTAGACTAAACTGATTCACTGCAGGCAAGAGCCTGACGCAGGTAATGAAAAATCACCACATAGAGAGGCCCTGTGTCATGCACCGCTCTTGAGAAGCTCCATTTGGCATAAGACATTGTATCCATTTTCTCCGTGATTCCAATAACTTTGCCAGGAATGTTCATCCTTCAAGGGGGTTTCCATCTGTTGAAAATTTTGTGCTGAAATCTCCGAATTATTAATAATATTAATAAAAAAATAAATAAATAAAAAGGAAGCAATAGTGCTCTTACCAATCCCCAGCTGCTCCCAACCCAATGGTGCCTGGTCCCTCACCAGTCTCTACTTCCTGATCCCAATACAATTGCTGGTCAGGCAATGAAGGGCAATGAAACGCAGCTGGACTGTTCACTGCACCACTGCACCACTACCGATGCAATAACTACAAACTACCCCTCAGTTGCAGCGTCAAAACCGGAATAATGGAGTGTCATTGAGGCAGGGGCTGCTTTTATTTTTTTTTCCCTTCTGGCTAGAAAACCTATTTTTTTTTTTTTTTTTTAATCTTTGCTTAATAGAGAATGTTCTGTTTTAGAATCCTCACCTCTTGGTCACAGTTGAGAGCGGATAGAAAGAATGGAGGACCTGCCCTGACATCTCATTCACTTTAATGGACATTCTGCAATACTTTATTTCCCCTGTGGTGGTGCTGCAGGGAAATTGAATACTTACTACTAGATTTCCTACAAATAACAGCTGATCACTAGGGGCGGTTTGTGATCTGCTTGTACTCAAGGGCCTTTTTTAGCAGGTTTGGACTGTCCAAAGTGGGCAACCCATTTCAAGGCTTTGTATTGGCTAGTGTTCTTAAAACCTCTCCTAGACTTGGAGCTTCTCTCTGGTTAGATGTTCTTTGTCCTCCTTCACTGCCATATTTAGGAGACCTTAAATTATAGCTACATTTTTCTTCCAGGCCTTGTGACCTGTAATTGTGTCTTATTATTCTACCACACAGGGGGCTCCTTATCTGTACAATGAATAATTACTTATAATTAGCGGATTATGTTCTCTTGCTTGGGCAATGTGTCCCAACCTAAATAAGTGAACAGGATCGAGCAGCGGGTGAGGCTGACTGCTGAGCCATGTACCTTTAGGGCACAGTAGGTACGCTCAGAGAGATACCGAATCAATACAAAGAGGAAAAACATGAAATTTGTCTTTTGAATTTTTTTATGGAATACCAAGCAGTTGGCATGAAAAAGTCAAGGTATGAAAACTATATTCTCCTATTATTTAATTAAAAAATACATTGGACTAAATTTGGTATATTGTTAAATTGTTGGCCTGAATTGTTTTCCTTCGTTCCCAAGATGTCAGCCATCTTTAACTATATTAATATTTTTTTGTTTCCTGTTGCATAAAGGACTATTCTAGAACTTTTATTAGATCTATCCTTGGCATAGGTCATCTGATGGGTGTCAACTCTTGGCACCCCCGCCGATCTGCTGTGATTGACATCACGTCCATCAGTCTCGTGGTCCTTCAGGTGATTGGAACTGAGCAGTAATATGTATGGAGCTATGCTTGGTTATACAATAAAGAGGATGATGTTGATGGCCTATCCTCAAGACAGTTCATCGGTATAAGTTCTGATCTACTCCTTTGAAGACCAAGTCATTTTTTGCGTTTTAGGACCTGACAAAGTTTTTATTTTTATTTTACAATTTTTTTGTTTATTTTTAAAACAGTTGTCCAAACTAAAATGAACAAAAAAATTAAAAATAATAATAAAAAAAGTATTTCTAACCTTACCAATCCCTTGGAGCTCCTTGTCCATGTTGGTCTCGGTATCTTGGCCTCGAACAATGATGTCAAAAAATATAATTCTTTGTGATGATCCATTTATACCACTGAGGTCATCAACAGCCCGATCCTGTTTTCCCTGACATCTGACTTTGGGAGAAAGTTGGGACACCCCCCAAAGACACCCCACCCTGGCTGTTTAAGGGTAAGTTCACATGGAGGAATTTGGAGCCGATTTTGATGTGAATTCCACCTAAAAATCAGCATTAAATTCTGCCTAAAATCCTACAGCACCCTGAAAAAAAGAAGTGTCCTGCCCGATCTTGCTGCAATTTCCTAATAACCGCGAAAACCACGTTCAAGGCTCCCACTTCATTAACCCCATTGTAAATGAGGCTGATCCGTACGCAAACACGACGGAAAGCCAAAGCTTTGCTTCAGTTTTGCACTGTGGGTTCCACAAAGCTGGATTTTAGAAAGGAATTCGAGGCAAAGACTGCCCCAAATGGTAAGTTAACACAATTTTTATTTTTTTTTGGAGATTTTGAGGCATTTCTTCCAAATCTGCTCCTATTTATTTCAATGCATAGCATCCTGTCATATCTTCAGGCAGATCCTGCCTGAAACTCCCATAGAAATGAATAGGAGGCAGAAAAAAACTGCCGACGTTAGAGAAAACAGAACCTTTTATGCGAAGCAAAAAAAGCTTAAAAAACTGCTTAAAAATCCCTTCAAAAACCGCTTCAAAAGCACATTTTTTATTTCTGTTTAACAAAAAAAACTTGGCCTGAACATACCCAAATTCCTCGCCAAATGAGTCTGTCAAGTCCATCCAAATGTACTAACATTCTATATGGCACCAACATATTCCTCTGTACTGTAGAGAGATCATCGTCGCCTACGTTGGTTTTCTATTGGCTTACATTTTTACCCCTGAGCCCTTCTTAAAAATGCTGCAGAGCAATTTATTACATTTTTTTTTTTTCTTCCTGAATCTAGTTTTCTCCATTTACAAGTCAATACGACTTCTCTTAGCAGTTATTTATACGGCAATTTCAACTAAAACATTTTATTGCCACTTTAGATGTAAGACTGCATATTGATGATTGTGTCGTCTTTGATTAATTTCCCTGATGTTGCGGAATCCTGTGAAATGCATGTAAATCACTCCGGATGCTGAGCTGGAGGAAAATCAGTTTACATATTAAGTCAGCGGCCCTATTTAAAGTTTCATTGTCGGGAGAGACGCGGCGTCTTCATAGATTTAATGGGGACGGTTTGTAGTTTTGTGCTCGGCCAATGGTGGTACTGCGAGGGGTTTTGCTGCCTTGGGGCAAGTAGATTTTTTTGTCGTAATGATGACATGAGAGATTATTTATGTTCACTTTTCATGTACGGTTTGTCTGTTACACTAGGCTGACCGTTACAACAATGATCATGTATGGAGTCCAACAGATCCCAATAACTATAATGGGGTTCGTCAGGGTGTCCGCTCTTTTAAACTGAAACCGCCGGACAAAAAAGTTGAACTTACAGAATTTTTTCTAACGCAGATGTGAACGTAGCCTTAGCTTGTTATATAGGCATAGTTAGAATAGCCTTTAGCCAATCAGATTAGATGATTGATGATGTCACCAGATCTGGTCTACAACTCACCATATACCAGTCTCCGTTGGAGACTCCATTGCCGGGTCCACCGAGAATCGGTGGAGGAAAAAGCCCTGCATGGAAGACTTTTTTTTCCTCCTCCGGTTTCAGTTTAAAAACAACAGACACCCGACTGACCCTATTATAGTCAATGGACCCAGAAAAGGGAGAGGCAATACTAGTGTGCACCTGGCGTCACATAGCTGTTCACTAAACACTTATTCGGCCAACACCTATTCCTTCTGACTCATCTGCCGTCTCGGAAAAGTCATGACAACTATATGTAATGTGTATGGGCACCTTTTAAGGATGTTTGACCTCTGCGGTCACACACAGCGGGTGCCTTAGATGGGCCAAATACCCATGGCTTATCATCTCAACACATTGGTGTGGTTTGTCAGTATGCTGGCTGTGTGTTTTTAACAGCTACTACACTGACCCATTATATTCTTATGACCGTGTATTATGACGGTCCGTGTATGGAGCTGTTAGTTCAGGGGCAAAATTTAGGACAAGTCCTATTCCTGTCTAGGCTCATTAAAGAAAACCGTTTTCCTATAGACGTTCGTGTGCATGTAGCCTCAATGCTATTTTTTAACACTATTGCTTAAAGTTTACCTCCAGTTATAAACAACTTTTCATAAATTAATTATAGAGATGAAAACTTTGTAATATTTCTAATAAAAGAAATCTGTTTTCTTCTCCACTTTCAGGCAGTTATTTCCTCTATGAAGAGGGGAGGCGGATAGAAAGGACACTCAAATAATTGCTGCTGTTATACTCCTTGCTTTTTTAACACTGCTAAGTTGTAGATAAGAGGCTAATAATACACAGAACCAGACAATGAATCAATTAGCCAGCCGGCAGGAGAATCCTTCTCCACCCCTCACTTCTCCATAGAGCTCTATGTGTGAGACTGAGATGGATATAATGCAAACAAGCAGTAAGGGTAAAGATAAGGAGAACAGCTTAATACGTGGGGAAGAAAACAGATCTCCTTAATAAGATATATTACAGCCCGACTCTGACTCCTTCATATATGACTGACAGCCATGGTCAGACAGAAGCAGTAAAGCTCCTCTAATACCTGAAAAAAGCCAGTGATAGATTCCTGTGAAAGTAAACCTGTAACAAACTATACATTGAATAATCATACAATATTAATCATTTTATTTTGATGCTAGAGTCTCTGACTCCTCAGCTCTGGAGGAAGCACTGTATAGCACTGTAATTTAGACAACTGTATTGGAGTACTATTTTGGCACTATACTTGGTACATCTTATTTGGTGCACATGTCTAACAGTATATCATATGGGCATTAGAGATTTGTTAAGATACTTTGTTAAAGGGATTGATTTTTCTTTTATATTTGGCCTATGCTTAGGTTAGGCTATACATATCAGATTGTCGGGACTAGTCAGTGGCCATTCTAAGCTGAATGTGCCTGCCTTTGTCAGATTGTTGGGGGCTGACAGCCTGCCCTTGCACAGATCAGCTCTTTGTCCGGTCTGTGTTCTATACAGTACACAGAGCTGGAAGCAGTTGGCTCCGTGCCCTGTGTAGTGGCCGGGCCCTGTTACTGCAGCTCTTCTCCAATTTACTTCAATGGGAGCAATTTGTTCTTTGGACATTGCCGCTTACCTCTTTAAAGCACATTGACAAAAAAGGCGATATCTCGGCAACAAAGTAAGCAATTCAGGGGAAAACACTGTTTGATTCAGGGGGCCGTAACCTATCTATCTGGGTTCTGATGTCTGACTCCATTTAGGGTTTGGGTTTCTTTTTTTTTTTTTCTTTACGGGGAGGATAGACAACCCTGTTTTTGCATAGGGATGTCATAAGGGACAATTCCCTGCGCACCACTTGTACCTATCAACCAGTTTAGAGAACCACTGGTGGACTGAGATTGGCGGTCCATTATATGGCCACCCATTAATTTGTATGGGTGCCGCATAATAAAGCATTACCCCAATATGGCCACACACCTCTTCCTCAGGGAGCCAGTTTTATTTAGCTATGAAATATCCGTATCTGATAACTTCTTTAACTATACCTAGTTCCATCGTCTTTATATAGAAAGCGTACAGTGTAGGCGCTTCATCTTCCACCAAATTTCGGAGCCAAGGAGATGACTACAATGGAATCATCCATGCGGTTGGTTTTATATAAAAGAAATCAGAATCAATGACGATTTATGCACACGGTACTAAAACTGTGATGTTCTGTGCCGATAATGATGGGCATATTACATGATAAGTGACAGTAACTTATTATGGATACGGCGGGTTATTGTTTTGTTGAATAATACAAGACGCAGCGTCTTGAAAAGTTCTTTATCTTTGCGCCTATGAATCATAAGCACTGTCCTACACCTTCCGTCAACAAAAGCAATCATCTGCCTTAATCCATAACTCACCAACTCCATGTGAATAATGTTCCCGCATAATGCTGTTAATCTTTATGAATGCCAATGAATTCTTAATCTAAATTTTCTCCTTGAAAGACGAGCGTTAAATCTTTTTGCTCCTTCTGTCTAAACTGCCTTGTAATATCCAGGTCTTAAACATCTCTTTCATGCCGTATTAGTTTATTTGAGATTGTATCGTCGAGATTAGAAAAAAAAAAAAAGGGCTAATAAAATAAAAAAGTTCAATACAAAAATAAGATTGAAAAAATACAATTTTGGAGCTGCGAATTGCTGTCGAGCGAGTTTACACCTTGACACGTTTACATGTGCCATGAGGAAAGGTCGGCTCGCAACACGGCGGCAACCTGTAAATCTAATAAGATGGATGTATACAGCAGTTACTAGCTGTGAACATACACTTATATAATAAGAGACATGGTAATGGACAAAAAGCAGAAGCCTGGAGCGGAGTAAGTGCTCAGAAGAGGAGCTCTAATGAAATAGAGATGTTTGCATTAAAGCGGCAGAGGGGAATTTGCTTGTAATTAAAAGTGCGTTGATGCACGGAAAGGAGGCAGGGGTTTCTTAAGATGCTGTGTCGGGAGACCCCATAGGCTGCTGCTGCTCACTGACGTATGAATTCTACAGTCAGGGCTAGGTTTATACTGGATGAGGCCCTGCACGGCGCCTATTTTTGTAACAGTACTCCTCACAATATACTGTCATGCAGTGCATATACTGCCTTGTTACCAATGTGCCCAAAGACTGGTGCCACTAGTTGGCAAAATTTCACTTCCATCCAGTTTCCTAATTTTATATATCGTGCTATAAAAAATACCGTCATACAGTGCTGAAATAATGCCAATATACAGTGACTAAGTAAC
The DNA here is from genome assembly GCA_947044405.1 of Leptodactylus fallax. Classification (NCBI taxonomy): domain Eukaryota; kingdom Metazoa; phylum Chordata; class Amphibia; order Anura; family Leptodactylidae; genus Leptodactylus; species Leptodactylus fallax. Next base: position 5,558,817 of record CAMRHE010000040.1, read on the forward strand.
ATAGCCATACATAAAGTTGTCTAGTCACAGTACACTATTGCAATATAGTTAAAGGAGTTGTCTTCGGAGTTGAGATTCACTTAACTGCTCCGGCAGACTCTTGATGATCGTGACCCTTGGGTCATGTGATTGGAAGCAGTGCCCCGACCCTGAGTCTCCTCGCTTCTTCCCCGATCTTGAGACTGAGGAAGAGGACAGGGCAATCCAGAGGTCGGGACAAGGCTGAAACCCCCAGGTTCATCATAAGGAGTCTGCCGGAACAAGTAGGTAAATCTACAGTAAACTTCCAGAACAACCCCTTTAATGTGAAATAATCCCCGCCGTTTCAACAAACTTTGCATTTCAGAGAGAAATGCTTCTTTGTGCCCTTGTCAGGTTGTTTCCCCATTTCCCCTTCCTATGCTAAAAGTACTTTAAACTGTGAAAATCACTGATCTTTCCATCTGTAGATGGACTGGCGGTCATATGAGTCAGATGACTCACCACTATAGAAGTCTATGGAGAGGGGAAAGGGAGGAAGTAAGTGCAGGAAATACCAAAAGAAACCCGGATAAATAGACTTCTTTATATCACAGTCAAAGCACTTTATTCACGTCAGTCCATGTCAGTACTTCTCTATATATGTCCTGCATGGTCCTGAGCAGACTCCCCTCTTCTAGTCTGCTTCTAGACCAGATTCCCCTCTCCTCTGTGTGCAATATATGGCAGTAAGTCCCCATACACTAATTCAGAGAGGACTGCAAATTCTGTATACAGCATGTAGAGAGGAAAACGGCTAGATAAGGCAGAATATACACCATATAATGACCAGATATAGTGTTAACCCCATGGACACACACATAGCCTTTTCGGGCCATGACATTCCAAACATCCCTGGATTGTTACTGAAATTTCTGGACAGCCACGGTAAATTTGGGATTGCTGGAGTACAATGCCGCTATACTGACCCTGTACATGGTCTTCATACATGGAGGGTGGGCCCAAAAAATTGTAGCCTGGCACTGACAAATAGACACATCATCGATATCTGAGCGGTGGTGTTTGACAACTATGATGTTGCCAATAATCTTTGATTTCCATTTTCTGGAATATTCCGTATAAAGTCATTTGCGCAGCCGGCGGCCTCCCCTGTAACGCCGCGCACGTTCCCCTGCATTGGCTTCTCTCCTAGTCTCTATTGATTTGGTTGTGAATGACAAAGTGCGGTTGTTTAGCTCAGTGCCCTTAATAAAAATATATGACGCTTGGATTTGTCACGGACTTCCACGTCCCTCATACAGTGTGGGATTATGATGAATTAATTCCGCGTACACGGGATTGACTCGAGCCGAGCAATAATTGCCAGCATTGTCTTCTACTCCTCCGGTTACACCGGGTCATTAATCTTCCTGCGCTTGGGGGTGGCTCCTCCTCTAGGAAATGTACTGTCGATCATTCTTGTGTGGCGACCCTTCGGCTTTTCTGCCGACATGTGTCACTTTGGTTGCTTTTCATCCTTTTTTAGATTTCTATATTAGTTGCCAGCCCTTCTGCCCTGCTGTATAGAGACCCTGGTCATGAATCTGGCCAGAGCTACATGTGCATGACCCGAAATGCAATTATGCCTAAATAAAAAAAAAAAAAAATGGTGCAGAATCTACTGACACTATACTGATATTCTTTTCGCACTTGCTGTTTTTTATCATCTTGAAGTAAGTGAGTGGAAACTTGCTTTGTGTACAGAGGTTTTTCTCACTCCTATTTGCATATAGAGTTGTGAGGAGACCTTCATGCTCATTCATCAAAGGATGAGAGCAACAGACATTAATAACGGTAGTGTGAACCTACCCTGACTTGACGCTACCAGGTCCTCATGCAAAATTTGTAATAGGCCCCACGACTATCATGTGTTATAATACTGGTTCCCACTTATAGGACCGAGGGACTTTATGAGCCCCTTCTGACTGGGCTGTGACAACTGGTAGGAGCTTTTACTTCTTGGGAAACCCAGACATGGCCCACTCTGTTTATGGTGGGAAAAACCTCTTTATGTTACTTCTAATAACTGATGGAAATATATGTTTTATTCTCGCTAAGAGACAATGTACATAGTGACGTCTCAGTATAAGGTAAATGCATAGAGTGATGTCACAATACAGGGATAATGCACACAGTGATGTCACAGTACAGGGATAATACACACAGAGATGTCACAGTACAGGGATAATACACACAGTGATGTCACAGTACAGAGATAATACACACAGTGATGTCACAGTACAGAGATAATACACACAGTGATGTCACAGTACAGGGATAATACACATAGTGATGTCACAGTACAGGGATAATACACACAGTGATGTCACAGTACAGGGATAATATACACTGTGATGTCACAGTACAGAGATAATACACACAGTGATGTCACAGTACAGGGATAATACACATAGTGATGTCACAGTACAGAAATAATACACACAGTGATGTCACAGTACAGGGATAATACACACAGTGATGTCACAGTACAGGGATAATACACACAGAGATGTCACAGTACAGGGATAATATACACTGTGATGTCACAGTACAGAGATAATACACACAGTGATGTCACAGTACAGGGATAATATGCACTGTGATGTCACAGTACAGGGATAATGCACACAGTGATGTCACAATACAGAGATAATACACAGTGATGTCACAGTACAGAGATAATACACACAGTGATGTCACAGTACAGAGATAATACACAGTGATGGCACAGTACAGGGATAATACACACAGTGATGTCACAGTACAGAGATAATACACACAGTGATGTCACAGTACAGAGATAATACACAGTGATGTCACAGTACAGGGATAATACACACAGTGATGATAAACACAATGATCTGATGCATCACAAGAATATAGCACAGAGGAAAAATGCACACAGTGATGTCAGAAAACAGTACTAAGACACCATGGCACATGCAGATTCTGCTTGGGAGGTAGTTGCCATGCCTGATTGACCTGTTTTAGGTCTTTACCCTGTACCATAGCGCATTAGAGCTGGAGATAGCAAGCAACACTTCATTTTCCGCTTTACCTAGTAGGTTCCTTTAAAAAATTTCCTTTATTTGTAATGAAGATTGTGCCAGGGGCTGATATACTGCCAGGCGGCTCTCGCACTGCAGCATCTCCTTGTGTACCTCCAGAAATGCTGAAATAACAAACTCTGCCTGCAAGTAGCTTATCTCTCTAAATACGGCAGCCTAGAAGTGCAGCTCTTATCCGATAAATGCAAGTAAAATGATTATTTTCTGCTTTATATTTGCAGTTAATCATCGGGGCAACAATTATAAAGCTGTCGGGAGAGCTTTTACCATCGCAAAGAGTTATGGCCTATACTCAGGTCTATGATTCTGTGAAATTAGAGGCACTGTTTTATGGCATTAAATGTGCCAATCCAAGAGTGTTACAGACTACAGTATACTTCATGCTCGCTGGGCTCGAATGTGACAATCATTATCCCGACGTCAGATGTATAGCCAAAAACAAACAAACCAAAAACAAAAAAAAAATTGCAATAATTTCTTAAAGCGGTAAAATATTTATAGCTCAGGCATGCAGTAAATTAATTATGTATATACTGCTCAGAGAAAACGGCAACCCAGGAAATCTTACTATTAATAAAATATAACAATTGACTGTGGCTTTAGGTTCAACGTATACTAGTTCTTCATCTTCATTAAGTGAAAACTGCAAAAAAAAAAAAAAAAAAAAATTTACTGCAGCTACATGTTATGTGTAGTGTACAAGTAGTTTCTAGAATTATTTGTCAATTATTTTATGCCACTAAATTATTTTTATTTATATAGCACCATTTAATTCCATGGTTCTGTACATTATTATATTAATTCCATGGTTCTGTACATTATTATATTAATTCCATGGTGCTCTGTACATTATTATATTAATTCCATGGTGCTGTACATTATTATATTAATTCCATGGTGCTGTATATTATTATATTCCATGTGCTGTACATTATTATATTAATTCCACGGTGCTGTACGTTATTATAGTAATTCCATGGTGCTGTATATTATTATAGTAATTCCATGGTGCTGTACATTATTATATTAATTCCATGGTGCTGTACATTGTTATATTATTCCATGGTGCTGTACATTATTATATTAATTCCATGGTGCTGTATATTATTATATTCCATGGTGCTGTACATTATTATATTAATTCCATGGTGCTGTACATTATTATATTAATTCCATGGTGCTGTACATTATTATAGTAATTCCATGGTACTGTACATTATTATAGTAATTCCATGGTGCTGTATATTATTATATTAATTCCATGGTGCTGTACATTATTATATTAATTCCATGGTACTGTACATTATTATAGTAATTCCATGGTGCTGTATATTATTATATTAATCCCATGGTGCTGTACATTATTACATTAATTCCATGGTGCTCTGTACATTATTATATTAATTCCATGGTGCTGTATATTATTATATTAATTCCATGGTGCTGTATATTATTATAGTAATTCCATGGTGCTGTATATTATTATAGTAATTCCATGGTGCTGTACATTATTATAGTAATTCCATGGTGCTGTACATTATTATATTAATTCCATGGTGCTGCACATTATTATATTAATTTCATGGTTCTGTACATTATTATATTAATTCCATGGTGCTGTATATTATTATAGTAATTCCATGGTGCTGTACATTATTATATTAATTTCATGGTTCTGTACATTATTATATTAATTCCATGGTGCTGTACATTATTATAGTAATTCCATGGTGCTGTACATTATTATATTAATTCCATGGTGCTTTACATTTGAGGCTTTACATACAGTACACAAAATATACAAAGCAAATATAATACTAACAGTGACCGACTGGCACAGTGGGATAGAGGGCCCTGCCCGCAATGGCTTACAATCTATGAACTTTTTGTTTATTTTTGCAGGCGGGGCACAGCGGTTATGTAAGGGCCTGTTTACACAAGCAGATTCTCTGCCCACAATGACCACCGGTTGACCATATGAAATTTGGTCGTCTCTCCTCATTACCATCATTTTCTCAATTCAAGGATTTTGGGCAGGTGAATGAGAAATCACTTGTATCCCCCTCCTCTTATACTTGACAACCCTCCCGAAAAGAGGGGTGACCTCCCAGAGTCCCGGAAGAGTGGGCAAACTCCTGCCGGGCTACCTATAAATATGACTTTAGTACTTTATGTGCTAGTCACTTCCCGAAAAAGGACATTAGCAGGGCCACGTTGCAAAAAGGGGCTTGGCTCTCACAAAAAAAGGAACTTTATTTGCATAAATGGGGGCGTGTCAGGGTCATAGGGGGTGTGGCCTCATTTAAAAAAAATGTAGCCATTTAGTGTGCCAGTCTCCTTAAAGCCAGGTATGCTTATACATCTCAGAATATGTTGGCGAGGTGTGCTTTCCACAAAAATTTTTTTGGCCCAATAAAACAAGAATTTTATTTTTTCACACTTGTCCCTTTTACCATGGGCAGTGAACAGAAATGAACGCTTGAAATTTCGATCATGCCCGCCATCATCTGCTCATGAAAATGACCCAAACATAGATAACATTTCAGCAGTAGTACAGCTTGTACTATTTCTAGACATTACATGACTTGTATTCTGCATTTTAGCAGTTTTCTCTTCTGCAGGCTCTGTCCCTACTTGTCAGTTCTCCCTGACCTGATGTGTAGAGTCTAGCTGCTCTCACTTAGCTCTTCCTCAGTTCTCCCTCCTCCTCTTTCCATGGACTTCTACAGGTATATAATCTGATACCTCTGTGACTTCCAGTCCATTATGCTCTATCTCTGATTGGAATAAGCAGAGATTTCAGAGTGAAAGTCATTTTGTGGGGCAGGAGGCCAGGAAAAGAGCCTCATAAGAGGAGAGAGAAGCATTTTCCTCTGATATGATTTTCGCCTGTACTATTGCTTTGTGCAATGTTTGCTGAAAATTTAGTGACCAGATGAAGAAGCAGCAGAAAGTGTGTTGCTTTTATTGGAGAACATTAAAGGGGTTGTGTCATTATGAACACTTATCCTCTATCCACATGACAGGGGATAAGTTTCTGATCACTGGGGGCCAAATCCCAGGTCCCCCGGTGATCAGGAGGACAGGGAACTGAAGATTCCCCGAAATTCTCCTTGTGAATGTAGCGCTTGTGTGACTGCCGCTCCATTCACTTCAATAGGGCTGCCGGGATTGTAATCTACGGAAGTGCCCACAGCCCCATAGAGCACGCCAAGCGCACAGGCACTCCATTCACAAGGGGATTTTCGGTCCTCTGTACTACTGATCACTGGGAGACCTGGTGTTCGGGCCCCCAGTGATCGGACAATTATCCCTTGTCCTGTGGATAGTGAAGAAGTGCCCATATGGGGACAAGCTCTTTAACTGTTACTAGGGACATTGTGGCTGGCAAGAGGGTTATTGTGGCTAGGCTTGGGGAAGTGTTTGATTTACTCCAATTCCTAGAATGACCTACCTCATTGACTGGAATGGAGTGATCTTTTTAGAATCTTGATATGGGCCTCAAAGTACATGGTATTTCCTCTATAGATTTGGAAGGACTTTTCCGGGGTAATGGGGCATCTATTGGACTCTCTCAAAGTATGCTGGTGCTCGCACAATGTCCCCTACAATACACTGTGGCTGGTTTGATGTTGATTTCCCTTTTAAAAGCTCTTTCTACAAAAGTTAATAAAATGTCAGTCCTGAACCTGCTAAACACATTCTCCCTATTTCCAATTCTGTCCTCATGGCCGTTCTCTTTGGAGACTGAAAGTTCATGTGCACTGAGACGTGAAGAAGTAACCCTTGACATGCTATAACTTTCGAGCGCACAAGTCTATGCAGTTCTAGGTGACTTTCATTCCTGGCTAGCATGTAAATATGCGCAACGTATCCTCGCACACATCCCCTAGGATTAGAGCTGAGATAAAAAAGCATCAAAAATAATCTGAAAATATTTGTTGTGAAATCCATTGTGTGATTGTAAGGATGAGCAATGGAGGTGGTGAGAGTTTGTGAGTCCAGTTAAATGTCCTTGAGCCATAGGTGGCATCATTACCGTACTGTTGGTCTTATTAGTTTTAGGACATTTGAACATCATGGGGTCCTGCTGGGGGGGTTCCTCCGATCTCTTTGAGCGGCCTCTGTTTTGGTAGAATTAAGCCATCTTAGTAATGCATTATGCTGACCATGGCTTTCCTGGCAAAATCATCCGATCACTCCGTGGGGTACACATTCTCTAAGGTCTGCCTCTGATGAGACCAACCCCTTTAAAGAACTTCATAAACACTGGGTCAGACTGGCCCATCAAAGTTTTTGAAGATCCTGCTGTGGGCAGAAGTTCTGACACAAGAATGGACCTCAAATGTCCAGCGGAAGACAACCCCATTGGAGCGTGACGTTGGCACCAATTACTTACCACAAGGGTCTGCTGTTTTTTAACGGTTCCGAAATGTATTAGATCTCATTGATAAGTGTACAAGATCATGTCCGATGTGTGCACACTGATAGCAACAAACATTACGTTGGTATTTGGAGTGGACATGAGTCTCTCCCAAGCTGTCTGGGCTCACCTACTGTCTGGTGGGTTTGTAGAAACTTGGATCATTTTTGGGCCAGGACAATTCAAAATTTGCAAGGAATGTTAAAGAAAATTTAGGACAATGTTTGCTGATTTGGAACTGTAGACAAGTGTACATTATAATGGCATTGAAGTCAATGGGTTACATTTATCAATAGAAATCTGACAGTTTTCTGTCTACTTTTGCACCAAAATTTATGGTGCATAGCAATTACGACATATTTATGAACAGTGGCCCAACATTTTTGAAAAATGTGCCCCAGAACTTTCCGACACATTTATGAAACAGAAAAGAACCAATATGGTGCAGATTTCTTGTGCATTACACTAAAAATGGTGTAGTGAAAATTACGACAATTCCCGTTGTGCGCCATATATTTGTCTCTTCCATAAGAGAAAGATGATTTGCATCTGTTTATGTTGTTTCAAAAATTGTAGGGATTTTGATGCGTGTGCCAAATATTTGTTCCTTACAGCCTGCGAGTTGTTTTTTTGTCTACAGATTTTGTCTACATATTTTGCGCCAAATATTTGTCTCTTGGTGAAGTCGGACACTTATAGTCAGATGGTAGTTAAGTTAGAATTTTGGAGCTTCTAGAAACGCTCCATATTTATGAAGGATCCGTATGTGCCCCAACATGTACATGTTCTCTATAGATGGAGGGTGGATCTCAGAATCATCTCCTCTTGTGTGTCCAAGGAACTTCACTCAAGCAATGTATAAACTGCCTTCTATAAAGTTCAAGGGAGATATCCATCTTGTCTGCCTCTCCAGTTCTACAGTGTACCAGTAATCGTTTTTGGGAAAGGGATTGGGCTTACAATGTTTTTGTATGTTCTATTGACTTCATTATTACTCTGTTCACAATGGAGACCTAGCTAAGTTAAGAGCAACCCAATGTTTCTGCTAGATTTTAAGACAATTGATATGTTTCTTTTTAGCTTTTACGTCCACTCTCTTTAAAGTGCCAGTACCTCTTCAGTAGCTGTTGATCGACCGACCTGTTGCTCCTCCATTACATGTGCGCACTCGACTGTCTGACAGTGGCTTATCTTTCCTTCAAACAAAAGTATTGGGTGTGAAATTCAACATGTCTGACCTTGTTGGGGGGGAAGGATGGATTTAATGCCTAGATTACTCCTAGCGGAACCCAGCAAAGAATACTTATGGAAGAGTATGGCCCCTATCTAAGATGACTATATATCCTACACGAGCATACTGAAGGAGTTGTCTTAAGATAGATCATGGTATTCGATATTCTTTCTTCAAGTTAAGGGTGCATAACTAAAACCGCCTAGGTCGCACCTTCCAGAAATCTCCTAACGTCTCCAATTTACTTTTTCACTTCTCATTCTTCTCTATATAATTTCCCCCCCGAAGCGAAATAATAGCGTTTTTGTTTCTTGTTTTTTTCCCATTACTTTTCCTCCAGTAAGCTGTTATCTCTTCTTCTTCCTTACTCTATTCTTCCGCTATCAGGAGGTTTTAGTGTGATTCGTGGCTTTTTTTTTTTTACTCCTTAATTACAGGTACTTTACTAAAACAGATTATAGTCTACTCAATAAAATCCAGTTAGTGCGTCTCAACAATCCGCGCTTGACATTAAGACATGAGAAATATGGAGTTGTGTTGGAAATGGTAATCTGCAAAACTTGACTTTTGAGTGAGAGGTTAGAGAGATGAATTACATCGCACAAATGATACGTCTGGCGCTGATGAGTTCTTTGCCGGCGCCTAGCGTGTTTTTAGATTTAGTTCTCTATGAACACGTATAAAGTTTTCGAGTGACTAAATCCTCTAAATCATCTCTTAGTACATGTTATTTTGTGTAAAGTGTTAGCCCATGCTGACATTACAAGGAGCAAACACCACGTATCGTTAACTTTATAGAATAATGTACAGTACTGGTGCTATGTGGATATAAGCTGTTGTAAGAAAGGGATAATAACCTTTTTTTTGGCACACTTGCGTCCTCTGTGTGGCCAAGTCAAGGACTAGATGTAGCGAGCCATGGTTGTTGTACAGAAGAGAGCTAACCATAGAGTAACCACCATTGCAAAAGGAGAATTTCTTGCCGGTCACCAGTGGTTTAGTAATCTGTATTCTTTCTGGTGGTGATACCAGCCAATCTGAGGAGGCATTACTGCAGAGTGAGGGGAGAGAGCAGCAGCCTGAACCAATGATGAGTCAAAGGGCATGTCTCAGACTATGTCAGGCTCCCTATAGGCACTGTAGCTAAAATGTAGTCACCGAACTGCCTTAAGGGAGTAGCTATGGGAAAAATAAATAGCAAGTAATCCTACCCTATAGGGACTGACTTACATATCATGCTTGAGCTCCCTTGTAAAAACCTTTTTAATGTGGCCAGAAGTCCTTCGCCGCCGGTAGCCAATCAGTGGCCACAGGATAGGACGTGGCGTTCTGGTGGTGGTGGTGGTGTGGTGTGGTGTGGTGTGGTGGCGTTCTGGTGGTGGTCTCATGGGTGCATAAGCTGTGTCCGCATAGTCACTCTCGGAGCCCAGTAGTGATAAATAGCTGGTCTCATGCTGAAACGGCAGTGTTCAGTGAGAACACTGATTGGGCCGTTTAACCCCATACATGCGATGGTCTATAGTAACTGCACCAGAAGGTGGGTTCTGGATCCAGATACCCTTTAAAGGGGTTCTGTAATATGATCAAGTTATCCCCTTATCCATAGGAGATTGGTGGGTGTCTGACCGTGAGACCCCATGAATCATAAAAATGGGGGTGTTTTGTGCCCCGTTAAGAATTGAGTGGTGGAGCGAGAGTGCCGCTGACCGCTGAAGTGCAGTTCTCAGCTATCTTTGCCACTGGAGTGGTGTGCACGCCACCCAACCATTGCTCCAGTATGAATGGGGGACAGAACACCCTTTTTCTTATGATTGGTGGGGGTCTCAGTGGTCAGACCCCCACTGACCTGCAAGTTATACCCGATCCCATGGATAAGGGATGACTTATTCAGATGGGAATACCCTTTTAACTATTACATGCATGATAGTTGCCTACATGGGACAATTGGCATAAGCCTCATGGGTCATGTAGGTTATAGGTTGGACTTGATGGACCTATCTCTTCATCTAACCTCATCTACTATGTAAATACAGTGCCTTGCGAAAGTATTCGGCCCCCTTGAACATTTCAACCTTTTGCCACATTTCAGGCTTCAAACATAAAGATATAAAATTTTAAATTTTTGGTGAAGAATCAACAACAAGTGGGACACAATCGTGAAGTGGAATGAAATTTATTGGATATTTTAAACTTTTGTAAAAAATAAAAAACTGAAAAGTGGGGCGTGCAATGTTATTCGGCCCCCTTAAGTTAATACTTTGTAGCGCCACCTTTTGCTGCGATTACAGCTGCAAGTCGCTTGGGGTTGTCTCTATCAGTTTTGCACATCGAGAGACTGAAATTCTTGCCCATTCTTCCTTGGAAAACAGCTGGAGCTCAGTGAGGTTGGATGGAGAGCGTTTGTGAACAGCAGTTTTCAGCTCTTTCCACAGATTCTCGATTGGATTCAGGTCTGGACTTTGACTTGGCCATTCTAACACCTGGATACGTTTATTTGTGAACCATTCCATTGTAGATTTTGCTTTATGTTTGGGATCATTGTCTTGTTGCAAGATAAATCTCCGTCCCAGTCTCAGGTCTTTTGCAGACTCCAACAGGTTTTCTTCCAGAATGGTCCTGTATTTGGCTCCATCCATCTTCCCATCAATTTTAACCATCTTCCCTGTTCCTGCTGAAGAAAAGCAGGCCCAAACCATGATGCTGCCCCCACCATGTGTGACAGTGGGGATGGTGTGTTCAGGGTGATGAGCTGTGTTGCTTTTACGCCAAACATATCGTTTTGCATTGTGGCCAAAAAGTTGGATTTTGGTTTCATCTGACCAGAGCACCTTCTTCCACATGTTTGGTGTCTCCCAGGTGGCTTGTGGCAAACTTTAAAGGAGACTTTTTATGGATATCTTTGAGAAATGGCTTTCTTCTTGCCACTCTTCCATAAAGGCCAGATTTGTGCAGTGTACGACTGATTGTTGTCCTATGGACAGACTCTCCCACCTCAGCTGTAGATCTCTGCAGTTCATCCAGAGTGATCATGGGCCTCTTGGCTGCATCTCTGATCAGTCTTCTCCTTGTTTGAGATGAAAGTTTAGAGGGACGGCCGGGTCTTGGTAGATTTGCAGTGGTCTGATACTCCTTCCATTTCAATATGATCGCTTGCACAGTGCTCTTTGGGATGTTTAAAGTTTGGGAAATCTTTTTGTATCCAAATCCGGCTTTAAACTTCTCCACAACAGTATCACGGACCTGCCTGGTGTGTTCCTTGGTCTTCATGATGCTCTCTGCGCTTTAAAAAGAACCCTGAGACTATCACAGAGCAGGTGCATTTATACGGAGACTTGATTACACACAGGTGGATTATATTTATCATCATCAGTCATTTAGGACAACATTGGATCATTCAGAGATCCTCACTGAACTTCTGGAGTGAGTTTGCTGCACTGAAAGTAAAGGGGCCGAATAATATTGCACGCACCACTTTTCAGTTTTTTATTTTTTACAAAAGTTTAAAATATCCAATAAATTTCGTTCCACTTCACGATTGTGTCCCACTTGTTGATTCTTCACCAAAAAATTAAAATTTTATATCTTTATGTTTGAAGCCTGAAATGTGGCAAAAGGTTGAAAAGTTCAAGGGGGCCGAATACTTTCGCAAGGCACTGTATATGTATCCTATCATTACAACATAATATCCTTGTCTTTGTTGCACTTGTATTGGTTTTTGTAACTTTCTTCTGTAGTATAGTCTCCTCCACCCCCTTCCACGTGTAGTCTCCAGCTGTCCCCAAGTGGTCAAAGCTGAAGGACACCGATTGTCCAAAACTCCAGAGATGATGATGATATTTTCACAAAGTAATTAAAAGTGTGATTCTTAAAGATGTCTGTAACCATTGTGTTCATTTAGCTTAGAAAGACATGAAAAGGCCTCCGTCACCTGGGAACGCCGTAGTGACAAGGGTGATATTTCTGTAACAATCAGCCCGGTTTTCATCAATACCAAGGTAAGACTTCTAGTCAGCCTGAGAAATCTCACTGAAACGAAGCCAGCAGCTTTACTGAAAGATTAATTGATTTGATAAGACCCTAAAGCTGTATGATTTTTTTTTTCCCCGTAGTAATCCCACCAGTTGTTCTGCTCCTTCCCTTTAAGATGTCCTAATCTACAGCGAGCAGCGACATTAGGACCCGCTTTAATAGCGTCTTAAGAAGCGGATTTGTGATATATTTGTTTCACAAGTAAGATGTTTAGATAAATGTACAAATGTAACTTTCATCTGTTTCAAATGGCGGCTTAGTGCCGAAACGCGCGTGATTACATCTCCTTCATAAAGCTGCGGCTGATTGAGATTAGCGTGGGGTCTGAAGATCCGGGGCTGGAAATCACTCTCTACACAATGTTATTTGTGTGTTTGTTTAACGCCGGGCAAATCAATTGTATCATATTAGTGTGATATGAAAAACACGAAACGCGACACCGGCGATAACAGACCAAAATATCCATACTGTACCGCCACCTGTATGAATAGTCCCTAATGCAATCAGTGAAGATGCACTCAAGGACGAATATCAGTCATACGTGTGTGTAAGTGTATCTGGAAGGTGTCAGAAGTGGCAGATACTGTATGTGAGATAAAGGAGTGATCATGGGGCAGAGGTTTGTCTGGACATCCAGTCAATAATTCCATGGAATATTATTACAGTCAACATGTACTCGATAACAGGGAACAGTAGATTGCATTCAGCGTTATAACAAGTGTAGATTAGATAGAATTTAGGTTTAGTGATTCTTCACACACATGCTGTGGATTTGGGTTGCAGATGCGGCAGTGCTATATATGTAGATGGGGTTTTCAAAACCTTCTCTAAATGGACTGATGAATGTGCTGCAGATTTTGGAAGCCGTGGCGTGCTCATTAAGTTACAGAAAAGCTGCGGATTATTGATGTCACATTCTGCAAAGCAAGGGTTAAGTCTGATGTGAATCTGCAACATAATCTACATAGAAGGTTTGCTGAAATAATCTGATGCATCTGGATTTATACTACAGTAAACACTAATATACGGTAATATACTGTAATTACTGTAATACACTAATGTAATACTGTAATACACTAATATATTGTAATATACTGTAATACACTAATATACTGTAATATACTGTAATACACTAATGTAATACTGTAATACACTAATATATTGTAATCCACTGTAATTCACTAATATACTGTAATATACTAATAGACTAATTCACTGTAATATACTAATATACTGTAATACACTAATTCACTGTAATATAGTCTTATACTAATACACTGTAATACGATATAATACGCTTTAATATACTGTAATACACTGTAGTATGCTGTAATACACTATAATATACTGTAGTATACTGTAATATGCTGTAATATACTGTAATACACTATTCTCTCTCATTTGTTTATTTGCCTCAAATTTTTCTACATAAGTCAAGAAACCTTATCTTCAGATAGATAGCAAGGTAGATGTTTCTATCTATCTGAAGATGGGGTAGACATGAGCTAGATAGAAATGATAGAAATAGAAATGAGAGAGACCAATATGAGACAGATACATAGATAGATAGATAGATAGATAGATAGATAGATAGATATGAGATAGATAGATAGATATGAGATAGATAGATAGATATGGGATAGATAGATAGATATGAGATAGATAGATAGATAGATAGATAGATAGATAGATAGATAGATAGATATGGGATAGATATGGGATAGATAGATAGATATGAGATAGATAGATAGATAGATAGATATGAGATAGCTAGATATGAGATAGATAGATAGATAGATAGATAGATAGATAGATAGATATGAGAGATAGATAGATAGATAGATATGGGATAGATAGATATGAGATAGATAGATATGAGATAGATAGATAGATAGATAGATAGATAGATAGATAGATATGGGATAGATAGATATGAGATAGATAGATAGATAGATAGATAGATAGATAGATAGATAGATAGATATGGGATAGATAGATAAATATGAGATAGATAGATATGAGATAGATAGATAGATAGATAGATAGATAGATAGATAGATAGATATGGGATAGATAGATAAATATGAGATAGATAGATATGGGATAGATAGATAGATAGATAGATAGATAGATAGATAGATAGATATGGGATAGATAGATAAATATGAGATAGATAGATATGAGATAGATAGATAGATAGATAGATAGATAGATAGATATGGGAAAGATAGATAAATATGAGATAGATAGATATGAGATAGATAGATAGATATTTATAATAAAGACATCCTTTTTTTAAATAATGGTCACAGCACAAACAGATGTAGAAGTGCAACCCTTATCCTGTAAAGTGATAGATGGAGTCTGACAGCCGCCCACCCCCATGCATTAGCTGTCCTTAGCAGCTGATATGCAGAGAATGGAGCAGAAAGCAGACAGTTCTGTTCTTTGCATAAGGGCGGAACTGAGTCACTGCAGCTTATCTCAAATGAATGGGAGCTTATCTGTAGTACCTGATCTGGCCACTACACTTAGAACAGTGCTGTCTGCTTCCTGCTCCTTTGTATGTGTATCAGCTGCTGAGAACAGCTGATCAGTGGAGGTGTCAAACCCCACTAATCTGATATTTAGTGACCTGTCTTTAGGATAGATCATCAATATTTTTAGCAGAAAACCCCCTTTACATAATCTACAGTCTAACATTGCCAAGGCTTGCTGATACTTGTAGTTGCACATCAGCTGCAAAGCAAAAAAAAAAAAATGACTACGCTTAATGGGAAAACCGTCTCGTTTTCCACAGTACTGGCTTTTTCCAATCTATTCCTCTAGATATAATGTCTATTCATGTGTGCTGGCTGGGATATTGATTTGTATAAGCCTGTCCGAGATTGCCTTATGATCTGCGGAGAGATTGAATGATCGCACACTTCTGATTAAATTGAAGTGGTTTGGAATGGGGCGATGCAGCCTTTTATGAGGGATTCCATAGGGAAGCTCGCAACGCTCGTTTCTCCAAAAATATTCCATATGTAAAAAAAAACCAAAAAAAAACAAAACCATGTACTGAATCAGAATATACCTAGTGATATCCTTATAAAGTAATCTCTCCCTGCAACCTACTCTTATCAGTCTGTGCTAGCCCCAGCTAAATGTGTGTGTCTCACTCTATAATGCACCGCCGCTGATCCCCCTGTGACTGTCCATATAATCAATATGGCCGCTGATTGTGAGCCACTCATAGTGAATGTAATACGTGTTGGAGGAGCTGCCTGCCTTTAGATTCATGATTCCAGAGGGTAATGTATAGATGAAATAGGAAAATGTAGATCATGGGTCTTGTATGGGGGAGGTTTATGTGATTATTTAAGGGTAGGAAAAAATTACCTTTAAGGCTGTACTGTACATGAATACAAAAATATAAACAATATATAAAATATAATACAAGATTTTATGGTTGGTCACAGTAAAGAATAATAGGAAAATATAATCTGAGGAATTTTTGTAGATAAGTTCCAGTCATACAAATTTTTTTCTTATCCATATATTTGTCCTTAAGAGGTAGTGACTGTCAGGAGCTAAAAAGCTGATAATAATAAGTAAGTAAAATGTAAAATAAGTAAGAAAATGTTTTAATCTAAGTTTCTATGTAAAACATGTTTAATAAGATTTTTGGATTATTTTATTTTTATTTCCCCATGTCACTATATATATATATATATATATATATATATATATATATATATTTACTGTGTGTGTATATATATATAATTTTTTTTTTTTTTTTAAAGCACTATATCCTGCAATTCTCACTTTGGCCACTAAGCTTAATAATAGGTGGATACTTGCCAATTCTGTAGGAGTTTTCCTTCTAGCAGTCACCTCATTTGTATCATTGAACAGGAAGTCAATTTCTCTGTTCATTCCTATGAGAGCCTCAGTGGGACTTCCTGTCCAGCCATAAGACACTATGTACGTTGGAGAGTCCTATTGTTGGTCACATGACACAGCTGAGGACCAAAAGGTGGTCGATAATTCACAACCACTGGTTCTTACCTTCTTAGATTACCTTTGCTACAGTTTATTGCATATACCTTTCTAACAGACAGAAATAAAAATGTTTCTTGAAGTGCTTATTAAAGGTGCATTATTAAAAAATTTTTGGCCATGTGATTTTTCACCCATTGCTATGGGTTTGAAATCTGTTTTTTGCTCCCCCACCTTGGCTTAAATGTCCCTATATCTGAGGCCGCCATGGGAATAAAAAATTTAAATAATGGTTTGAGGTTTTGGGTACTCCTAGCAAGCATTTTCTAACGATTGCCCTGCATAAGTTTTCCCCAATCCCTGTCATTGTGATAAAGCTACATCTGCCAATAACTGCTGTCCCCCCATAGGTGAATTCATGTCCACACATATGACGTAATGGGTTGAGTCCTATTGATGATCACATGACCCAGCTGAGGACCAGAAGGGAAAGGATAACTCACAAAAACAGCCACTTTTAAAAAGATTACCTTCACAATAATTTACTTCATTTACATTTCTAGAAATACCAAAAGCAGACATTTTTGTGTGTTTCTTAAAATTGCATTGTGGAACATTTTTATTTTTTTTTAACCAAAAAACACATGGTTTTACCGTGAAATATCATGATTTCGAAATTTGGGTTTTGCGTTTACATCTTGTCCTGATTGTCCCTGTCTATGGCGCCACCTTAGGGTAAAGGTATAAAATAATGCTTTGAGGCCTCTGGTACGCCCTAGCAGGAATTTTCGAAGGACAACTCTGCTGGAATTTTCTCCACCCCTGTCATTGTGGTGAAGTGGTGATTGTGCAGACATAACTGCTGTGCCATAAATCTTTGTCATTGTGCTATAAACCCATGTAGGTTTAAAGGGGACCTTTCACCACCTCCAACTCATTCCATTTAATAGGCACTGCTCCACTGATTCGGGCACAGTTGGAATTTTTTCTCTAGCCCTCACCATTCCTGAGCAATCACAACTCTTTAGGATATCTACTTTCAGGTGGGCGGTCTTAGACTGGCACAAAGAGACAGGGACTGCCCACTGGACAGCAGGAAGCATAATTGTGCTGAAACAAACTGCACCGATTACTCGGGAGCGGTGAGGGCTGGAGAAAAAATTCCAATTGCGCTGGAATCAATGGAGTGCTACCTATTGAAGAATGCAAAAAGTTGGAGATACAGTAGGTGGTGATTGGTCCCCTTTAAGGACACACATGGGTCACTTTGGATAGCTGCAATTTTACGGCAAGTACAGGGTGGAGTACATGATTTTTATGTGCCTGTAGCAACTTGCAGTAGTCGATACGTCTACAAGCGCCCTTTCCTCTCCACCTGTGGGCGGCTGCTCAATAGCTTTGCGTCGTTGATACAATGATCCTTCAATTTTCTGAAATGTTCCCCATCTTCAGACGCTGATTGAATTCTTGTTTGGTTTACTGGAAGGAGCGTTAAATTAAATTAACAAGTTTTGTTCTGCTTCAGAGAAGTGACCCTCGGCCACCTCCAGTTTGTAGAAATAATCATCCTTTCAGTGATTTATTGATTGGATTTGTAGCAACACATCACTTTTGTCAATATGTTTCAGTCATAGGTCTCGCGGTTCTAATAGGCTTGCTCTTACCTCCGTCTGTTCATTCACCTACAGCCAATTCCTGGCTCCGCAGGGTTAAAATGATGGGTGATGAAGACACGGGCTGCGCTGACACCTATTTTACAGATAGATGGGTATGGCCCAATTAGTGGATGCCTGAGCGTCAAGTAATTACCGCGCACCATCATTACATGAGATTTCCTGGGCAGTCAGAAACAACTTCTGGTGTGTGTCATTTGTACACGGTTACAGAAATTCTGTAATTAATATATACCCCCTGTGGACAAAATGTATACCGAGATATAAATCTGTGTAGTTATGTACATATTAGCAAAAAGTGGAAAATAAATGTCTGTTCTCAATCAGCACAGAGCAGAGGATGTAGTGTGAATGACCCCTTAGGGTGATATTGCACCTGCAGCCGCGCTAACAGCATGTGGATTACCGCTAATTGTCGTGCTACACCTGTAACAGGAAACGATGACATGTACAGGGGCAGAATGGGAATTACCAATTATATGCATGGGGGGCCACGACTTGGCTTCAGACATATAATAGCATCATAATTGTCATCCATAATGAGTAAATAATATGATGGTTGGGGGGGATAGATAGATATATACAGTAAATAGATATATATGAGAGATAAATAGATTTTAGCTAGCTAGATAGATATGAGAGATATTAGATAGTTATGAGGTTAGATATGGGATAGATATATATATAGATAATAGATAGATAGATATGGGATAGATAGATAGATAGATAGATAGATAGATAGATAGATAAGAGATAGATAGATATATATGAGAGATATTAGATTGATAAGTAGATAAATACATATGAGATGAATAGATATGAGAGATACATACAGGTGCATTTCAATAAATTAGAATATTGTTGAAACGTTTCTTTCTTTTAGTAATTAAATTAAAAAAGTGACCTCCTATATTTTCTAGATTCTTTACACACAGAGTCTTCTATTTCAAGTGTTTTATTTCTGTAAATGTTGATTATGGATTACAGGGAATGAAAACCCAAATCTAAGAAAATTAGAATATTGTAAGTTCAGTTCAGTCTTGTAAATTCAGTGTCACCTGCCAAGGTTTCCTAAGCCTGTAAATGGTCCCTCAGTCTGATTCAGTAGGACACACAATCATGGAAGACGCTGATTATGGATTGTATTACTGAATTACTGAAATGAAGAAACGTTTCACAGATATTCTAATTTATTCAGATGTACCGATAGATAGATAGATAGATAGATAGATAGATATGAGAGATAGATAGATATGATAGATATGAGTTAATGGAAAGATAGATGAACTAATAGATATAAAACAGAGACATGAGAGAGATGTGAGAGATATATACAGTAAATGATATAAGTCACTGTATGACTATACAAGGACAAACATGAAAGCTTTTAGCTGATAATGATATGATAAATATTAGATATGTAATAGACACAGATACATAGATAAATAGACAGTTGTAAAGGTTAACATGACTTCTGAGATAGGATATCACGCTGTACAAAGTTAAGTTAAACACTACTACATCTGTATAAGAGGGAGATAGATATTATGTTTAGCCGTGTTTTAAGCTTTTGCAGCCGCACTAAGTGACCCAGAACTGCCTGTAGCACTGACCTCTACTTACCTGGCATTATAGCCTATAGTTTGGATGTGTAGCCTTCGCACTGTTTGAGCACTGTTCACATGTCCATAGATTACTATTCCCCATCTGAGGATGCTCGTGTCCATCTTATTTGTTTGGACTGGAGATCATCCTTCAACTGGTAAAAGAAAACTCCCCGTGTCCTGTCCCATAGAGACACGTTCCAGCTCAGATTAATCATTTTCCACTCGCGTCTGGTAGAGCATTAATCTTTCCCGAAATGGGATGTTAGAGGCGTCCCTGTCACTGCCCTGAAGGCACACAGATTGAGCAGGGTGCAGCCCAAATACTGACCACCCTTCCTAGTCTTCTGGCATACCATGATCATTTACATACTGGATCTTTCCACCAATAATCTGATATCTTTTATATCCCTTTTGTTGACTGACAGTCCTATTGGGTCCAACCCTCCAGACATTAAAGGGATCATTTCAGTCATTTAGTAGGACCGCCCACTGGACTCCTAGGCCCAGAATGAGCAGAGATATAAAAGAGTGAAATAGTTATACTGAATCTTTTCCTACAAAATTATATATCAATGTGCTGCGCTCCTCCTATCCCAAGCATAGGTCATCAATATCTTAGTCTCCAAATACCCCTTTAAAGCGGTCTGAAAAATGGCACCGTCATCCTGAAAATTTTGGTGTTTGTTTTATCCAAATCCGTTCAGCCGTTCCAAAGATATAAACCTTTATTGTGTTGATGAAGATTGGGGTCTACTAGCCAAGTGGGTGGTAACACTGCATGGCAAACAGCACACTGAGTCCCCGCCCCCAGAGAAACTACAGTGTACCGCCCACTTGGCTAGTAGACCCCAATCTGCATCAGCACTAAAAGGTCTTATATCTTTGGAATGGCTGAACAGATTTGGATAACCAAAACACCAAAATGCTCAGGTTGACAGCGCCGATCAGATGAGGTATGACACCCTACCAAGCCGGGTGGAAAATCCTGACACTGTAAAGCCTTGTTCACATATCCAAGATTTTGTTATGTAACAAGTGAATGGCATAGTTTGTGTTTTTAGGTCATTTTCATATATTTACAGTGCCTTGCGAAAGTATTCGGCCCCCTTGAACTTTTCAACCTTTTGCCACATTTCAGGCTTCAAACATAAAGATATAATATTTTAATTTTTTGGTGAAGAATCAACAACAAGTAGGACACAATTGTGAAGTGGAACGAAATTTATTGGATATTTTAAACTTTTGTAAAAAATAAAAAACTGAAAAGTGGGGCGTGCCAAATTATTCGGCCCCCTTAAGTTAACACTTTGTAGCGCCACCTTTTGCTGCGATTACAGCTGCAAGTCGCTTGGGGTTGTCTCTATCAGTTTTGCACATGGAGAGACTGAAATTCTTGCCCATTCTTCCTTGGAAAACAGCTGGAGCTCAGTGAGGTTGGATGGAGAGCGTTTGTGAACAGCAGTTTTCAGCTCTTTCCACAGATTCTCGATTGGATTCAGGTCTGGACTTTGACTTGGCCATTCTAACACCTGGATACGTTTATTTGTGAACCATTCCATTGTAGATTTTGCTTTATGTTTGGGATCATTGTCTTGTTGGAAGATAAATCTCCGTCCCAGTCTCAGGTCTTTTGCAGACTCCAACAGGTTTTCTTCCAGAATGGTCCTGTATTTGGCTCCTTCCATCTTCCCATCAATTTTAACCATCTTCCCTGTCCCAGCTGAAGAAAAGCAGGTCCAAACCATGATGCTGCCACCACCATGTGTGACAGTGGGGATGGTGTGTTCAGGGTGATGAGCTGTGTTGCTTTTACACCAAACATATCGTTTCGCATTGTGGCCAAAAAGTTGGATTTTGGTTTCATCTGACCAGAGCACCTTCTTCCACATGTTTGGTGTCTCCCAGGTGGCTTGTGGCAAACTTTAAAGGAGTCTTTTTATGGATATCTTTGAGAAATGGCTTTCTTCTTGCCACTCTTCCATAAAGGCCAGATTTGTGCAGTGTACGACTGATTGTTGTCCTTCACGATTGTGTCCCACTTGTTGATTCTTCACCAAAAAAATTTAAATTTTATATCTTTATGTTTGAAGCCTGAAATGTGACAAAAAGTTGAAAAGTTCAAGGGGGCCGAATACTTTCGCAAAGGCACTGTATAAAGCATTCTAGTCAACATTTGCTGGCAGTGTTCCAGGAGGAACAATTCATTGGGGAGGAATCACCCATTTGGGGCATTCTACACCCCCTTTATGTGCCACTTACATCCCAAATAGGGGAGAGTAGCATCATAAAAAGTGCCTACAACACATAGAAACTGAGAGAGCAGCCGGCACCTGGGAGATTTGCCAGCTCTTCCGAGACTCTCGGAGTCTCCCCTTATTTTTGGAGCTTCCCGAACATTCCAGGAGAATTGATGGGTAAGGGAGATGGATGGTGGTGCCCCTGGAATAAGCTGCCCCTATTTTATGTTTTACTTAAATTTTTTATTTTTTTTTCCCCTCAAGGTCTTGCCAGTTCTTTCCGCCTTTGTCAGTTCTGTCGCTGTTCAGACTTCACAGTATAATATGATTTTGTACCCAGCAGACACCTCACATTTCACTATAAAATATGTAGCCATTTATTATGTCATTTTGTAGATTGCTGAAGTCTAGTCGCCTGGTGGTGCAAAATGACAGTAACGAAAGGTTACGTGTTATAGATGGGAGCGATCGGAGTCAGGTGAGGTGTTCACTGTGTTACAAAGGGTACAATAAAATGGGATTCTGTTTTACATCCAATATATATTAAAAAAAAAAAAAAATCAAAACTTGAAAAAGAATTTATATTTATTTAAGAAATAATTTATACAAGAAGTAATAAAAAAAAATCTTATAGCAAAAATATTAGTGTTTTAATTTACATAAAATATTAGGAGACTGTATAAACAGCAATTCAATAATGTATTGTTTCTAAAGGTTTCTCGGAACCTCCCTCTGGTTTAAAGGACCCTCTGGAGAGAGAAAAAACAAGTCTCTCTGTTGCCACCTATAGGTGACTTCCTTGTAAATCCATGTCCAATCTTTTAAAGGGGTTTTCTATCACTGGCCTCAGTGGTCACGTGTTGAGTAGCGGTGACATCACTGCTGATGCGTCATCAGTGCCCAACATGAGATCAGTGTCCAACAGTAACTTTTTCAGTAATTTGTGCTTTAAAGACAATGTCTAAGAAATCAAGTTTTATGTCAAACATATTTTGAAAGAATTTTTTTCCATGTTTTTATCAATATTAAAAAAAAAATCCTAAAAATCCTGCAGTTCTCATTTTGTCCGCTAGGCCATATAATATGCTGTCACTTCCTGTGTTCTGTAGATTTCTTTGCAGCAGTCACCTCACTTACAGCACATTGATGTTGTGTGTGTGTTATTGATGATCCCCAGCGATCATGTATATGAAGATAAGACACAGAATTCATCAGTCACAATAGGTGATGTCACAGCTTATCTACTACCCTCTCTACGCAATGACCTCCGCCCAGGTCACAGAGCATGCCTAAATAACTCTCCCTTACAAGATCTTCTATAGGAAACAGGAAGTCACAGAGTCCTTTAGGCTTAGTGGCAAAAGTTGGAATTTCAAGATTTTGATATTAAGTTCAGGATTTTAAATATTAATTTGGAAATTAAAAACATCACCAAAAATTCTTAAAAAATATGTTTAACATAAAAACATGATTTAAGCAATAGGTAATTTCTTGGCGGCGCATTTCCTTTAAATCACTCTTTTATGGGAACCGACCATTTGAGCTAACCTTCATTCCTCCTGTGCATCAGTAATCCTTGGGTGCCCATGACCCAGTCACTGGTTTATAGCTAGTCCTTCATTGGGCCACTTTTGCTGGCTACTAACCACTACACACGAGGATCACCCCACAAGACCTGCTGTTGGGGATGCTCCGAACCTGTTGTCTAGTTATCACAATTTTGGACTCTGTCAAAGAGATCCTTACATTTTCCAGTTTTTTTTTCACGCTTTTAACACATTTGTTTTTGTTTAATTAAAAAAAAAAAAAAAAGTTGTGTAATTTTTACCTTAATAAAAAAATTGTGTAATTTTGACCTTAATAAAAAAAATTGTGTAATTTTGACATTAATAAAAAAAATTGTGTAATTTTGACCTTTAATAAAAAAAAATTGTGCAATTTTGACATTAATAAAAAAATTGTGTAATTTTGACCTTAATAAAAAAAATTGTGTAATTTTGATTAATAACAAAAATTGTGTAATTTTGACCTTAATAAAAAAAATTGTGTAATTTTGACCTTTAATAAAAAAAAATTGTGCAATTTTGACATTAATAAAAAAATTGTGTAATTTTGACCTTAATAAAAAAAATTGTGTAATTTTGATTAATAACAAAAATTGTGTAATTTTGACCTTAATGAAAAAAATTGTGTAATTTTTACCTTTAATAAAAAAAAAATGTGTAATTTTTAACTTAATAAAAAAAAAAAAAAGTGGCAAAAATGTAAAGTTTCCCAAAACACAGCTTGAAGGTGTAAAAACTTACCCCCAGTTCTTACACGAGTGGCATGTGTTATTTTTTTGAGGGGGTAAATCCTTCTTGACTTTTTTCCAATGCTGCTGCTGTTTTTGTTTTTTTTATTTTTTGTAGTTATACTACTTGACATTGTCTTAGACATGTTCCAGGGCTTCCCCCGAGGGTTGCAGAAAATAATCCATTCGTCCAGACTGAAGTGTTTTTGCCTTTGCATGTGTGTATCTCCCGGCCTCATAAATACAGTACAAGGTTAAAGAGCGTCGGCGCGGCTTACAGGGTGGTACATCTGTATCAGCCTTGTTTTGTTAACAGATTGATCTTGTAGTTAAGCTGATGAAGGACAGCATTCACGGGGACAGAATGGCGCGGTAACAACCTATTACTTTGATATCAGTGGGTTTTGTTCACCAGTGTCTGTTAGGACTGATAAGAGCAAAGCCGCCTCGTGAACCGTACAGTACTCTCTATATTGATTGCCGGACCTTAGACCATTGCTATTATGAGATGGTCATTCATTACAGCGCAAGGAGCAAGTCAGCCTGTTCCTAGACATTTCTATGATTAGTGTTAGCCCGTTAGACTTCACAGATAATGGAAGGACAAGCTAGCTCATCCAGGAAGATGAAATTGTTTGGGAGAGATTTTTTTTTTTTTTTAGTGGAATTTTTATATATTTTTTTTATTTTTAACAATTTCATCCATGCAGTTTATCACCATGTTGGCCAAATTACTGGCATCTTATGTTTGTAGGGTTTTGCACTGGAGTGCTTTTATTTTTCCACAGCCCAACTCCGACTCCTTCACAAGTGGCTCAGGTGGAAGCTGCAAAGCTCCTCTAATTCGTTAAAAAGACAGTGATGGAATTCTTATGAAAGTAAATATGTAACAAACTGTGTATCTAATTTATTATACAATATTAATTATTCTATAATATCATTAAAAATAATTCATGATTTTATTTGGAAGCTGGAGTCGGTAACTTTTTTCTGACTCCACCAAATATTGTACCAGACTCCGACTCCGACTCTGACTCCACCGCGCTGCCATTGTGTCCATGGAATTTAATCTGAAGTTTTGGCTACTAAAAAGTCTGTAATATTAATATCATGGCAGACTCCTCCAACCTCAGCTCTGTGAAGGGAACTAGTTATCTGAGCTATCGCATGGAGCTGATTTTCTGTTACTTAGTCATATATGGCAGGGGTCCCCAACCACCAGTCCGCGGACCAGGACCGGGCCGTTGGGGGTCTTTTGCCGGTCTGTGGGGTGGCGGGCTAGCCTCAGTAGACACGGCTCCCGTCTGCTACTACATTATATGGGGCGCGGTGGGTGGGGTGGGTTGGCGATCTGGCTACAGTGTGGCTACTGGCAGTACTAATGGCGGGGACCTGGTCTACAGCACTATACACCGAGGTCCCAACAGCACCCCCCGCTCTACAGCTCTGTTTAGTGTATAACCCCGCCCCTTATGATCAAAGCCTCGTCCCTAAACTGCCCACTCCACCCCCTGCTCCCCTTGCCTGTAATAAAATATTGCTTGTGAATTAACCCATGAGAAACCCAGATTCGAAGTCATTTCTAAATGGAGTTTTCTTTTGCTGGACCGTCAAGGCCTACTGGAGGATACTCTGTTGGGCCAGTTTGATCCTGTCCAAGGTCAATGTTGTCAGACTGAACCAATTTCAAGGACTCAAAAGGTTCTTACTATCTGACTCATATATAGCATATATTGAAAATATATACCATAAATGTCTGATAGATACCAGTTCTACTCCAGGATTCCCACCTGGAGGCCCCTTCTCCCCCAATTTACACTTCATAAAGGAACAGACCATGCATGCGCGGCTGTCTTCATTGTAGTCTATGTGAATTGCTGAATCAACCAAGTATTTCACCACGCCTTGCCTCATCATCATTTTTCTGGGTTGTTACATAGGGTCAGGAGACTCCCATTCTGCTAGTATTTGAGGTCCTACCCAGAGGTGGCCACATGGTGCACCATTAGGAATTACCCGTTCCTGCTCCCGCACTTCCACCACACCTCTCAGTGGCCATGCGAGCAGTTGCGAGAGACAGACAAGCATATCTGTAACCAGAGAGCTGGGGGTCACACATAATAGCATTGTGGGCCACAGGTTGTTCGTCCATGGACACATTTTTGTAAAAATTAAAAAAAAAAAAGCACAAAAAAACCCAAGGATGCTGGGAAAAGTAACACAACCATGATGTCACTGCTTAAATTTTCTTGATGTCCTGTGCAGAATTTTAGGTAATTCTACCATTTGTACTAGTTATACGTCCTGAACCTTCGCATCTCGGTTTTCACGAGTTGCCACTTTCCATTACGCAATTTTAATTGAGTTCTCCCCAGACCGCCACATTTGTCTAGCACCTCCAAATTTATGTTTTCTATTTGCATCAGATTTCTTATACCTTGTCAATTGCAGGAAGATTGATTTCCTCCCCAGTCTTACACTTTGTATTCCCATGGACAATGGCCTGTTTAATGCATAAAAAATCTCAGATTCGCGTCCCTGCCGCCCCCCTCTCATCCCTGGCAGGATAGAGAACACAATGATATACGGCCTCTTGTCCGTAACATAAATTAAAGAGTTTGGGTAAGTTCTGGCGCTGTATAATCATCCTGAACTTTACTAAACAAAGTAAAACAATTTATTGCTTCACCAACCATTGTTAATGAAAGACATGGATATTCAGAATTAGTTTTTGTTTCCGACAAAGAAATCTGAGAAGATGAATGCGTTAGTTACTTCAGAGGTAGATGGGCTTGTAAGATGTATTATACCTACCTGATCCCTCCGTCTGTCACTGCTCTCAAGCCTCCTTGTATGTTAGCTTTAGAGGCTTGATATATGGTGTAATGCTTGAAGCAACTTTTTGAAGGCAACTTGTCCTAATATGTGGATTGTTACTTGGCCTCATAATTGACTTTATAGCTCGTAGAAGATGTTTAATGGAAGTTTTACCCTTTTCGATAACTTTTTGCCCCTATGTTACTCCTGTTTTGGTTATGGTGTTCTTGAAACCTACAGTATACAAAGTCTAGTTTCCGAGACCCGCAGACCGTGGTCCTCAAGGTCCATAACATAACCTTAACCTCTTACTTGTACACATCTTGAAGTGTAAGTGAGTCTGAGTTTGTGAGTAAGAGTGTCTTCTAGATGGGATTGGTATTGGCCAGCCCACTGGAGGACTAATAGATACAATAGTTTGCCCAGGTGAGGGGACGCCACTAAATCAGGGCTGCAAAAGTCCAAGACACAAAACAAACCTTAAAGGGGGTATCCAGTGAGTTAAATTTACCTTCTTTCCTCCGGTGGATTCTTCATGCTGGAACCAGAGGCTTTGGCCTTGTTCCTACCATGGGTCATTTGATCCGAACCAGCTTCCGTCCCCTGGGATGCTCTACGTGGCTTTCCCTCTCCTGCCTGCTTAAAGATAGGTTGTCAGTCTTATAAGCCTCAAAAACCTTTAACTGCAGTCAAAAAAAATGAAGGACACTCTCTGTAAAACTGTAGAACTTTTTTTGGGGACTCAATTTTCTTAATGTGGTTGGGCAGAATGTTTTTTAATGGCTTGTCCTTTGGACAGGCTTCTGCACCAACAGGTCTCCACACAGGTTGGTTGTACAGGTTTGCGGCTGACGCTTGTACTATATACAGCACAGTCAGAACCATTTGGCTCCAGTCCCTGTATAGTGGCCGGGTGACAGTACTGTGGCTCAACTCCCATTGAAGTCAATAGGAGATGTCTGCAGTAATGGTGGCCAGCTACTATACAGGGTATGGAACCACTTCTAGCATCCCTGTGCTGTACAGTACGGATGTTGGAAGTGTTTCTTTACATTTGGTCTGTGCTGGGGCTGCCTGTTGTCCCCCTGCTGATAAGGATAGGCAATAAAAAAAAAAATTCCAGGCCAATCCCTTTAAGCCAAACATTTGTTGGTATCTCCAAGGTCATGCCGAGTCCCTGAGCTAAATCTGCTTTGTTCTTCAGAATGGGGGGAGCCCCTAGGCTGAACATTATCTTGTATGATATTTGGTTGCCTTGTGGTTAACAATTCTTTTAGGATAACACTTTTATTTAGCTCCCGCACCTAAAAAGGTAAATTATCCCTCATGGCCAACATGAACCCAAGTGCAGAGTTAGACCATTGACAATGATACAACTATTGCCCAGGACCGCAGCTGCAGTGTGAAGATCTGAAGCAGGATACATTATATACTCCTGCTTAGAAGGCTGTATCTTAGCACTTCATGTGTATAGCGTGTATACATATATACACCACATTCATTTACATATTGCAGTCACTTGCACCCTTTGTAATCCTTTATTCCTTGTGCTAATGCATGGCAATGATCAAAGCCAAAGACCTAGATGACTAGGTAAGTGCCCTCGCTGCTTCATACGTCTCAATATGTCTATTGTCATGTATAGAAATGAAAGATGGTAATGGATGAAGCTGAATGCTTATGCACAGATGCCGCCAGTCTATGGATAAAAAATACTCAACAAGGGTCTTTGTGTTGGTTGCAAAGTGGTCACCTAGACTGGTTGTACTCTTATTCATCTGTATTTGTTATCGCCTTCATCTATGACCCTTTTAATGCATCCCATGATCTTATTTACCTTTGCAGCAGCTGCCTGACACTGGTTACTCCATGTAGCTTTACCATGGACTAATATTCTCTTCCATATCAGTTTTTTTACTCGTTTTATTTTTAGTTGTAATATGACCACAATTGTGACTTTCTATACAACATGACCTACTAAATATCTAAATCGTGCATAGAATCAGCTGTGCTATTAACCCTTGTCTCTAGGGACTAACATTTCTGTGATTCAGGCCCCCCTATCATGAAACACCTTTGTCAGGCATCAATGAGCTTTAGTAAATTCGGTTATTTTAATCCCAGTGTCAATATCTATATGGTGGCCGGTCCCAAACATATTGATTTTTTCTTATTCTCAGCAGGAGATGGTTGAGGACTTTCTGCTCAAAACCAATTTCTGCTTATTGTATAAATACAGATCTGTGTCCATGAAGGTTTCCATAAGGCCCTCCGCTATCCCCGACGCTCCCATTGAAATGAATGGGGCAGGGGCGCACACTCTACATCTGCCACTACCTTCTGAATGGGAATGAAACGCCCCCATTCTTGAGAACAGTGGAGGTCTCAGCCCCTCTTATTCCATTGGTTATGTCTGGTTTTGCATCTCAGACCTATTCATTAAGGGGGTTATATGGGAAATAATAACATTTACCGTTCACTGGATAGACTATATCACTAATATTTAAGCATGTGCCCCAGAGCCTGACGTCTACCTCTGTAGAATGGGTGCCGGAGCTGTCTGAACGCTACCTTCCCATTGGTTGCTTTGGCTTTGCCTTACATTACCAACTCTGCCCTACTCCGGATTGAGGTCCATAGAGTAGAGCAGAGCCCGTTATATGACTGCGAGTCGGAGGATCAGCCGGAAGGCAGAGGAACGAAAGCTGTGTCCTCTTCGAGGACCTGGTTATATATTAGTGATAAAGCTTATCCAGAGCAGGAAATACACTGGTGAGCTTTTATTTTTCCCCAGATAACCCCTTTATACATGTATCAATGGCATTAGAAAATACAACCTTTTTACACTTTTTGGGAAATACTAAATTTTTTTTGTAACCCTGACCGATCCTCTTAATGAATTATTTTTAAATTAAAAAAGATATATTTTTATGGTCACAAATAAAAATATTTTTCTGAGATTTAGGAATCGATCCTCCCAGAAGACACACAGCTTCACAAAAAAAAAAAAAAAAAAGCTTCGTCCATGGCAAATGGGTTTCTGAGAAATCATGAAGCGTTCTCGGTTTGATGTGTCCATCCCCAAGGCTTTGTTCATTTGGCAGCAGGTGTCTTCAGAGCAATTTTTCAAGAGATTCACATATTGCGCTGGCCTCAGAAGACTTGAAGTGCACTTTCCATCATGATATCTGCATTGCAGGTGGCAGAGTGTATTTTTATTTTTCGTCACTTGGCCATTTTTCTTTAGATGGCTGTTTTCATCTGATATTTTTTTGGTTTTGTTGTTTTTTTATTTAATGGAACCAGTACTTGTCCAAAATTTACCTAGTCAAAAACCATTGCTTCTACTGAGACCACTAAGAGGGGACAGGACTCTGTAGGTGGGAACTTTTGACTTGCAATTTTTTCTGTATACTTGTCTAGATTTAAAGGGAACCTGTCACATGAAAAATATTATCCAGACTGTAAGCAGGATGTTATAGAGCAGGAGGAGCTGAGCAGATTGATATATAATATTGTGGGAAAAGATTCAGTATAACTTGTTATTTAACCATTGAAATCTCTGCTCTTTCTTTGTTGAGAAATAATAGCTCCGCCTCCTAGCCTTCTCAAAATAGAAGAGATAAAGATTTCAATGGATAAATGACAGGTTATACAGAATCTTTTCCGGCAAACCTATACACATGTGGACAAAATTGTTGGTACCCGACGTTTAATGAAAGAAAAACCCGCAATGGTGGTCACAGAAATAACTTGAATCTGACAAAAGTAATTTGCCAAAGTACATGTTGACAAGCCACAAAGCTTCTGGGAGAATGTCCTATGGACAGATGAGACAAAAATCGAAATTTTTGGCAAGGCACATCAGCTCTATGTTCACAGACGGAAAAATGAAGCATATCTTGAAAAGAACACTGTCCCTACTGTGACACATGGAGGAGGCTCTGTTATGTTCTGGGGCTGCTTTGCTGCATCTGGCACAGGGTGTCTTGAATCTGTGCAGGGTACAATGAAATCTCAAGACTATCAAGGGATTCTAGAGAGAAATGTGCTGCCCAGTGTCAGAAAGTTTGGTCTCAGTCGCAGGTCATGGGTCTTGCAACAGGATAATGACCCAAAACACACAGCTAAAAACACCCATTGAACCATCATTTCTGTCCAGGCCTGTTTCATGAGTTTTCTTTTCAAAAAATTCTGTTGAAGCCTGGTTGGAAAGCAATGTCTGACTTTCATTTGTTCATTTTCATAGAATTTTTATATATTATTACTTTTGTCAGATTCAAGTTATTTCTGTGACTATTGTGGGGTTTTCTTTCATTAAACCAGGGGTACCAACAATTTTGTCCACTTGTGTATGTCAATCTGGTCGGCTCCTCCTGCTCTATAACATCCTGCCTGCAGATTGGACTGCATTTTCCCGGTAACAGGTTCCTTTAAATCTAGAATACAGTTAAAACTGCAAAAGTGAAAGGTTCCTTCTCGTGACTACAATGATTTGAGACACGTTTGTGTTTTTTACTCCCATTGTTCTGCTCCATCCTCGGAACATAGACATCGGGAGTGCTGAATCCGTCACATGATGGACACCGGCAACACCCAATGGACCCCGTTGACTGTAACAGGGTCTGTTTTGTTTCCATATTGACGTCCTTGATGCTCGCTGCACTATGTTGTTTGCCATTTTTGACAATATCAGCAAAGGATTTTTGCAGATGTGAACAAAGCCATCCATGATGGTAATATCCTTCTCAATATTCAAGAAAAGGGCAGTCCTTCAGCCGTGGTTCCCTAGAGGTTTCATGTGCAGGAGGTTTTTCCTCTGCTGAGTGCTAAAAGATGACTATTTCATATCTTTTGCATCTATGTTTAGTGAAGTGGTTATAGTTATGTCATGTAGTGGTGGGCACAGAGGGTCACTGGATCTCTTAAAGGAGTTGTTCAAGATTTTTCTTTTTTATTTATGGTCAATCCTTTGGATAGGCCATAAATATCTGACTAGTGGAGAGCTGATGGCTGGCCCCTGCACAGATCAGCTCTTTGGAGGTGCCTCCAGTTGGTGTTCTACTCGGTGGGCTCTATGTTGCATATAGCAGACGGAGGCTGCTACTGCACCTCACCTCCCATTTTCGTACTGTAAGGGTTAAAATATAACTTGTATTATATTCTATACACTCTATACACAGAGAGTGAAATGTTCTGCAGATAGTCAGCATAATTTAGAGATAGAAAGCAGACACTAAGCCCGGGACAGCACCCAAAGGTTTTGCTGTTCTCAGGAAAGATAAGGGAAACACTCAGATAAGCAAGGAGAGGAGACAGATGTTATGAGAAACTGAACAAATCTGCTTAGCAGCGGAACCGGAAGGACCAAATATGTACATTAGTCACATGACTGTTGTGTAACCAGCTTGCCTTTAAAGCCTGTATGAACTATGCAATAAATGAAACCATTCTTACTAGATACCTGGGTGTGTCTGTACGTTTGTTTCCCGAGCTCGGTACCTGTTCTTTACTTAATTAGGATTACGGTGACATCCATCCCGGGGGAACTTAACCCCTAACAGTACATAGAGATATTACCACAGAAATGAGAACATGATGGGTTAAAAAAATCAATGTGGAATTTCCCTTTAAGAAAAATTCCTCCTACTCTTGTGTATCTAGTGTGATCTTTTTCTTTTCCCTCGAATAGTCAGTCACGTTGGAGAAGTGATCATACTATGTCTTTGTCACTTAAGCTTTGTCTTATTATGCCGATCCCTTTCTCCTACAAAGGCCCGCGCCATTCTCATTTAATGAAGAGATAATATTCCTCTCTAATTACTATTGGCGGTCCCCTGCCGCTGGTCCTAGATGAGGATCCCCAGATGAACACTCGGCCCAGAGTTGTAGAAGGTTACTGCCTCCAAGGGATGTCGGCCCGCACCGTGACCCTGAATACTGAATTAAAGGCAGCAGTTTCTGAGCATTAGTATTCCTCGCCTATCAATTCTTAATGAAAGAGATTTTCTTCATTACATGTCGTGGACAGAATGTAAAAATCTTCCTCAACCGGATTAACATATCAGCTGGAAACGAACTTTAGCTGCACATTTCACAATCCAAATTTATGCCGTGAACATTAAAAATTGTGCGTCATCCGAGCTGTACGACGTTCTCCGGCTGAATTACGAGGAACATCAAAAAATTTTGCTGCTGGTACTAAGTTGTATTGTATACTGTATACTGTAATACACATACAAACGCTATTCATTTAACCACTTCAGGACCGGCTTATTTTCCCTGGTTCGGGAGCAGATGATTATTTTTTTTTGGGGGGGTTTTCGTACATGTGGTTTTTTGAGGGCTATAGCATTTTTTTTTTTTTTTCTTTTGGGTTATTAAAAAATTTTTGTCTTTTTCGGTGACAGGGCTTTATTTTTATTTCTTTATTTTATGAAGTGAAAATATAAACAGGAAAGGAGGGGAAATATCTGTTTTTTTTTAGATTTTTTATGTTTTTTTTTAAGAGCACAAATTGCTCCGAAACTTTTTTTTTAGCAATTTTTACGCAGGTGATACATACTGTGTCGTTGGGGGCAGGGTAATTGAGTTTTTTGTTTTTTTTTCCTTTTTTTCCTTTTTCCTTTTATCGATCGATTTTTTTTTTTTTTTTTTTTTTTTTTAAACATTCGGCCCTTTCTTCAGTAGGTAATAGACCTTTGTGGGGCATTTTAAGATAACTGATACATTAGCCCTTGCTACAGGAGGAATGCAGCCTCCTATACTATAGAGCTGATCTGGGTCCTCTAGGACCCAGAAGCTCATACAGTTCCCATCAGGCCAGATGTGGAGCCGCATCATGGCTGCTCCCATAGCTGAGTACACATTGATCTGGGTGGCAGGGACAGTTATAAACCATCCTTGCCTTTTCTCGGAACCCCTCAGTCAGATTCCGAGCGATCGGCACAGGATCGGGGATAATTGCCCTTAACAGCACAACCCATTTAGACTAGGATTGTAGTTAAGGGAAAACCCTGGTGAAAACCGCACCTCCCATGTGAATACTCACCTATAAGCAAGGTATCTGACTCTGAAGCTCCTACAGTCTCCTCGCGTCCTCAAGTTTCTAAATAGTAAAATATCAGTTGGACGTCCAAGGCAAGAAAATCCAAGAATTCAAAATGCAGATTTGCATAGTCTTGTGTATTCTGCTGCTGTGCAAGGGGTTAACCAATTATATAATAAAAAATAAATATAGGCACAAATGTAATAAAACAATGACACTACTCCATGCCCTGCTAATCCAGAAGGTTTGTGCTGGTCTAAGGTCTGTAAAATGCTTTAGGTTTTGGTAAGAAGTTTTTCTTACCTTTTGGGGTAGGATTAAAAGGTCATGTGCCTTACCTGTAGTTGGTTGGAGGAGTGACCTAACTAAAAGAAAGGGCATACACACGTGGACAAAATTGTTGGTCCCTTCCCTCGTTTAATGAAAGAAAACCCCACAATGGTCACAATGACATATGACAAAAGTAATAATATATAAAAATTCTATGAAAATGAACAAATGAAAGTCAGACATTGCTTTCCAACCAGGCTTCAACAGAATTTTTTAAAAAAGAAACCTCATGAAACAGGCCTAGACAGAAATGATGGTTCCCGTAACTTAATATTTAGTTGCACAACCTTTTGAGGCAATCCCTGCAATCAAACGATTCCTGTAACTGTCAATGAGACTTCTGCACCTCTCAGCAGGTATTTTGGCCACTCCTCATGAGCAAACTGCTCCAGTTGTCTCGGGTGTGAAGGGTGCCTTTTCCAGACGGCATGTTTCAGCTCCTTCCTAAGATGCTCAATAGGATTTAGGTCAGGGCTCATAGAAGGCCACTTCAGAATAGTCCAATGTTTTCCTCTTAGCTATTCTTGGGTGTTTTGAGCTGTGTGTTTTGGGTCATTATCCTGTTGCAAGACCCATGACCTGCGACTGAGACCAAGCTTTCTGACAATGGGTAGCACATTTCTCTCTAGAATCCCTTGATAGTCTTGAGATTTCATTGTACCCTGCACAGATTCAAGACACCCTGTGCCAGATGCAGCAAAGCAGCCGCAGAACATAACAGAGCCTCCTCCATGTTTCACAGTAGGGACAGTGTTCTTTTCAAGATATGCTTCATTTTTCCGTCTGTGATGTGCCTTGCCAAAAATTTCGATTTTTGTCTCATCTGTCCATAGGACATTCTCCCAGAAGCTTTGTGGCTTGTCAACATGTAGTTTGGCAAATTCCAGTCTGTCAGATTCAAGTTATTTCTGTGACCATTGTGGGTTTTTCTTTCATTAAACGAGGGGTACCAACAATTTTGTCCACGTGTGTATGTGCGCTTCAGTGTTGGGGATAAGGGTATATTCATACTTGAATGTTTTTGTAATCAGTTTGTAAGGAAATTTTTTGGCCAGTGATTTCTGTGAGCCCCTTTCCACTCTAGAGCATTAGTCAATGACATTACACATTATTACAGCCACAAGTTGGGAAACTATGTTTTTCTCCTCCGCAATCTTCTGTTTTCTTCATTTCTTGAGCAAAGTTTCTGTTTTCCTGCTCCCTCTGACCTTGTGTTCTTCTTTGTACAAAAATAATTGTAATAGTCATGGGTTGTAGAGATGAATCACTCACAAATATTACATAAACTATAGAGTTCTCATTTACGTTCCATAAGAAGGTGGCATAGTTCAGGAAACGAGTGGGCTAGAAGTTGGCAATCTTCTATGATGTTTGGCCTCATGAGGATCCATCAAGTTCGAAACATTTGACCAAAATAAATGACTATGTTGCAATTACTGGGAAAAACCTAATCTGGCTCGGTCTTCGTTAGAGCAGCTGCAGACAGTGTGGTATGGGATATGTTGGCACTATACATAGATGCGCTATACTAAGGATAGGTCGTAATCCCCCAAATAAATCATAAAGCTGGGCTATGACCTTGCCGGATACAGTAGGTGTTGTAGAGGATTCTGTTGGAACATTAACAGATTGTTGGATTTGATCCCCCTGGTGTAGAGAATTAGATAGGTCTCACTATCCCAGAGTATAATAGTGATTCATGGGTGGCGAACCCCAAAAATTTCAGGATTCGGGACAAAGCTTAAATTTTTGGACAATAAGGAAGGTTCACTCATCTCTAGAAATGAAGATGGGGTCACCTTGTGACATGCAACCTTGAGTGACCATGACACAACCGTCACAAAAAGTCCAAACTTGCTACCCATGTTGTCAGCGCGTCTATGTGTGTCAGTGATTTCTTCTGTCTGTGACTACCCTGATGGCTATGGAGTTTTTGGCTCTTATTTTGTTACATGGATTACTTCCTAAATTTTAATCACATTGACCTTTTATACTAATCCAAGTCTTTCCAAGAAAGTTTCTTGTATGTAAATCCTTACTCAGACTGGAACGGGTATTTGAACACTCGAAGACCAGTCAAGCCTCGGCAGAATGGGCCTGTATATGGTGTCACTATCATATTGCTACTGTGCAGCCCGCACTGCAACTCTAGGGATGAATTACTCACTCATTTTGCTCTTTTTCTCCCCTTGGTGTTGAACTTGATCCTTATCACGTCGTCTCCCCGTGATTCACAGTGCCGTGCTTGCTTTTTTGTAATTCCGATTTTATGGCCGTCCAACACTGTAGTCAGTCATTGAAAACCTACAACAAAGTCATAAACCAAGATGAATGGAAGTGGTTCTCGTGTTGTTAAAGGTTTAAAGGACACAATAAACTTGAGAATGAGGAATAAAAACACAGGTACGGGAAATCGCACCTCCATAAAATGTAGCCTGTTGTTGACATGTCGGTTTTAGTACTGTACACAATACATATCAATGGACTGTCTAAGAAATAAGCGAGAAAAAAATCTTTAAAAAGATCTCCACTTTTCTGTCATTTTTACCCACAGCCCTTTCTTCTCCTTTCTTTAAGAACAATAGGCAAGATCTCAGTCCTTTTGTAATAGGCAAACAAGCGGTGCACTTATGTAGGGAGCTATCCATGGTTCTGAGATGGTATTGTATACTGTTAACCTATTAAGGAGAATGTCTCATAAACGTAGTGCAAGCAATTTCAAAATGCCACCATTCTTGGCATACACCATACATTTATGGAACCATTTTGTAAATGAGTCTCACGCATGAGTTTAAGGCATCCACAATCTAGCAGGTGTCCGGCTACCTCCTACCCTGAATAGAAACAATTTATAACCAATACACTCATTGAGGGAAATGTAAACCTCAAAAAGCAACAATTTTTGGTGCATGGTTGATTTTGTGTCAAAAATGATGGCATTTTTGCTTTTTTTTTTTTTTTTTGCAGTCCATGTGCCAGTTTGTCAAAAAGTGGCTGTATCCAAGAAGGGCTTAGTGGGAGTTGCAAGGGCGACAAAATTTATTATAACTTTTCACCTTACATTTTTGCTCAATTGTATCCCAGCTTCCAGCATGTGTGTTAATCAATTAAATGCATCTCCGCTCTCGCACACACAGCATCAAAACTGTTGTCGGAAAGGCAAGTGTTGATAAATTTTCCACCAGTGACTGTATTGAGTGGATCGTGCTTGCAGTGCGGCTGCCTCTTTTGGGCATGTTATTGCTAGGTGCCTCTCTCTGCCCCGCCATGACAGAGCTATTGGATCTTAGCATACCAAGATCAGATCTGTTACTGTGGCATCTTAAACTGCGCCTGCTCCACGAGTGCCGCTATTTTGGAATGAATGCTGCCCCCTGGAATGTCATCAGGTGGCGGTGATTGGTTGCCATGATGGGCAGAAGCCTATTTAATAATAATAATAATAATAATATCATCATCATCATCATCATCATTTATTTATATAGCACCATTAATTCCATGGTGCTGCACATTATTATATTGATTCCATGGTGCTGTACATTATTATATTAATTCCAGGTGCTGTACATTATTATATTAATTCCATGGTGCTGTACATTATTATATTAATTCCATGGTGCTGTATATTATTATATTAATTCCATGGTGCTGTACATTATTATAGTAATTCCATGGTGCTGTATATTATTATATTAATTCCATGGTGCTGTACATTATTATATTCATTCCATGGTGCTGTACATTATTATATTATTCCATGGTGCTGGACATTATTATACTAATTCCATGGTGCTGTACATTATTATATTAATTCCATGGTGCTCTGTACATTATTATATTGATTCCATGGTGCTGTACATTATTATATTAATTCCATGGTGCTCTGTACATTATTATATTAATTCCATGGTGCTGTACATTATTATATTAATTCCATGGTGCTGTACATTATTATATTAATTCCATGGTGCTGTACATTATTAAAGTAATTCCATGGTGCTCTGTACATTATTATATTAATTCCATAGTGCTGTACATTATTATATTAATTCCATGGTGCTGTACATTATTATATTAATTCCATGGTGCTCTGTACATTATTATATTGATTCCATGGTGCTGTACATTATTATAGTAATTCCATGGTGCTGTACATTATTATAGTAATTCCATGGTGCTGTACATTATTATATTAATTCCATGGTGTTGTACATTATTATATTAATTCCACGGTGCTGTACGTTATTATATTAATTCCATGGTGCTGTACATTATTATAGTAATTCCATGGTGCTGTACATTATTATATTAATTCCATGGTGCTGTACATTATTATAGTAATTCCATGGTGCTGTACATTATTATAGTAATTCCATAGTGCTCTGTACATTATTATATTAATTCCATGGTGCTCTGTACATTATTATATTAATTCCATGGTGCTCTGTACATTATTATATTAATTCCATGGTGCTGTACATTATTATATTAATTCCATGGTGCTGGACATTATTATATTAATTCCATGGTACTGTACATTATTATATTAATTCCATGGTGCTGTATATTATTATATTAATTCCATGGTGGTGTACATTTGAGGATTTACATACGGTACACAAAACATACAAAACAAATATAATACTAAACAGTGACCAACTGGATCAGTGGGATAGAGGGCCCTGCCCGCAAGGGCTTACAGTCTATGAGGGAAGAGGGATAGAGACAGAAGGTGGGGGGAGAGGCTGTACAGATGGTGGTGGTGACAGTAGTGTTATTGGAGGTTGTAGGCCTTCCTGAATAGGTGAGTCTTCAGGGCCTTCTTGAAGCTTGTGATTGTGGGGGACAGTCTTATGTGTCTTAGTAATGAGTTCCAGAGTATGGGGGATGCACGGGAGAAGTCTTGGAGACGTTTGTGTGAAGAGCGGATAAGAGCAGAGCGGAGTAGGAGGTCTTTGGAGGATTGGAGGTTGCGTGCAGGCAGGTAGCGAGAGATTATGTCGGAGATATATGGAGGGGACAGGTTGTGGATGGCTTTGTATGTCAGCGTTAGTAGTTTGAACTCTACTCGCTGGGCGATGGGTATCCAGTGAAGGGATTGGCAGAGGGGAGCGGCCA
This sequence comes from Leptodactylus fallax, assembly GCA_947044405.1. Taxonomy (NCBI): domain Eukaryota; kingdom Metazoa; phylum Chordata; class Amphibia; order Anura; family Leptodactylidae; genus Leptodactylus; species Leptodactylus fallax. Next base: position 5,598,693 of record CAMRHE010000040.1, read on the forward strand.
ATGAAGAACGGGGTGAGAGGAATTGAAGGTTCCCAGGCCCGGCATTACTATGGTTCGATTACATGCTGCCAGAGACCAGGAATTTAACAATACACTGCAATACAGTAGTATTGCAGTGTATTGTTTGAATGATCAGCCCCCTGAACACTCATCCCTTAGGGGGCGAAGATAAAAATAAAAACATTTGTAAAAATATAAACAAACACAAAAAGTTCCTATCCCCCTCCTTTCCCTAGATTAGATAATAAAAAAAATAAAAAAAGTGTCCACATGTCTAAAAATCGAAAAATATTTATCCAAGGATCTGAACACTATAGCGAGGGATACTAAATCAAAATGGCCGTCATGACAGGTGTGACGCAAATAAATTTTTGTATCTTTTTCAATGATTGTAATTTTCTTAAAGGTATAAAAACATGAGAGACATGAAAAACCTATATACATTTGATATGGCCATTTTGCATTTGCAGCTGTCTGTAGGCAAATCATCAAATGAGGCCCCGCCCCTGATGCACTTGAGGTTGATTTGCATAGCCATAAAAAGAACAATATCTCTGCATTGCTGCATCAGTTTTTGGCCACAAAGGTTTGTTTCTGCTCCTACTAAAGGCCCCTACATGGCACTATTATTGGTTTAGGAGCCATTTTGGACCTGACAGACTCCCTTTAATCAGTGAACAAACTACCTTAAAACAGAACTTTTTTTTTTTTTGCCCTGTTTTCTGACCATTTTTCCCTAAATAATCCCTAAAAAAAAATTACATTCATGTCTGTTCTAATTTTCTCGCAAGAAAACACCAAAAATTTGGGGATAAACTACAAATTTTTGAAAAATAATTGAAGCACTCCAGTAGGTGAAGTTTTAATCTGGGCATCCAGGCCTCCCCCCCCCCCCCCCAAAAAAAAAAAAAAAAAAAAAAAAATCTGGTCCTGAAAGGGTTAATATATATATATTTATTTATTTTTGTCTAGCTGATACCTTGACTTTGATTTCAGCATAATGGCTTTAGACTGTCAGACCTGTTTAAGAAGTCAATGCATAATGTCATTATCTCCGAGCGCTTGTTATTAGCTTTTTTAAGAACCGACGCGCAAGCAAAGTTTATCTTAACATCACCTGGAATGATCTGTCGCTGATGAAGTCATTGTGCGGGGAGCTGTCACGGAATAATCAACGCTAAAGAAACCGCCATCCATTGTGTTTATCACCGTTGCTGTGACTGCCATGTTTTATTGTGTTCTGAATACCAAGGTAAAGGTTAAAGTTGTTAAGCTCTTGCTCATAATTGTCGGTGTATGTCATCCAAAAGTTTTACTTTGACAAACTCGGAACTTTCCTCCTCTAGAGCTGGCCATACACATTAGATTTTAGGCTGCCGACGTGGTAGATCTCGAACATTGGGCGTCCGATCATTTGTATATAAACCTCCGAATGTTCCTTCCATTCAACTGACCATCAACTAAAGTTTGGCGTAACCACAATCGGTTGTGTTAGTTTTTTTTCAACCGATTCTTGGCTGTAATTTTTTGCGTTTGGGCTAGGCTGACTGATTTTGTGTATTTTTAAAAATATGGGCCAGAAATCTTGTAGGTTGGGACGAATGTTCATTGACGTATCGAATGTTCATGGTGTATAACAAACGTTTTGTATCATGAATGGATATAGGTGTGGGTCATAGCCCCAATTAAAAAAAAAAAAATAAATAAAAAATTTGGGAAAATTTATTCTAAAAAATTTATTTGCAACTTATTTATTTTAAAGGCATTGTGGACAACCTGAAGGTCATTGATCCACAGTATTGGTTGAGGGTCTGACACCTGGACCCCATCGCAGCTGGTGTTTCGTACCCCGGATGCCATATACTAGGTAAACAGCTGGAAGCTACGCTGCTCCTATTCAAGTGAATGGTAGCGGGGCTGCAGTTCCAGGCGCCACCACTATAGTGCACGAAGCTCCGTACTCTATACAGCTTCTGGTCCTTACAGCGTAGCATTGGGACCTGGAACTGCGGCCCCACTGCAGGGCTGCTTTCGGCCTTATACCTAGTTGATCGGGATGGGGTCAGGATTAATTACGTCAGGTCCTCCAACATCCCTTTTAATTTCTGTATTAAAATGTTTTTGAAATTTTTTTGGCATTATTTTCTTTCTGTCGTCCTAGTTTAATCTGGTAAAGATCCTGCGGTTTTGCTTTGCGGACGTGGCATGTGTAGATATTAATTTCTATTTTTGGAGTTTTTCGATTCACAACAATTATATGGCCGAAAAACAAAAATAACTAAAACTCTCCAGCATTGCCATACAATGTAGAATGTATTATTGGCTGTTACTATGTAAGATAATGTGTGTGTTAGATTTAGTGACCCTTTGCTACGGTAAGACAATAGTAGGGTGTCTCCTGTCATGAGAACTTGGCGCCCGTCTTAGTAAATATTGTTTTTTAGTCACAAGAACATTCCTTGAATACAGAAACGGGACTTTGCTGGCGTCCAGACAATGACATCTGCTTTTCCATGTGTTTTATGTCATTGACAAATTGGTAAAGCTGTTGCACAGTAGAATCGGTTTCCCATGAGGGGAAAACTGCTGCCGAAATCACCTGTCACCTTGTTGTGTTGCCTACACAAGTGGTAACAGTCAAATATTTGATGCCTCTCGAGGACGAAAAAATAAAAGGTTGGGAAACAAAAGTACATTGCTCTAAAATGAAGGTAGATGATTCTTTTCTGCCTCATTGGATATGGATACTCCCCATGTAATTGTCTTTCCTTAATTGTCTTCTGGAGTGAATCATCCCATTGGACCAACCTGCGAGTTACGGAAAGATGTTGCAGCGTCCTGCAATAAAGACAGACACCGCCGAGACGTCAAGTGCAGAAACGGATATGAAATGTGAATGGGAGCAGATGATGAGCATTAGGCAGTGCTGAGATCCATTTGGCATTATGATAGAATAGAAAAAGTTTACATAGTGGAGATTCTGAACTTTTGTTACAATTTTTTTTCTATGCTAAGGGTTGAGCATGGGTGTAGAAACTGGACATAGAAGCTGCTATGGGGCCCATCAACTAAGAGGGCCCATTTTCACTGAGACCTAGGGTGTGACTAGTGTTAACTATGGATGATGGAAGGACATTTGGAAAACTGAATGTGTCTACATTGCTTTGCCCGCATGTGACATCACTATTGTTACTTTCTATGTATGTGGTAATGCTGTATCCCCGTACTGTGACATCACTGTGTGTATTATCCCTGTACTGTGACATCACTGTGTGTATTATCCCCGTACTGTGACATCACTGTGTGTATTATCCCTGTACTGTGACATCACTGTGTGTATTATCCCTGTACTGTGACATCACTGTGTGTATTATCCCTGTACTGTGACATCACTGTGTGTATTATCCCTGTACTGTGACATCACTGTGTGTATTATCCCTGTACTTTGACATCACTGTGTGTATTATCCCTGTACTGTGACATCACTGTGTGTATTATCCCTGTACTGTGACATCACTGTGTGTATTATCCCTGTACTGTGACATCACTGTGTGTATTATCCCTGTACTGTGACATCACTGTGTGTATTATCCCTGTACTGTGACATCACTGTGTATATTATCCCTGTACTGTGACATCACTGTGTGTATTATCCCTGTACTGTGACATCACTGTGTATATTATCCCTGTACTGTGACATCACTGTGTGTATTATCCCTGTACTGTGACATCACTGTGTGTATTATCCCTGTACTGTGACATCACTGTGTGTATTATCCCTGTACTGTGGCATCACTGTGTGTATTATCCCTGTACTGTGACATCACTGTGTGCATTATCCCTGTACTGTGACATCACTGTGTGTATTATCCCTGTACTATTGTAAGCCGTGTACCGGGGTGGGCTCCCCAGGATACAGCGAAGTCACGAACAAAGGAAGCGACTCCAAATCAATTTAGTAAAAAAACAAGATTTTACTTTGTGTAGTAACACCTCTTTACCAAAAAAAATACTCCCAACTACATACACTCAGCCAGTAAGCTGAGGCCCTGGTGTTGTACAGCGCGGTGCCTTCTATGTGCGGCTCCAATATACTCCAAGCTTTTACCTATCTGCAGGCTGCAACTAACCAGCCGCTTGTTACCTTTTTGTCACCCTAGTCACAGGAACAATTCAGTGAGTGTGAAACGGGCACCGGCGGTACAACATAAGAGCTTACAAACTTATCAAAATACCCCTATTCCCCACAACAAAGTATAACCGAGTAAATATCATAGTAGGTCAGCTTGCAAGCCAAAGAAATGTGACAATGTATAAAATGTCGCTTCTAGACTCCCCTCAGAAGCTCCTCTCTGGGAGTTACAAGTCTATAGAATTCTCTGAGTCTTAGTCCTTACTACCGAATAGGTAGATAATTCACCAGTAGTGTGGCCTGTGAAGATGAGGATGCCTAACTAGTCTAACTATAGGCCCTTACTCAGTCCCAAGCAAAACATTGTAATGTGGTGCGTGCACGATTACTTCTCTTACTGATCCAGCTTTGTTGGGTACCTTTTCGCCTTGGTCTGGAGCAGCCTGAAGCAGGGCTCATCCAGAAAACATGCGATCCCACTGATAGGGCCACTTCTCAGCCGGGTCCTTGATAGCAATCTTCAACTTAGGATGCTGTCTTAACAAACCCTGGAACAGTCTCTGCTTCAGCACCCCCTTGTTATATCTCTGATCCCTTAGAAATCCTTTTTCTCTCACTTCAGTGCTTCTTCTAAAAGCTCAAAAGCACACTCCTAAGATGGCTGCCACACACACTCTGCTCCTTCTTGATCCTCCTCTGCAGAACAGGGTCTCCACGTCACTACGCCAGGGAATTACAGAATTACAGTCCTTCCCATTTCTGAGGTAACAGTGGCCTCTTGTGGTCAAACAAACAAATGTTAGTTTATAAAAAAAACCAAAAAACTTATTTATAGAAACAGTTACATTCATAACATGAGGGCTGTTTCCCCATCTTACACCATGATATCACTGTGTGGATTATCCCTGTACTGTGACATCACTGTGTGGATTATCCCTTTGTGTTAAAGGAAACCAAATTAATCATACACTTTCCAAGTTCTGACTTGCAGCTGACGGTCATAGAATTGTTACTTGTTACACCCCCGAGAATAAAAAATGAATCTAATTTGGGCAGCCTAATTTATGTTTTTGTGTCCATCAGGAAAAAGAAAGATGAGACAGTTTAATTTCAATATGCGGATCCTCAAGGCAGATCAACTACCACAAGCATGTGAACCAAGCATGCATGTATTTTGGGGGTGTCTTTGGAATTGCTGTTGGTGAGCAATCGCCTGACAATTTTGAAGATGTATTGCCGCACAATACTTTTTGCAAAGACTACCATTTACTGACTGCAAATTGCCAGAGTATGAGCTTGGTAATTGTTGAGCCAGCAGAGGTCACTTAAAACTGCTCATCAGCCAGCAGAATTATGAATACAGCTCTAGATGAGGATAGGCTATAACAGTGTCTATATAAGAATTGGTGCAATATACAAAAAAAACCCTAAGAGTTGGAATGTAATGTAGGATATCTGTAAAAGAAGAGGTCCTTGAACCTACTCTTTAAGACTATGACAGAAGTGAATGGCTTGTGAGCGCTATATATAGAAATCTAGAATTACCAGGAGGTCAGCCATTCCGTATAGAATAGACACCTGCTGCTATAGTCAGAGCGCTAAGAGGAAAGCAACGTCCAAGGGAGCAGATATTGGCTCAGGATAAAAATACCAGCAAGAAGCCACTTAATGTTTCCTTGAGCTTGAAGAAAGAAGACCAGAACCTTGCAGAATTTGATCAGTGTACATTAAGTGTCCGGAAATACATAGGAAGTGACAACTCATTACCCGTCCACGACCCCTGGAGTTTGCCCATTGCCCAATCAATAATGGATAAGTTCTCTAGACATATAAGTGTCACCCACACAGGCATGTTGTCCGCAAGGTTATCTTATACCTTGTTCACACTTGTATTTTGGTCCAGGTTTTTTTGCATATAATTTCTTATAGCCAGCACTAGGAGTGGATCAAGACAATATGCTTTTACGCTTCTGGTTTTGGTTATAAAGTCATGGGTTTGGCCTAAATAATACAGTCGTACATTGCTGCTATAGTGTAGTACGGCCTCTGGCCCCGTACACTGTGCAGATATCAGCAAACCGGTGGGGGTCCTAAGGATAGGCAATCAATATCTGAGCTTGGACAATCCCTTTAAAGGGAACCTGTCAGGAAGGTTTGGGACACCAGACCACCTACAGGTCCTTATGGACCGGAGAGTTTCGTGTCCCAAATCACCCTGTTATAACTCAAGCCACGGCCACATTAAAAATGAAAAAGTTGGATACTTCTCCATCAGCTGTACTCCACGTGTAGTTCTTCAGTGAAGCCAGAGGAGTACACCTAGGCTTCAGTGCACATGTGCAAGACTCACTGAAGATCAGCGCAGGTGCCGGGAGCACCAGAGAGGAGTCCTATGAAACTCCTCTCTAGCTAAGTATAAGGCTTTCTTTATTTTAAATGTGTCCTCGGATTAAGTTATAACAGTGTGATTTAGATATGTGGGTAGTTTAGTGTCCGAAATCGCCCTGACAGGTTCCCTCTAAGGTTTAGGTGAGTTAACTGTTGACGTCCCTAGTGGTCCGGTATGTTAAAGATGTTAATATTTCTGCTGGTCTGGGGCAGTAAATGAATACATATTAATATCCTTTCTGGTCTAGGGCAATGAAAGGGTACAGGGAAACCTCCTTGATGGTCTACAGCAATAAATAGGTAGGTGTTAGCGTCCCTGGTGGTCTAGTGCAGTGATGGATATGTGCTAACATCTAATGGTTTTGGTGGGTGAATGGATGCATGTTAACATCCCTGGTGCTCTAGAGTAGTGAATGAGTACATGTTACCATCCCTGATTGTCTAGGGTGGTGAATGGGTACATGTTAATATCACTTGTGGTCTAGGGTGGTGTCTGGGTAAATTATAACATCCCTGGTGGTCTAGGGAGGTGACTGGATATATGTTAACATTTCTGTTGGTCTAGGGTGGTGAATTGGTACATGTTAATATCCCTCTTGGTCTAGGGCAGTGAATGAGTACATGATATCATCAAAAAGCCAAAACTGGACCATTACATCAGTTTTAACAGACATTTGACACGTGAGAAAACAGAATAGCCTTGTGAATGAGGCCTAACTTTGTCATTAACTCTTAGTCAGCCCTGACCATGGGAGTTGGTACATAACATAACTTATTCATAGCTGTCAACTGTCCCAAATTTGCTGGGACAGTCATGAAATCTTGTTACGGTCTTGGCATTTTGGTTATGTCCTGGTCCAAAAAGGGGGCATGGCCTATGAAACCCCTCCTAGAAGTGGGCAGTACTAACTTTAGGGGCGCTCCCAGGGGCTGTCCATTGAAGTCAATATGAGCTGAGCTACGATATCGGCACCCGATCACTACACAAGGACCGGCCCCATGTTGTGTATCATACAGAAGTGGCCCAGCTCAGATGATCAGTGTGGGGGATGCCTGTTGGCCTTTCACCAATCAGATATCTATGGCCGTCAATTCCTGAATTTCTGAATGGCAGAGTTCTTAAGGGACTTTTTTCTTCCAAAAAACTGTTTCACCTGCCCTAGGTTGTATCTGGTATTACTTAGGTGGAGCTGAGCCACAATACCAGACATGACTCCTGACCAGTTTTCGCCATTTCTGCCAAGTTTTTCTAATCCTGAACAACTCTTCCTATAGAGCGCTCTTCCCAGCCTCTGTTTCTACCTTACCCATCTCATACATAATTAAAATACATTTACATTGGATAATTAATCCTGGATCATTAGATCTTTCATGGCTGATGGCCATCAATATTCTTCCTCCTCCGAGCCCTGGAATCTCCCTTCTGTGGTTGGGTGAAGGTCTGTACCGGAGGATTGAATCTGCTTTCTAGTCAGTCTTGTGACAATCGTCTCCAGGGCCCCGTGGAGAGGGGATTTTCTTTGTAAAGTGGATCAAAGAACCTCGGTGACATATTTAAAGAATTTTCCTTTGAGTCAGCAGCAGAAGAAAAAAAAAAAAGTTTGAACACTTTCCCAGAAGCAAAGCCGAGGCTTATTTCATTCTCCCTTTCACTCCCTTGTCCCTTTTTTCGCCATCTAAAAGAGTCAAACTCTGCATCTGAATTACAAAGCGAGTCTTTGGTCTTTGCTGCAGACCACTGTGATTCCGAAAACCTACCGGTAGTGTTCTGTGAAGCCGGAGATGCTTCCAGCCTTAATGTCCTCGATTAGTGAGGTGGTAAACGCTTTGCATCTATTTTCTCTTACTTTTCTGAATTTGTACCACTCGCGAAGACCCAGCGAAAGGCGGGATGCTGTGCCGGCACTCTTCAGAAGGGAATCAAAAAGAAATTTCTCTTGGAATTCGGCAGGTGAACTGTGCAGTTTTTTTGTGCCGTCAAGTCCATTGCAACAAGCGCTAGAGAGAGCTTTCGTATCTACCGAACGTTCCTGGAGCACCACTGGGTTAAATATTTTTCTCCATTTATGGTTCTGGGTCTGAAATACCCCAGAAGGGCATTAGGGGCAGGTAGTTGCAATAATTTGTTGAGATTACGAAAATGGTTTCGTACTGTCTATGGGCTGCTTTGAGATATAAATGAGACATGACCCATGGGTAAGAATGGTGCTGTTTCTGGAGAAGATCAGACCCTTGTATATTTTCCTAGATCCGCACCATCTTAAAGGGTTATCACTATCTCAGCCATGATAGGGTATTTGCAGCTGGATGTCCTGACCACCAGGCCTGGAATTACAAAACATCTGAGCAGGCTGCACTGCTTCAGTAACTCTCATTTACTTCCATGTAAGATAGAGGAACAGTGTAGCACCGTTTGCTTGGCTGTTACCATAACTCCAGATTTGATGAGGCCAGTTATCGAGAGATTTTGTAGATTTAGCCACTGCAATGGGAATGTAGTCACCATTTAATTGAATGATCTTCCATGTAATACCATGCTGACACCACTCTTCACTCTGACATAAAGTTGGACTTGTTACGTCCATAGAAGATATGGAAAGGGGATGTCTTTCAGAGATCAACCCTTTTAACGGATACACAGATGTTTCCACCCAAAACTTTTTGCAAGTTTTATTAAGGACTCCAAGTTCTCATGAAACAAATTCTATGTAATGACGCAACATGGTAGCAAAACCTTCAACAGGCTGCAAAACGCATCGTAGTCGCTGATTGACCACAAATAGACAAATATAGATAACATATCTCCCGACAGAATATCGTGAAATCGTGTAGTTTTTTTTTTTTTTTTTTTTTTTAATCTGATATACTTTTCCAGATAGTTGAACACCCACCACCTTCAACGATCAGATGTTGGAAGAGTCTGCCGCGTTCAGACATGTGCTGCAACCTCTTCATTGGCATTTTATCTCAGCCTCATGCAAGCAAACCATGTGATAGAGGAAGATGACATCACTGGCCTGTGAAGGGAAACCGGCATTCACCAGTGCCAATGATAGTTTGAACAGCTGATCAGTGAGGGTGCTGGGTCCCCCATAATCTAATATTGATGACTTTCCTAAAAGATAGTTCATTCATTTTTACAGGAGTTATATGGGGGGCTTTTGTTTAAGTTATGCCCTGCCTAGGTTCTTTTTCATCCAAACCTCGGGTTTCAGGGCTGGTTCCGATTCAGGGTCACATGATTGTAACCAGCATCTGGCATTCGAGTCGCTTCGTCTCTTCCCTCTTCTCCTTGCTCAGTGGTATTACCTGTAACCGTAGTATGTGGATAGGTCATAAGTATGAAAACTCGATTTAGGGTCGGACAATCCCTTTAAAGTGAGTCTATTACCAGATAGATGAGTTGGGGTTACCTGAGTCAAAGGGCGTTTTCCTCTTGTGAATCGATGGCTGCATTACTGTTTTTAACAATATGTAAATGAGCTCTTTGGAGGCGTGAAGGTGTCGCTGCTTACTTCTTTGGAGCAGTGGCAGCGTCCTCCCAACTTTGCATATTGACAAAAACAGCGATGTCTCCGTAACCAAGTCATCGATTCACAAGAGGAAAACACCATTTGATTCAGGTGACCCTAACCTATCTAACTGCGGGTTGATATGCTTGTGGTCTGTTGACACACTCCCTTTAAATCATACTGGAGACCCTCTAGGCACTATGTATCTAGCTTGTGCCTCACTATCTGAATCAAGAAGCTGAATGTTGGTTCATCTGACAAGACGCCTCTCCCCACCGAGTCCTGCTAATGAGTTCATTGTGAAATATAGGTCAGATTATTAAGCATTCGCCGAGAACTCAACTTAGATTGTGCTTAAGCAGTCGCGACAAACAAAAACAAAAACTAATCTTTAGAAAGTTCCACAGGGGTCAATCCAGACTGACTGCGGACAGTCGGCAAATTCCCTGGCGGTGGTTACAGTTCATTAGAGTATCTCTAAAGAAGAGGAGCAGACTCGCCTGCGAAGTGACAGAAAACTCAGCTTCAAAACATCCAGACTCTGGGGCTTTATGAAAAAACTAAATTCCATTATCAGTTCTGAGCAATTGTTTGCATAAGTAATTATGAGCGGAACAAAAAAAAAAAAAACTGTGGAGAAAGATTGCATCCAGCCACGGCAGCGCTTTGTTACAGTGTTTATCTGCAACGTTCAGGAAGGATTCAGCAAATCCAGCGCTGATCTAATGAGTGACGGGAAGAGGCCACTCCACCTTAAGATGTGGCTCTTTACTTGTGGAAGGAAGACGCTCTAATTAGTCTTGAGAAGGGGTCAGCGCTCGCTTAAGCCCACACTATGCTTATGTCCTTGCCCTTCTGCTGTCTCTTATGTAATTGCTCCAGTTTGGAGGACACTTAAGGTGCCGAAGCTCCCAAGTCATTGTGACGCCATATTTAGAGGAATTGCCGGATCTCCAGATATGTCTTACAAAATAATTGTATTCCCCATAAAATAACAATTCTGGAGCATCTTTTCTGGAACTCTTTGTTGTACTGTTCCTTTGTTGTTCCTTATAGGAATGTAGGAATAAATTGACAACTGGTGGGGGCGTGTCAACTGGTGGACTGTATCACATTGTGTACAGTGTGTAGGGACACGCCCCTTTGACAAGATGAATGATAAGGCCCAGATGTTAATTTATTCCTCAGTTTCTAGGAGGAATAACAGAGGAACAGAATCATGTAGAGTTAGGCTGGGTTCTCACCTGCGCCCAGTTTCCGTTCGGGGATTCCGTTCCCCATTCTGCTTAAAAAATACAGAGAGAAAAGTCCTTCAAGCAGGACATTATAGACCCCATTATAGTCTGTGGGGGTCCGCCGGTTTCCTTAGCTAACCGCTTTTTTATACGGATTAAGTTTCCATTCAGGGAATCCCCAAGCAGACTCCCCAAATGGAAACCCATGCGCAGATGTGAACCGGGCCTCTCTGTATTTTTGGGTGAAAAACCTAGTGGACCCCATTATAGCCTTGGTCCATGGGTTTCTGCGGGTAACTGCTTTTTAAGCGGATTGGGTTTCTGTTTTTCAGGTCCCCAAGCGCATGTGTGAACTTAGTGTTAGAAGACAAAGGTGCTCCAAGGCGGGTGTAAAATAGAACAGAATTTATCCTTTCTGTCCATATACTTGCCTTTCCCTAGTGCCGTCACTGATAAGGAACCAGTGACATATCCAAGTGACATCACCGGTCCCTCTCCAGTGACTGCTAAGGCCAGTGATTTGGTCTTTGTGGTCTGTTGAGCCTCTCCACTTCTGGCCTGGCAAGTTCTGGAACGGGAGGCAATGTGGACTGGGATCAAACAGACCACTGGATATAGGCAAGTATGGCTTTTTTTTTTTGTCTTATGCCCACCCGGCCGCCTAGAGTTTCCTATAATTTCCAGACAACCCCTTTTACTATGCTAAATGTAAAGTTAAACTTTGCTACATTTGTAAATTGTAAACTAGAAGACTGAAGGAAGGTTCTAACATTCACCAGAAAGGCTTTGAGGTTCCGAGATCGATTTGTGATCGTCGCCTTTAAAACAACTGTGAGCTAAAAATGCTACACGAGCATCTCCTGTAAATTGCTTTAAGGGGGGTGCGGAATAGCGGAGCGGCACAGCTGTGTTGTTCCGTCAGAAACCTGTATTATTTTGTTTATATCCTGATAAAATGGGACCCGTAAGGGAACGCTAACACAAAGATTTGCAATCTGCTTAATCCAGACCTTCGCTAATTACAAGAATCACTTAAAGGGGGAGTAAATGCAAGGTGTAATTACGGCAGGAATGGCTGCACGGATTTATCCCTGAAAGACTCCTTCCTTCCAAGTACAGAATGAAATCATTGGCAGTGTGGAAATTGCTATTTTTTGCCTCGCTTTACTGTTTTTCAGCTCATCACATTAGTTCTGTAGATTTCTAATATAGGACAATTTTATTACTGAAGGGAAATCAACATTTACGGCAACAAAAATATCTCCGGATAACCCTATAGATTCTTCTGGCGGATAATATTGCTGCGCTTTACTGGCAGTAGTTTATGCATAATATCTTTTAAGCTATTTTTTAGGATTTCTTTAGTCATTTTTCCTTATTATTTGCCCAGTAGGTGGCAGCACTCAGTAATGTTGGTGCCCGATTGTTCATGTATAAAGTCTATAATCACAGGGTCATTTATGGGATGACGTTACTGCACTTTACAGCAATAGTTTAAGCATAATTCGCTATAAGCTATTGTAAGCAATTTTTTTTTGCCATTTTTCCTAATTATTTGCCCAGTAGGTGGCGGCAGTCAGTAATGGTAGTACCCGATCATTCATTTACAAAGTCTAAAGTCAGATTCATTTATGGGATGACGTTACTGCACTTTACAGCAGTAGTTTAAACATTATTTGGTATAAGCTTTTGTAAGCAATTTTTTGCCGTTTTTCCTAATTATTTGCCCAGTAGGTGGCAGCACTCAGTAATAAAGATACCTGACTATTCATTTACAAAATCTACAGTCACAGATTTATTTATGGGATGACGTTACTGTGCTTTCCTGGCAGTAGTTTAAGCATAATATCTTGTAAGCTATTTTTTGTTTTTATTTCTTTAGTCATTTTTCCTAATTATTTGCCCAGTAGGTGGCAGCACTCAGTAATGTTGGTGCCCGATTGTTCATTTATAAAGCCTATAATCACAGATTCATTTACTGGATGACAGTACTGCACTTCACAGCAGTAGTTTGCTATAAGCATTTGTTGGCCATGTTTTGCCATTTTTCCTAATTATTTGCCCAGTAGGTGGCAGCACTCAGTAATGTTGGTGCCCGATTGTTCATTTATAAAGCCTATAATCACAGATTCATTTACTGGATGACAGTACTGCACTTCACAGCAGTAGTTTGCTATAAGCATTTGTTGGCCATGTTTTGCCATTTTTCCTAATTATTTGCCCAGTAGGTGGCAGCACTCAGTAATGGTGGTACCCAATTATTCATTTACAATGTCTCTAGACCCTTTAACATTGCTGTTCTTTACATGCAGTAGTTTAAGCATAATATATTGTAAGCAATTTTGGGGGAATTTTTTTCTATTTATTTTCCCAGTAGGTGGCAGCACTCAGTAACATTGGTAACTGATCATTTATTACCAGAATTTATAGGCATAGAGTCATTTACTGGATAACATTGCTTCACATTACAGACGGTGGTTTAGGCATGACATGTTGTTAGCTGTTCTGAGTCATTTTTAGTACTTTTTCCTAATTATTTGCTCAGTAGGTGGCAGGACTCAGTTCATTTACAAAGCTACAGTCACTCATTCATTTACAGGATGGAATTTCTGCGAGCAGTCGTCGAAGCCTAATGTTTTAAGCAATTTTTGTAGCATTTGTCTTAATTATTTTCCCAATAGGTGGCACCTGATCTTTCACTTACAAAATTTATAGGCACAAGTCCGTTTACTGGATAACATTGCTGCGCTTTACAGGAAGTTGTTTAAGCATAATATATTGTAGAAAGTTGGAAGCAAATTTTTGGGAATTTTTCCTAATTATTTGCCCAGTAGGTGGCAGCACTCAGTAATGTTGGTAGCTGATTATTCACTTACAAAGTCTATAGACACAAGCCCACTTTGCTGTGCATAATATATTGGAAGTTGTTGGAAGCAAATTTTTGGGATTTTTTGGAATTGGTGGACCCCGAATGTCCATTTACAGTCTATACATACTATTAATTGGTAGCAGATTGTTTGGAGCGTGAAATAAAATCCGCCTATACCTTCTAGTTCGCCGCTGTATCCACCCTCTCAATTACAGATGTTACATTTATATTGAAGGTGTATGGAGACTTTTTTTTTTTTTTCAGGCAATGGTCAATGGGATTACCGGCCAGTCCAGAGACCCGCTTGTCAGCACAATTTTGGGGTTCTTGCTACTCATCAGTACAGAGCACGGTTCTGGGTGAGTGCTTGAGATGATTTCGGACGGTTCTAGATGGTGGAGTTCGGTCCGGGAGCTCAGTCTGTGTATTGACCGGATTAACCAACCTGAGGTCAGCTGAACTCAGCTCAATGTGACGATTTAGTTCAGCTGAGCCGAGTTGGTTTAGTAAATTCGACCACTAAGTAGACAAAGCTTCCCGACCTAAAATTGGCAGTGTATGGTTTCTCATTGAAGAAATTCACTTATATGTACATCTTAAAGGGGTTTCCAGGCTTATCAATTGATGACCTATCTGTCTGGCAACTGGGACCGCTACAGATCAGCTGTTTAGAGACCACAGTGTTTGGGTGAGCACTGCAACCTCTTCACAGAAAATAAAGTACAGCTCCATACACTGTACAGTGGCCGTGCTTGGTATCACAGCTCAGCTTCATTCACTAGAATGGGACCAAGATGCGAACAGGCCATGTGACTGATGAACGTCACGTTACAATGCCTGTGAATCGGGAGCTTTAAACATTGGGGTCCCAGATGTCAAAGCCCTACTAATCTTCAATTGATGACCAATCCTAGGATAAGTCCTGAATTGATAAAGCCTGTAAAATCCCTTTAAATTGGTCTGTTGTTTGGAAGGGCCATCCCTGATGCTGATGTAGAGGAGATATTTTAGTCCTTTTGTTTTAGAAGAGTTTTTTTTTTTTTTTTTTTTTTTTAGGATAGGTCATCAATATCAGATTGGTGGGAGTCCAGATAAGTCATCAGTGTCATGAGTGGTCGTCAATATTCTATTTCTTGGGGTCCAGGTAGGTCATCAGAGCAGATTTGGTCATCATTATCAGATGGCTGGTGGTCTAGATAGGTCATCAGTGTCAGGATTGGTCATCAGTATTATGTTTCTGGGGGTGCAGATAAGTCTTCAATAGCAGGTTCGGTCATCAAGATCAGATCGGTGAGGATCCAGATATGTCATCAGCATCAAATTAGTGGGGGTACAGATAGGTTATCAATATCAGGATCCAATATCAAAATCAGATTGGTGGGGGTCCAGATAGGCCATCAGTATCAGATCGGTGAAGGTCCAGATAGGCCATCAGTATCAGATCGGTGAAGGTCCAGATAGGCCATCAGTATCAGATCGGTGAAGGCCCAGATAGGTCATCAGTATCAGATCCGTGAAGGCCCAGATAGGCCATCAGTATCAGATCGGTGAAGGTCCAGAAAGGCCAGCAGTATCAGATCGGTGAAGGTCCAGATAGGTCATCAGTATCAGTATCAGATCGGTGAAGGCCCAGATAGGTCATCAGTATCAGATCGGTGAAGGTCCAGATAGGTCATCAGTATCAGATCGGTGAAGGCCCAGATAGGTCATCAGTATCAGATCGGTGAAGGCCCAGATAGGCCATCAGTATCAGATCGGTGAAGGTCCAGAAAGGCCAGCAGTATCAGATCGGTGAAGGTCCAGATAGGTCATCAGTATCAGATCGGTGAAGGCCCAGATAGGTCATCAGTATCAGATCGGTGAAGGCCCAGATAGGCCATCAGTATCAGATCGGTGAAGGCCCAGATAGGCCAGCAGTATCAGATCGGTGAAGGTCCAGATAGGTCATCAGTATCAGATCGGTGAAGGCCCAGATAGGCCATCAGTATCATATTGGTGAAGGCCCAGATAGGTCATCAGTATCTGGATTGGTCATTAGTATCAGATTGGTGGGAGTCTGATACTCGGCACCCTCACCGATCAGTTGATAACAGGAGCCATGGCGGTGGAAGTATTCAGCTCTGTACACTGTGTAGTGGTCATTTTAAGTTACTGCATCTTCACGTAAATGGGAACTGCGCTGCATTAACCCATCAAGTGCGAATAGATACTGTACATGAAGGTTCTTCAAGGATGAATTTACTCTAACCCAAACTTTTTATATGTCATATAATACCGCCTCTAAAACACACGTATCTGTGTTATCCACCATATTCCCAGCATGCATTGCTATCTTAATAAAGAATAACTGGGCTAATCGACAGGTTCATCTTTGTGTTATTAATGGGTGGTTGACTCGGAAGCTCCTTAGATAAGTGAGGTAGTTGATGCTCGCAGCCGTAGGGGAGTGACTTTGTGAATATATTTTGAAGGCAATTAAACATAACTTATTTCCACGGGCGCTCGGCCATTCGCCAGCATTGCACCGCGATCTAGTGAGCCGTGACTTCAGTAGATTGTTCCCGTATAATGATGTCTATCTCTGTTTTGCTGTGTTCACCTTTTGTGAGCAATAACAAGATCTGCTTTGAGCATGAAGAATGGATGACAAACTTGGCTTGACCCGGCGTCCTCTGGTTTGAAGCTGATAAATAGAGCCTTGTAAATGCAATCTCCATCCGTGCTAGGATGAATGGCTCCACCGCCCTCGCCACTAATTTCTCCCTATACTGGAAGTCGCCATTGTTTTATGTGACCTTAACCCATTTATGCGCCATTTTTATGGTCCCGTCCCGAAAAACCAATTAAATAATAAGTAAATGAAATGTAAAATTTTTTTTCATTGAAAGGGAATGTGCCGCCATTTTTTAAATTTTATTTAAAATTTTATTTCAAATTTAATCACTTTTTTTCTGATCTGTTTTTATTTTTCGATTGTATATATTTTTTTTCTGTGCATGATTATGGGGGCGGCCATCTTGCCTGAGTTTCTCCTCTGCTCTGTTAACAGCATTTAGTGATCTGCTTTACAGCAGTCTTGTGACCATAGGCAGCCATAGACTGGAAGCAATTCATTGAGGTCTGTGGGAGAGTTTTCTAGACCTGCTCTGTACAGGGAGGGGGAGGAGATAAGCTGTGACATCATCTATTGTCCGTAGTGATGGAATGCTGGGTCACTGGTGTTATCTATAGAGGTGTTATCTGCTATTGTAATCATGTCTGAGATAAAAGTGGAGGTGACTGCTGCAAAGAGAACCCCCACAAAGTTGGCAAGTGTCAGTCTATTATTAGGCTTAGTGGCTGGAGTGAAATTGCAAAATAGTGATATAGAAAATGTAACAAAAATAATTTAAAAATACAGTATATTTAACATTAAAGCTTGGTTTAAATAGTAGGTCATTTTTTTGGTGACACATTCCCTTTAACCCATTTGCCTCTCTTGGTATGATTGATTTAGTAAATGATCCCAATGGAACAGTTTTTGAGTATCTTTTGTTAAAGCTCAGTTGTAATGTTCCTCTGTTAATCCCCCTGTTTATTTATGGATAAATTGACAACTGAGTGATGGTATCCTTTGCTGGTGTATCTCTACATCATCCAATCAGTGTCCTACTGTGTAGCGACCAACCCTATTGGTCAGGGCTGTGGAGTCTGAGTTGGGGCCAATTTTGGCTTCTGACTGACCATGGCTGTCGGAGTAGGAATAAGAGTTGGCCTGTGAAAAAATAGTCGTCTGAGTCAGTGATTTGGCCTACCTTAGCCCTGCTATTGGTAAGGAAAATGGTGCCATCTGTTCATAAATTTCCAGGAAGGACCAGAACAACGGATTGGCCAATGCTAGTATAAGTGTAGTGTATGTTTGGTTTTCTTAAGCTCCGCCTTGTGATATGTGCAACTTTGCTGTAGTTTCTAGAGGGAGTCTCAGAACTCGTTGTACCATCCCTCTGCTATCCCTCCTGGAAATGTCTGAATAAACTGAAAGACAAGTGTTACAATACATCTTTTCAATAGGGCGTGTCTATTCACAGTCTGGCATTGGCAGGTATCTCATCTGTGCATAGACACCCCCCCAAACACCCAGCTGACAACTCATGGATTTCCAGGAAGAATAACGGAGGAGCAGAGCTTTAAGAAAGCGCCTTTTAATTTTTTTTTTTTTTTAGCTGGGAAGTCAAGTAGTTATTAAGTCACACACCTTTTGTAAAAAAAAAAAAGTACTTTAAAACTTTCCAACAACCTTTTCCCCTATGTTTAGTCTTATTAGTTCCTTACAGATGCTTCAATTAGTAAT
The DNA here is from genome assembly GCA_947044405.1 of Leptodactylus fallax. Taxonomy (NCBI): domain Eukaryota; kingdom Metazoa; phylum Chordata; class Amphibia; order Anura; family Leptodactylidae; genus Leptodactylus; species Leptodactylus fallax. Next base: position 5,617,159 of record CAMRHE010000040.1, read on the forward strand.
TAGCAGATATTAATGATAAACAGAAAGGCGCAAAATAAACAGGGTGATGGAGGATGCGGCACAGAGTCTATCATTGGGAATGTGCTGTATGTTACTGGTGTGAATAGCAGCCACATGTAGAGGCACAAGGCGATGTGTAAAAATACTCCATGGTGCCCCCATGGCATTTCACATGCACGGTTTGCTCATGTTGTGTAAATTGCAAGATAAAATTACCGCTCGCACCAACTGGAAGCTTGTACACACCAGCACTAATGATCTGGTAATTGTATTCACAGCTGGACGAGGCCCTCAGTGTCCAGGCTTGCCGTGATCCTTTGGGGGGGCGGCTTTATTTAGCAGTCTGTACGCTTCTAGAATGTAGATGAAGAAACCGCCATATACTGTACACAGCGATCACTGCCGAGTGCTGCAGTGAAGTAAACTTCAGAAATAGAATTATTCTGTTCTCTGAAGCTTCCCTGCCCTAGGTATAATGTAATGACAGGACTGGAGGCAAATTTGTATTTTAATATATGTTTAGTCTAAATGTAAATTGTGATTTTTTTTTCTTTCTACAATGAAATTGATTAATACGACAAATAAATAAATACTAAATAACTAAATTTAAAATAAAATAAAGAGTGTACCAAAAATAATGTATTATGTAATAATAGAAAATGACATATTTAAATAAAATTAGTATTTTGGTGGTGTAATTGTTTTTTAAAGGTGTCATTTTATATTTTTATCCTTATAAAATAAATTCCAGTATTCACAATGGCCACTAGAGATTTAATAGGCCGACACTTGGTTTCTGTTGCTCACATTTCAGTTTTGCTGTATAGGCTGGGACAGAGTCAGCAGAGTCAATTTCCAGAATTAGTTGGGGTTAGAAATAAAAAAAAATTCTTTTGCGCCATTTTCTTATGGGTTTTGTATTTTCGGTATTCGCTGTGCAGCCAAAGTGAGATACTGCTCTGTAGATCTGTCCGATCACAGAGATACTTGATTTATACAGACATGACAAATTTATATAAATTTTGTGATATTTTAACACCTTTTTCAAAAATCTAAAATTTTGAAAAAAAATTCTACTCGTTCTCAGTTGGTTATATTTAATGGGTGAATGCCAGAGATCAGAGAGGAATCTTAAGCATTGTTGCTGGGTCTCCGCTGTGTAAAACGGTGGACATCTGGTGGCTATGGCGCCTGCTCTTCTCCTGAGTGGGCGCCATGTTCTAAGTCCCAACTTCCGTAGCTGTGCTATTATGGCCGATTTTGGTAAGGGGGTAATGACTGCTCCTAGGTAAGGCTGGGATGTAACTACACATACATATTAGTATATATGTAGGGCCCCTCTTGTTTCTGTTTTCTGGGGGAGGAGCTGTACTCCACAACTTCCTGGAAACTGTAATAATCTAGGATATTTTTCTGATGGCTAAAGGATTATTCCCATATTATCCACAGGATATGCCATAAATGGCCCCACAAGTGGAACCACATCTGTCTCCCGACCTCCATCCTACATGGTGAGGCAGCCAATGGCTCCCATCCCATACATGTACATGGCACTGTCCATTCATTACTAGAGGAGTTAGGGAAATGGCCATGACATGACCACCTCCCCAGTTGGGAGAGAGGATTTGGGAACCCCTATTCTGGAAATAGGTGCATATCCCAATGGCTATACCACACCCACAAAGCTGCTATCACCCTATTTAACTCCTCCTTCTTTGGAAATGCCATAAAACACCCTTTCTGCATTAAAAGAATCCTATGTTTCCAATATGGCCGCTCCCATGAAAGATTTTAAATCTACAAAAATAAATCCCTTCAACATTTTAAAACCGTACGGATACAATATTTCTCTCCTACAGACTGACCTCTACTTGATAGAACTAAAATGTTATACTTTTTAAGTTCCCTTTAAAATGCCCCTTTCGGGAGTCCCTTTCAGTCACCAGTTCTTATCTGTTTTTGCTCACGTTACCAAAGAGTTGGGATAAAACTGCAGACATTGTCATTATACTTTTTAGGACTTTTTTTCTGCTGAATGTACAATTCTAAAAATGACAGGAGCTGCGGGAGGAAAGTATTTTATCACCCGTACTTAGCGTCTAATCCGCTTTTAAACAGGAGTTTCTGTTTAATTGTAAGAACATGTTGATAGGGGCATTATGCACGCTGGAGGTCTGACCCCGCTCGCATCACTTTATCCCATCATGTTTCCATTACTTTCATCCGAATATTATCGCTCCGACAGATAATTGCATTTCGAGAAAGACTTTCTTTCAGGGACAATAAACCACTGTTGCAATTCATCATTCCTGGGTAAGCCATTGCTCGTTCAGATGACTGGTGGCGGTGGGAGTTTTGCCATTAATAAACAGCGACACCAGGAACATCACTAGATCTCCGATAATGAAGCGTTCATTATATATCTGGAGACAGACGGCTTCTCTGTTAGGAGATTAGAGGCGAAATAAAAACACATCATGTTTGATAGCAATAGATGATGATGTGGGCTTGTGGCTTAGTATCGTCGTCAGCAAAATGGCTTAACGCGTACCAAAACTTTCGGATGACTTTTTTTTCTAGAATACGATGTCATGTACATGAGGAGTAACACTACTGACCACTTCTGACCGTTATATGACCTGTAGTCTCCATTTTTTTAGCACTTTTTCCCTCGGCAGGTTTTATCTAACCAGTTCGTATCAAGATGAATTTTGCAAAAATTTCAGGTTTGGCCAAACCCAAATTTTTGGGATTAGCGACCCACAAACCACTACTATACTCTCTTTAGACCCCAGAATATAATAAGCAGAATCCCCAGGGGAGGTATGTATTCATATCATAGTCCTCTGGGGTTCCTGACGTCAATCAGGAGGCCTGAAGAGGAAGGGGACCTGCGTTGGGTGCCACAACGGAGCTCAGGAGAGGTGAATAAGACTGACTGTTACGTTCACATACTTACCTTCCGCCTCCGATTATTATACTGTGGGGTTTGAAGAGGCCCCAAAGTATAACAATAACAGTTTCAGATTGGACTGAAGAAGTTCAGCCTGAAACGAAACTGCCGGACAAACCTTGTGAAATGAATCTCACAAGGTTCATTTAACATTTGTTTTATGTCAAATTCTGAGTTGTTCCTGAGCTGGTGGGGGGGAGGCTAGATGCTATGATGTCTCCCGTACATGGCACATGGAGAAACCAGGAGATTCTGCTCTCTCTCACTCACTCAGAAGCAACACCATATAGGACATTATAAAGAAGTACTGAACAGTATTGATGTGAATAAACCACATGGGTAACATAGAAAACTAACTATTAGCTCCAGCAGACACTTTGCTTGGATTTCATATCGTCCTCTCCTCTTCATACTCTGCTGTGGGTAGTAATCTGAATCTTTAGTGAGCTGACAGTCTATCTTGAGAGACTAAGATGGATTCAGCAGAGATTTCCCTATTACTCCATGTTCACATGCTGCTGATTTCCATTGGCTGGTTTTACTCCAGTGAGATTTACAGATATAGGCATGCTGCCAACCATATGGAAAGTCAAGAACAGGCGTCTACTCAACGATACTCATATAGAGAGTTAGGTACAGCGTACAGTCAAGAACACAAATGTGGGCAGGCCATACACCTGTAGTAGCTATTTATTCAGGCACCCTCATACACATGCACACTCAGTTTGGTTGAGCTTGTATGTGTTCTCATTGGGGAGAGGGGGATAAGCTGCTTCTAAACACCTTTGTATACACAAGAGTGCACGGCTGTGGCTAAATGGATTGCTGTGGATTGAACAAAGAGGTTATCCCGGACTATGATATTGATAGCTGTGACCATTTCACTACTCTCCAAGCACAGCGCCGTACATTGTACAGTAAGCGAGAGATGAGTTGTGTCTGCTTATGTTGTGCCCAAAATTGTAGGGATTTTGATGCGTGCGCCAAATATTTGTTCCTTACAGCCTGCAAGTTTTTTTTTTGTCTACATGTTTGCGCCAAGTAAATAGTCTCGTGGTAAAGCTGGACACTTTTAGTTGGAAGTTATGTAAATCAGAATTTTGGAACTTCTAGAAACGCTCAATATTTATGAAGGTCCGGATGACATTTTCAGAAATATATCTAAACCTACGAGCAGTTCGACAGTATTGATAAATGTGCCCCAATATTGAAGTTTCGGAAAAAGCCTTTAAGTCTAGGGCTAAACAGTGATTTTGGCCATGACTCCCATCGTGACCAAAGTTTGCTGTGTTGTCCTGCGACTCTTTCCCTAATGTAAGTGAATGGAGTCGTACTGCAGCTTAGTAAATGTTGCAACTGTGACTTCAAGTTGCAAAAAGTTTGAGCGCCGCTGAATGTTTTTACAACTAGAAGTCTGGGTTACAGTGTGACGCTATTCACTTACATTGGTGAATGCACAGATTGTCACCACCAATTTGATGGTGACAATCCTCTGCATTCAAGGCATGTGTCGCCCTGGCCAACGTGGTGGTAGGTGCCAACTAGTGATGAGCGAATCGAAGCTGCAGAAGTGGAATTCGATCCGAATTTCAAGAAATATTTGATTCACATGGAATCCGGATTTCCTGATGCTTCGCGGTAACGAATATTTAGTAAGGACCTTTGTGACATCAGACGGTCACGCGATATTCTCTAGTGATGTGATTGGGTAGGCGTGTCTTTGCTTGTTAGCAGATCCTTCCACATGAATAAAAGTTGTCCGTGCTGGGAGAGAGAGAGAGAGAGAGAGAGAGAGAGAGACATGACCGCCGCCATTTTGCCGCCAACCTGCCCACCCTGGCTCTCTGCAGACAGGAAATAGCTGTTTATTCGCCGCAAATTTATTCTGTTCGAATAGAATCATATCCCATAATTCGGCGAAGTTACCGAATCAAATTTTTGAATACTTAGCTCATCTCTAGTGCCAACAATAGGGAAAATAAGGCTTAAAGGGGTTTTCCCATGAACATAATCATATTTATATTTGTAGATAATACAAAGTAAAAGATTTTTGCAAATATAAGTAGCTAAAAATTCTGCAGAGTTTTAAAGATTTTCTCTAACTATCTTTGTGGTGACAGTCGGTTGTCTTGATCGGTTGCCAATGGATACGACCACGTATGCAGAAACTTTCTATGGTCTGGAACTTGTCAGGAACCCAGCCATGATTTTGTTATTGTAGCTAGTTTATCAGACAGGGACACTACATGTATCAGAAGATATCCCGGCCACAATAAGGAAATCATGGCTGGCTTTCTGACCTTACAAAGGTCCTGCATTCATGGCTGTATCCACTGGCAACTGATCAAGACAACAACTCGTGACCACAAGATATTTAGAGAAAATCTTTATAAAACTCTGCAAAATGTTTAATTACTTATATTTGCAAAAATGTTGAACTTTTAATTATCTACAAATTAAAAAATTATGTACATGGGAATACCCCTTTAAGGCTTACCATATTGTAATAAACTCAGTGCCGAATGGAGTTGCCCTTTAATTCCTAAAATAAAATCTATTCCACGTCAGTCACTGTTTTGGTAAAAAAGTTAAAACCATGTCTGATAATGGCGGCCGCTGATTTCTTCATGGCCAATTCACCTGTTGTGAGATTAAAATACTGTTTCTGTGGGAAGAAATTGAAGTCCTGTTCCTCCAGATACAACCTGTCATAAACTCGCATTCTTTTGATTGAGTCAAGATGAGAGCGAAGGATCTCTCGAAGAGTAATAACAGGTTTGCTGAAATAGAACAAATTGCAGTGGATAGCAATTGTATCTATTTCACGAAATTGTCTCCTAGTCGCATGATGTGATGAGCCTGCGGTGAGTGAATATTCCTCTCCCTATTTGTATTTTGTGCCAGGTCAGGCATGTTCCATTCTCAGGCTGGAAGGAATCAGAAATAGCCATAATTTAGAAAATCACAATCCCCGTATTATACGCCATAGTTTTTAGGCTTCTTACGGGCTGGCGGTTGATTGCATTTTGATACAGACACACTGTGGATACGACGTGGATTCGTGGTTATGTATTGATAATTGTATCGTTTTTGGCTCTATATATATATATATATATTTATATATTTTTTTTTTTTTTGCGCCACTTTCTATGTTGACCAAATAGCTTTCTCCGACAGGCAGCTGTGATACGTTTCACTGTTTGTTTGTTCGAAAAGAGCAAAACGCATCTTTCCCAGCAAAATGTAAGAAGCCGCCGATTGAATATCGATTTACAAAACTGTGCCAGCTCCCTGTAGTAGATTTCTATATTTGAGTCTCGGCTCATACGGTTTCCATCATTTCCCCAGTAGGTTATTGGTAAAAAGCAATGTTAAAAGATGTATTAGGACTTGGCTTCATACGGATTTAATTCCCTCTTCAGCGGTGTCTCTCTGGCCTCTTATAATGAATGTAGTTGGGGATCATTCCTTAAGCAGTAGCGTTTGGGTACATTGTGTAATACCCTGACATAGACAGATAATACGTTTTGAAAACATTTTGCAAAATGTATTAAAGACGACCAACCAATATGTCATTTGTTTAATGACAATTTACTAAGAATCCCCTATATAAGCAATTTTTTTCAAAAAATAGGGCCAACCGTGTACAAGTTGTAAGTGATATTGGAGGGAAGCCTCCTTTACTGCAGTGCAGAGGCGTAACTTGAGGCTCCTGGACCCCAATGGAAAATATATAATGGGGCCCCTCACTTACAATGTGCTTTCTTGTTATACAGGAATATAGGAAGTGTTGGCATATTTTGACTACTGGCAGCCTTTGGTTGACTCAAGACAGATGGAAGTATTGGTCATTCAAGTATCAATGGTTTTGACCATATTCCTCATAGACTCTTTCATTACTTGTAACCCTGTACTGCCATCCAACTGATATTCTCAGAGCGTGTGGCCAGCAAGACATATTCTATCAGAATGTCATCTACTAGAGAGCAATGAATTTTCAGCCTATAATAATCTCACCTAAATATTCCCTGCCTCTGCCTACTCTGTCCTTGTCTACACAGTAAAGCCAAGAAGTGAATGGCAGAAATCAGGAAGCGTTGGCATATTCTAACTATACTTGTTGGCCTTGGTTGACTTAAGACTGAGTTCAGCACTGGCTAGTGGTCAGTGTATCAGTGGTTTTGACAATATTTCTAATCGACTCTTCCACACCATGTAACCCTTTACTTTAATTCACTAAGTGATATTCGCAGAGTGTGCGTCCAACTAAACATATTCTATCAGAATATCATATACTAAATAAACAGTGAAATTTCAGCCTATAACAATCCTTTCTAAACATACTTACTCTATTCCTACTCTGTTCCAGTCTACACAGTAAAGCCAAAATTGAGCTGCAGAAAACAGGAAGTGATGACTTATTCTGACTACTTTTGACAGAGGTCAGCACTGGCCATGCATTTATCCATGGTTTGGAAATTGTTCCTAATTAACTCTTTAATTACATGTAGCCCTGTAGTACAAACCACCAGCTGATATTCTGGCAGTGTGCGGCCAGTATTCTATCACAATGTCTAGAGAAACAATGACTTGTCAGCTTATAACAATCCCGTTACTTGCTATGCAATATCCATTTCATTTTTGCAGTCTATGTTGATAAATCCCAGCCCAGCCATTGCTCCATTTGCCATGTACAATATTAATCCAGAATGTTTTGTGGCAGCCCCAATTGCTGGGTAATTGCACATGAGGTCTCGCCATGGTGCCTTCTCAGCAGGAGCCACCAATACATTTGACTTTCTGCACTGCTGTAACATATCCAGAGTGATTTCTTTTTGCTGGTTATGGCTCTGCGGTTGACGTGATTATCCGTGATTGTGTATGCCGCCAATCTAAACATCTCTGTACGTGCACTTATGTCTGTCATGGGGCAAGTAAAGGGCAATCATTCAGCATTTACAGCTCAGCGCGCAAATCATTTTAGAATCTATGCAATTTCTACAATAATACTTCACATAAATGTTAGCTGGGATTCTGCTGCGCCGCCTCCTTACATATATAACAAAGGAGCAACGTCTTACATGTAGCTCGATGACAACAAAAATCTTCAGAAATGGTGAAACTTTGTATTTGATTTCAATTCTTTTACATTTTTGTATTACTTATTTTTTTATTATTGTTTTTTTTTTGCTTTTAGCGTTTGTGATCTGTTGCCATGAGGGGGAGGTTTAGGGAGCCCTAGTAAGGGGTGCATTATTCTTTAAAATACATATAAAATCTTATTTGGTATGAAATATAATCCCTCATTCCAATAACAAGTTTTGAAGAATCTCTGGAGATGTTAAGCTGTAAATGATGTGTGTTATCGGGGCAGTGTCTGGTTCTGCGGCAGCTGGATGCATTATTATGCACAGAGTTTTCCTCCCCCTGTCTTGTGAGGTTCTGCAGCAGCTGGGATGACTATGTATTATGATTTGCAACAGGTAACGGGGTGTGTATTATGATGTTCTGCAGCAGCTGAGGTGTGTATTGTGATGTTCTGCAGCAGCTGAGGTGTGTATTATGAGCTTCTGCAGTAGCTGAGGTGTGTATTAGGATGTTCTGCAGCAGCTGAGATGTGTATTGTGATGTTCTGCAGCAGCTGAGGTGTGTATTATGATGTTCTGCAGCAGCTGAGGTGTGTATTATGATGTTCTGCAGCAGCGTGAGCTGAGGTGTGTATTATGATGTTCTGCAGCAGCTGAGGTGTGTATTATGATGTTCTGCAGCAGCTGAGGTGTGTATTATGATGTTCTGCAGCAGCTGAGGTGTGTATTATGATGTTCTGCAGCAGCTGAGGTGTGTATTATGATGTTCTGCAGCAGCTGAGGTGTGTATTATGAGGTTCTGCGCAGCTGAGGTGGACTGATGTCCTGCAGCAGCGGGTGTGTATTATGATGTTCTGCAGCAGCTGAGGTGTGTATTATGATGTTCTGCAGCAGCTGAGGTGTGTATTATGATGTTCTGCAGCAGCTGAGGTGTGTATTATGATGTTCTGCAGCAGCTGAGGTGTGTATTATGAGGTTCTGCAGCAGCTGAGGTGTGTATTATGATGTTCTGCAGCAGCTGAGGTGTGTATTATGAGGTTCTGCAGCAGCTGAGGTGTGTACTGTGATGTTCTGCAGCAGCTGAGGTGTGTATTATGAGGTGTGAGCTGCAGTATGTTCTGCAGCAGCTGAGGTGTGTATTAGGATGTTCTGCAGCAGCTAAGATGTGTAGGTGTGTATTTGATGTTCTGCAGCAGCTGAGGTGTGTATTATGAGGTTCTGCAGCAGCTGAGGTGTGTATTATGATGTTCTGCAGCAGCTGAGGTGTGTATTATGATGTTCTGCAGCAGCTGAGGTGTGATTATGATCTGCAGCAGCTGAGGTGTGTATTAGGATGTTCTGCAGCAGCTGGGGTGTGTATTATGATGTTCTGCAGCAGCTGAGGTGTGTATTATGAGGTTCTGCAGCAGCTGAGGTGTGTATTAGGATGTTCTGCAGCAGCTGAGGTGTGAGGTGTGTATGAGGATGCCTGCAGCAGCTGAGGTGTGTATTCTGATGTTCTGCAGCAGCTGAGGTGTGTATTAGGATGTTCTGCAGCAGCTGAGGTGTGTATTACTGATGTTCTGCAGCAGCTGAGGTGTGTATTAGTGATGTTCTGCAGCAGCTGAGGTGTGTATTATGAGGTTGCGCTGCAGCAGCTGAGGTGTGTATTATGATGTTCTGCAGCAGCTGAGGTGTGTATTATAGGTTCTGCAGCAGCTGAGGTGTGTATTATGATGTTCTGCAGCAGCTGAGGTGTGTTATTAGTGATGTTCTGCAGCAGCTGAGGTGTGTATTATGAGGTTCTGCAGCAGCTGAGGTGTGTATTATGATGTTCTGCGCAGCTGAGGTGTGTATTAGGATGTCCTGCAGCAGCTGAGGTGTGTATTATGATGTTCTGCAGCAGCTGAGGTGTGTATTATGAGGTGCTGCAGCAGCTGAGGTGTGTATTATGAGTCCTGCAGCAGCTGAGGTGTGTATTAGGATGTCTGCAGCAGCTGAGGTGTGATGATCCCTGCAGCAGCTGAGGTGTGTATTATGATGTTCTGCAGCAGCTGAGGTGTGTATTATGAGGTTCTGCAGCAGCTGAGGTGTGTATTATGATGTTCTGCAGCAGCTGAGGTGTGTATTATGAGGTCCTGCAGCAGCTGAGGTGTGATATGAGGTCCTGCAGCAGCTGAGGTGTGTATTATGATGTTCTGCAGCAGCTGAGGTGTGTATTATGATGTTCTGCAGCAGCTGAGGTGTGTATTATGATGTTCTGCAGCAGCTGAGGTGTGATGATGTCTGCCGCAGCTGAGGTGTGTATGATGTTCTGCAGCAGCTGAGGTGTGTATTATGATGTTCTGCAGCAGCTGAGGTGTGTATTATGAGGTTCTGCAGCAGCTGAGGTGTGTATTATGATGTTCTGCAGCAGCTGAGGTGTGTATTAGGATGTTCTGCAGCAGCTGAGGTGTGTATTATGATGTTCTGCAGCAGGTGAGGTGTGTATTATGAGGTTCTGCAGCAGCTGAGGTGTGTATTATGATGTTCTGCAGCAGCTGAGGTGTGTATTATGATGTTCTGCAGCAGCTGAGGGTGTGTATTATGAGGTTCTGCAGCAGCTGAGGTGTGTATTATGAGGTTCTGCAGCAGCTGAGGTGTGTATTAGGATGTTCTGCAGCAGCTGAGGTGTGTATTATGATGTTCTGCAGCAGCTGAGGTGTGTATTATGATGTTCTGCAGCAGCTGAGGTGTGTATTATGAGGTTCTGCAGCAGCTGAGGTGTGTATTAGGATGTTCTGCAGCAGCTGAGGTGTGTATTATGAGGTTCTGCAGCAGCTGAGGTGTGTATTATGATGTTCTGCAGCAGCTGAGGTGTGTATTAGGATGTTCTGCAGCAGCTGAGGTGTGTATTATGATGTTCTGCAGCAGCTGAGGTGTGTATTAGGATGTTCTGCAGCAGCTGAGGTGTGTATTATGAGGTTCAGCAGCAGCTGAGGTGTGTATTATGATGTTCTGCAGCAGCTGAGGTGTGTATTATGATGTTCTGCAGCAGCTGAGGTGTGTATTATGAGGTTCTGCAGCAGCTGAGGTGTGTATTAGGATGTTCTGCAGCAGCTGAGGTGTGTATTATGAGGTTCTGCAGAGCAGCTGAGGTGTGTATTATGATGTTCTGCAGCAGCTGAGGTGTGTATTAGGATGTTCTGCAGCAGCTGAGGTGTGTATTATGAGGTTCAGCAGCAGCTGAGGTGTGTATTATGATGTTGTGCAGCAGCTGAGGTGTGTATTATGATGTTGTGCAGCAGCAGCTGAGGTGTGTATTATGAGTGCTGCAGCAGGTGAGGTGTGTATTATGATGTTCTGCAGCAGCTGAGGTGTGTATTATGAGGTTCTGCAGCAGCTGAGGTGTGTATTGACCAGCGAGGTGTGTATTATGATGTTGTGCAGCAGCTGAGGTGTGTATTATGATGTGCAGCAGGTGAGGTGTGTATTATGATGCCTGCAGCAGGTGAGGTGTGTATTATGAGGTCCGCAGCAGGGGCTGCAGCAGCTGAGGTGTGTATTAGGATGTTCTGCAGCAGCTGAGGTGTGTATTATGAGGTTCTGCAGCAGCTGAGGTGTGTATTACTGAGGTGTGTATTAGGAGGTTCTGCAGCAGCTGAGGTGTGTATTATGAGGTTCAGCAGCAGCTGAGGTGTGTATTATGATGTTGTGCAGCAGGTGAGGTGTGTATTATGAGGTTCTGCAGCAGCTGATTTGTGTATTAGTACAGTACAGTACGTGAGGTGTTTATTATGAATAGGCGGGGGGTCCAACCACGGGGACCACACCAATCTTGAGAATGCCTATACTTTGCACCCCCATCTGAGTGGAGCGGCTGACCTGCATGTGTGCTGTTCCTCCTTTCAAATCCAGGGGACTGCTGAAGATAGTAGAGATATCACGTCTCCGGGAGTCCTTCTGCTGCTCCTTTTCTAATTGGTGGGGGTCCTAGCGGTCAGACCCCTACTGATCTACATCTTATCCTCTGTACTGTCAATAAAGGATAAGCTTCTCTTGTGGACTAATCCCATTAAACTTGCTTTTTGTAGACGTCTCCAGCTCTGGGTCTACTCTGCGCTGCCACTTTAAAAAGTTATCTTGTGGAAAGAATTTGTTGTCTGTGTCTTTAGGATTAGAGGGTTCGGTAGGTGCCTGTGATCACGGGCACATGTCTTGGGTTACAAAGAGTCAGTTAAAGGTGCGGAATGGTTGATTAAACTTTCCCGGGTTCTGAGGAGATAAGCAGCTGTTTCGGAGGCACAATGCTTCCAGAACAAATGTTTTTTGTTTTATATGATTGTTTCGGGATTATGCATTTTATGTCTTATAAAGTAGGTCAGGAGTCTCGCTAAGTTGTTTCCATGACAATCACCGATATATTTATATATTTATTGTAATTCTCAATCCGTGCCGCAGAAGTTATTTCTCAAATCTTTCAAAAGAGACTTTTTGTGAGATTATACTCACACGGTCATTTACCTACAGCGATATCAAGCTGTGGTAGTAAGAGGTTGAGTTTTTGGAGATTTTACCTGTAACTGTCAAGTGACCTGAGGACCATAATCGCAATCCTCTTCAGTATGGAAAGTTCTACTGAATAAGGATTGGGTTCTTATTAAAGGGGTTGTCCGAGATAATTCGGAAAACGGGTGGATGAAAGAGGATGATATAAAAAAAATATATATATATATATTCGCCTACCTCCAGTCCTCTGTTTGGTCAGCATGTCCCCAGTTCTCTCCATTCCCTAACTTTCCCAGACCGGATGGAAGAGGCTTATTTAACCAGTGACTGGCCTTAGTGGTCCCATGTTGGGTACTGGTGACATTACATATGAGACATACCATACCCAACATGTGACCCCTGAGGCTGGTGAAGAGGCCAATCAGCGGCCTCAGAGGTCACATGTTGGGTAACAGTGACATCACTGCTTATACGTCACCAGTACCCAATATGTGACTTCTGAGGCCGTGATTGGCCACAGCTGTTACTACTCCAGACATTGGAGACAATAGGGTGATGTGCCGACCGTATGGAGGATAGAGAGTAGGTTAGTATTACTTCCTTTTCTATTTTACACCACCCAAGCCCCCTTGGATTTGCCATTTTGTGACAAAACAGATCCATCTAATGGTGTACAACGGAGGATTCCGAGGGACCCTATTGACTATAACAGGGTCAGTTGGGTATCATGTGAGTGCTGTGGCCAATCAACGGCCTCGGAGGTCACATGTTGGGCACCAGTGACATCACTGCTCATACGTCACCAGTATCCAATATGTATCGCTTAGACCAATCATTGGTCACCTGAGCCTCTGTGACCTGGCCAGACAGGTAATGGAGAGATGTGGGGAAATACCGACCGGGAGTAGGTGAATATTTTTTTGCTTTACATCACCCTCTTTATCGATCCGACGCCGATGTGAACATACCCTACAACCCCTGGACAGGCCACTCACTCACCACCCAGGTGACAACTCTAGATGTATCCCCATGTTGTATTCTGTCAGGGCCAATCTACACCTTCCATCAAACATCTGTACTTGAGACAGCCGTCTACTCGTAGACATCGATGGACGTACGCTGGATATTCACCGATCCGCCATGTTTGCACAAAATCTGCAGCATTTAATAGGGAAGCAATAAACGCTTGTGAACAAGCCCTCAGAGACAAATTGTACCCTTGAAATGCAGGATATTGATTGTATAAATCATTCATTTTGTTTACTGATTGTGCTGGCACGGCAGGAATTCTCGACGTGAATTTTTTATTTGAAGTGCTCTTGTTTTATGAGTCAGACGTCGTGTTTTCGTTTCGCCTTTTAAGTTATTGAGGAACCATCTGCTCGGTCTTAAAGGTACCGCGTGTAAATTGATTACATCGCTCGCACTTCATCAAAAGCCATATACAGTATTTGGAAACTTTTTGATACGGTGTCAGGCTTTGAAATTCGCCTTTTTTAATTTACTAAAGTATGTTAATCTACCCAGATGCATCTCTGTTGACTTGGCAGAACGCACGTATCTAAAAAGCAGTAAGCCGCTTGTAAATTTGGCACGCGGCGTTAGTCATACATCATGCTTATTCCTAACCTCGGTTGCAAATGGTATATGGCAGTCTCTTATAAATGTTCCCTCTGGTGCGGCCACCAGGAGAATCCCAGTTTGTGCAATAATCAGATTGGACCAGATGGTGGTGAGTCATGCTATCTTTTCTCCATCAATGTTTGGCTCCTCTTCTTAAATTGATTTAGACTTGTATTATGATGTACATTTTTTGCCAGTTTGACTAATGCCGCATTCTGTTTTACTGTCTTGTATCATCTATCGGCGCTATGCAAAAAGGTTTAGGCCAAGTTCACATTGAAAATTCTTGGCGACGCAAATTAATTACTTTGCCATTTCAACAACTGACTTTCAGTGCATTAAAGGGGTTGTCCAGGTTTTGTTTCTTGTTTAGTGAGTGCAGCTCTGAAGTATAATACAGGATATAACTCAGGATCAGTACAGGATAAGTAATGTAATGTTGTACACAGTGACTGCACCAGCAGAATAGTGAGTGCAGCTCTGGAGTATAATACAGGATATAACTCAGGATCAGTACAGGATAAGTAATGTAATGTATGTACAGTCATGGCCAAAAGTTTTGAGAATGACACAAATATTCTATTTTCACATGATCTGCTGCCCTCTGGTTTTTATGTGTGTTTGTCAGATGTTTTTATCACATACAGAAATAGAATTGCATTCATATTATGAGTAACAGAAGCTTATATTGACAGTTAGAATGAGTTAATGCAGCAAGTCAATATTTGCAGTGTTGACCCTTCTTCTTCAGGACCTCTGCAGTTCTCCCTGGCATGCTCTCAATCAACTTCTGGACCAAATCCTGACTGATAGCAGTCCATTCTTGCAGAATCAATGCTTTCATTTTGTCTGAATTTGTTGGTTTTTGTTTGTCCACCCGTCTCTTGATGATTGACCACAAGTTCTCAATGGGATTAAGATCTGGGGAGTTTCCAGGCCATGGACCCAAAATCTCGATGTTTTGTTCCCTGAGCCATTTAGTTATCACCTTTGCTTTATGGCAAGGTGCTCCATCATGCTGGAAAAGGCATTGTTGAGCGCCAAACTGCTCTTGGACGGTTGGGAGAAGTTGCTCTTGGAGGACATTCTGGTACCATTCTTTATTCATGGCTGTGTTTTTAGGCAAGACTGTGAGAGAGCCGATTCCCTTGGCTGAGAAGCAACCCCACACATGAATGGTTTCAGGATGCTTTACAGTGGGCATGAGACAAGACTGGTGGTAGCGCTCACCTCTTCTTCTCCGAATAAGCTGCTTTCCAGATGTTCCAAACAATCGAAAAGGGGATTCATCAGAGAAAATGACTTTACCCCAGTCCTCAGCAGTCCACTCCCTGTACCTTTTGCAGAATATCAGTCTGTCCCTGATGTTTTTTCTGGAGAGAAGTGGCTTCTTTGCTGCCCTCCTTGAGACCAGGCCTTGCTCCAAGAGTCTCCGCCTCACAGTGCGTGCAGATGCACTCACACCTGCCTGCTGCCATTCCTCAGCAAGCTCTGCACTGCTGGTAGCCCCATCCCGCAGCTGAAACACTTTTAAGAGACGGTCCTGCCGCTTGCTGGTCTTTCTTGCGCGCCCTGGAGCCTTTTTGGCACCAATGGAACCTCTCTCCTTGAAGTTCTTGATGATGCGATAGATTGTTGACTGAGGTGCAATCTTTCTAGCTGCAATACTCTTCCCAGTTAGGCCATTTTTGTGCAGTGCAATGATGACTGCACGTGTTTCTTTAGAGATAACCATGGTTAACAGAAGAGAAACAATGATGGCAAGCACCAGCCTCCTTTTAAAGTGTCCAGTGGTGTCATTCTTACTTAATCATGACAGATTGATCTCCAGCCCTGTCCTCATCAACACCCACACCTGTGTTAATGGAGCAATCACTGAAACGATGTTAGGTGGTCCTTTTAAGGCAGGGCTGCAATGATGTTGAAATATGTTTTGGGGGATAAAGTTCATTTTCTAGGCAAATATTGACTTTGCAAGTAATTGCTGTTAAGCTGATCACTCTTTATAACATTCTGGAGTATATGCAAATTGCCATTAGAAAAACTGAAGCAGTAGACTTTGTAAAAATTAATATTTGTATCATTCTCAAAACTTTTGGCCATGACTGTACACAGTGACTGTACAGGCAGAATAGTGAGTGCAGCTCTGGAGTATAATACAGGATGTAACTCAGGATCAGTACAGGATAAGTAATGTAATGTATGTACACAGTGACTGTACCAGCAGAATAGTGAGTGCAGCTCTGGAGTATAATACAGGATGTAACTCAGGATCAGTACAGGATAAGTACTGTAATGTATGTACACAGAGACTGCATCAGCAGAATAGTGAGCGCAGCTCTGGAGTATAATACAGGATGTAACTCAGGATCAGCACAGGATAAGTAATGTAATGTATGTACACAGTGACTGCACCAGCAGAATAGTGAGTGCAGCTCTGGAGTATAATACAGGATGTAACTCAGGATCAGTACAGGATAAGTAATGTAATGTATATACACAGTGACTGTACCAGCAGAATAGTGAGTGCAGCTCTGGAGATAATACAGGATGTAACTCTGGATCAGTACAGGATAAGTAATGTAATGTATGTACACAGTGACTGCACCAGCAGAATAGTGAGTGCAGCTCTGGAGTATAATACAGGATGTAACTCAGGATCAGTACAGGATAAGTAATGTAATGTATATACACAGTGACTGTACCAGCAGAATAGTGAGTGCAGCTCTGGAGTATAATACAGGATGTAACTCAGGATCAGTACAGGATAAGTAATGTAATGTATGTACACAGTGACTGCACCAGCAGAATAGTGAGCGCAGCTCTGGGGTATAATACAGGATGTAACTCAGGATCAGTACAGGATAAGTAATGTAATGTATGTAAACAGTGACTGCACCAGCAGAATAGTGAGTGCAGCTCTGGAGTATAATACAGGATGTAACTCAGTATCAGTACAGGATAAGTAATGTAATGTATGTACACAGTGACTGTACTAGCAGAATAGTGAGTGCAGCTCTGGAGTATAATACAGGATGTAACTCAGGATCAGTACAGGATAAGTAATGTAATGTATGTACACAGTGACTGTACCAGCAGAATAGTGAGCGCAGCTCTGGAGTATAATACAGGATGTAACTCAGGATCAGTACAGCATAAGTAATGTAATGTATGTACACAGTGACTGTACCAGCAGAATAGTGAGTGCAGCTCTGGAGTATAATACAGGATGTAACTCAGGATCAGTACAGGATAAGTAATGTAATGTATGTACACAGTGACTGCACCAGCAGAATAGTGAGCGCAGCTCTGGAGTATAATACAGGATGTAACTCAGGATCAGTACAGGATAAGTAATGTAATGTATGTACACAGTGACTGTACCAGCAGAATAGTGAGTGCAGCTCTGGATTATAATACAGGATGTAACTCAGGATCAGTACAGGATAAGTAATGTAATGTATGTACACAGTGACTGCACCAGCAGAATAGTGAGTGCAGCTCTGGAGTATAATACAGGATGTAACTCAGGATCAGTACAGGATAAGTAATGTAATGTATGTACACAGTGACTGTACCAGCAGAATAGTGAGTGCAGCTCTGGAGTATAATACAGGATGTAACTCAGGATCAGTACAGGATAAGTAATGTAATGTATGTACACAGTGACTGCACCAGCAGAATAGTGAGCGCAGCTCTGGAGTATAATACAAGAACCAGGATCAGACAGGATAAGTAATGTAATGTATGTACACAGTGACTGTACCAGCAGAATAGTGAGTGCAGCTCTGGAGTATAATACAGGATGTAACTCAGGATCAGTACAGGATAAGTAATGTAATGTATGTACACAGTGACTGTACTAGCAGAATAGTGAGCGCAGCTCTGGAGTATAATACAGGATGTAACTCAGGATCAGTACAGGATAAGTAATGTAATGTATGTACACAGTGACTGTACCAGCAGAATAGTGAGTGCAGCTCTGGAGTATAATACAGGATGTAACTCAGGATCAGTACAGGATAAGTAATGTAATGTATGTACACAGTGACTGTACCAGCAGAATAGTGAGTGCAGCTCTGGAGTATAATACAGGATGTAACTCAGGATCAGTACAGGATAAGTAATGTAATGTATGTATACAGTGACTGCACCAGCAGAATAGTGAGTGCAGCTCTGGATGTAACTGATAAGTAATGCAATGTATTTATAAAATTTACTAAACTTTTTAAGGTTTAGGTTCACATTTGTGTTGAAGCCTCCATAAGAATTTCCACTGCAGATTTTGTCTAAAATCGGCAGAAACCCGGCGGACCCCATTATATATAGTCAATGTCAATGGTGTCCATGGATAACCATTTTTTAGCTGATGGGCTCTCCGTCTTTCGGGTCCCCATGGGACCTGAACAACGGAGAGCTGAAGGCTAGTGCGAACATATCGTAAGACGTCTGTAATGTGGGGTGGAAAGGATTTTTTTGTGTTTAAGGGAAAGTGTCTAGGCAATAAATCTGATTCAGTGGATGTTTTCTCTTGTGACCGTGTACAGATCTCACATCAATTATATTTCCCTGTTTGATGTGATGATTTCGACAACAGAATCTGCAATCGTTTAGCTCAGCCTTTCTATATAATTGCTGTCAGGACCTCAGTTGTAAATCAGGAAATTATTTCTGAATGTTTAACAATTTCCTATAATTAAAATCACATCCCGGCTCTGTCTTAGTTAGAAGAGTCTATGTTTGGGGAGGTTTTTTATTCTCTCTGTACACAATAATGTCATTTGTGATGCTAATTCTACTCCACATTCGGTTGTAAAGGACTTTGTGGATTGTGTGGTGCACCCTTGGGAACTATACTGTTTAACCCCATCTCCCACCGTTGCCTTCTATACATTAATTATATAGATTTTTCCATCTTAATGGCACATAAAGTGACTATAATTATTCTTCTCAGCGATTACGCTAATACTCATGAAGGCTACACGTCTGTAGGACACGTTACATGGTTTGCAGCTAAACAGTGAAGATCTAAGAGGACTTTAAATTTTAATAGCCCTTGTTTGTTCTATAGGACATAGAGGAAATCAGAAGATACACGGAAGTTGTCAAGAAGTCGTCTCGGTATAGACGTTGATGACGTCACTAAGATAGGTCATGAATGTCGAATGGTAGAGTGTTCAACCTATATGACCCCTGCTTGAATGGAGTTCTACAACCTTTCCTAAGCGCTCCATGTCAATTTTGCAGTGGTACCCATGTGTGGCTACCACTCCATTGACTTCTACTGGGCCGCTAGAGATCCTGGCAACCCCATAGAAGTAAATGGAGCCGTTGCCAAACATGGGCACCACTCCCCCATTCACATGGAGCACTCTTATGTCCCCATTTTTGTCATCACTAGGTGTCCCAGTGGGCAGTGCCCAGCGATCAAATTCTTGCCTTTTGTCCACTGGATACAGGAGAAGTGGCTATAGTGGAACAACCTGTTTAACGCCATCTTTTTGCATCTTTCAATAGGTGCAGCTCCACTGATTCCAGCACAGTTCGATTTTTTTTTTTTTATCTCCTACCATTCCCGAGCAATCATTTCTGTTGGTTTCAGCGACCAATATGCTAATCAGGCTCTCTACTGTCAGGTGGGTGGTACTGCACTGGAGCGGATAGTCTAGGACCACCCACCTGACATCAGAGAGCCTAATTAGCATATTGGCTGAAACTAATAGAAATAATTGCTCAGGAATGGTGGGGAGTGGAGAAAAAAATCCAACTGTGCTGGAAACAGTGGAGCGGTGTCTATTGAATGATACAAAGAGATGGAGTTGGTGGAGGTGGTGAAAGGTCCTCTTTAAGAACCCACTCACTGGACCAAAGCAGAGAGCTAACGTCATCTGTCTTTATGGTGGACTCCATCCATCCATATATTACCTGGACAGACATTGGATGAATTTCCCTGGTGGGTATTTTTGAAGCCAGAACCGATGTATTCAGTGGTTTACTAGACGGGCATCTCTATAGAAAGTTTTCCAGGATTTTAATATTGATAACCTATTTTTAGGATAGGCCATCAATATCATAGAGTGGTCTGACTACTGGCACCCTCCCTGATCAGCATTAGGAAGGGGCTGCAGAGGTAAGGCTATTGCTGTGGCTTCTTTATGTGGCTTTATATTCTGTATTGGCTGTATCCGGTCGCTTGAACAAGACACAGCTGCGGTAAGCTGCAGTACCACTCACAGCCACTACAGATGTATGGCACTATGCCTGTAAATGAAGGATGTGCAGCACTGCGGCCTCAAGCTGATATGCTAGAAGTGTATTCAGAGGAAAGGTCTAAGCGGCCCAATTTCGCGTCAGATTCCATAGAGAAATTGGTTAAGCAGAAATCACTAAAGCTAAATTTTTCATCAAATGCCACTGTGTGAACATATCCCAATCCTACTATTACTTGCAGGACAGATGTGAATGTTGCAGTCCATGTATAGCATCATATGTTGCAGAATTGAATACATTGAGATTGTGTGATTCGGCTCTGACCAGGATTATGTTCATCTAGTCCTAGTCCAGTGGAATATTCTCATTCGCTTGAGCTAAGGAAATGTGACTGGTCTGCCCTACGAATACTCATTCACATGAGACCATCAAGAGAGACGTATATGGAAGACCTTGTTTCTTTGAAATGGGTTGCATAGAATTTCTCAGTAATATGGCATTGTATGTAATCGCCAAGCAATGCCACCTGCAGTGCCCAGGGATGTCTTATGCCACCATAAAATCTCTGTGCACTTGACTCTGAGGTCTTGGAAAAATTTAGCAGCCGTATAAAATTCCAGTAGACAATAGCTACATGAGTGGATGTTGTAAGTATGGAGAATATGCAATTTCCTCAATGAATAATCTCATTTCCAGCTATTATGGCCATTGTCCTCCCCACAATCCCTTATTTACAGCACTACCAGATCCAGCGTCCTCTATAATCATACAGAACAATGGCGGCGACAGGTGAGAGGCTTCCGCTTATAAAGCCTACAATGTAAACCATTAGATTAGATTTTTCCTAGAACCAGAGTGTAAGTACCATTCACGTACTTATCTGAAAGGTTTACATCTCAAGGACCTCGCTGCGTTTCCTTTAATGGTTATCTTCACGTCCTTCTATACTTGTTGTCTTTGCAACACGTGAATTGACCTTAAAGCCAGATTAACATTTGACCTTGTGTCTTCTACTGTAGATGATGACGGAAAATATCCGTATCAATGTACAGAGGAAACTGGTACTTATCTGAAGGTAAAGATCTACCAACATGAGATGGAAAGACTTAAAGGGGTTGACTATGAATTATAACAAAAAAAAAAAAAAATCCTTGCCTATGTACCTATCCCCAGCACTCTGTTGTACAGTCCCCTTTCCCTCCCGAGCCGTGACTCACCTAGCCAGGAGGTTCACGAAAAAGTCAAAAAAGCCACAACCAGAATACTTTAGTGCTGAGTTATCTCTCCTGAAAATTAAATGGATCAGACATGTTGAAATCCAACAGCTCGATCCTTCTTTCCACTGACCATTGTCTTTGTGGAGAGTTCCATACCCATTAGATGGTTGGCCAGTCCCATCAAAATCATCAGGTTTGGCCAACATTACTCTGTGTGTGGCCAGCTTTACTTGACATGACTTTTTGCCCCTGCAATATGAATATTGAGTATTCTACTGATTTTTCCAGCCACTTATCCTTTATTATTGTCATGGTGACAACTCCTAATAGGGCATATAGACCTCACAGAAGGTGGTCCTCCACTTGGGAACCTCCTCTACTCTATTTCCTGCATTTCTAAGCTTCTCTTCCGACAGGGGCGGTCTATGTCCTCTTGAGTTTGGCTTTGTCAGTGACCAGATCTACAGATATGTTCTTCCTTATCTTTCCTCTTGGCTCATCTCCTCAGATGTGTACCATGAGATGACCAGCTTTTAAAAAGATGTTATGTAACGATAATACTTAGAATGTCTATCCTAATTCTCTTTGTGTTTTCCCACCCAGTGGTTGTGATATAAGTTGCGGCCCCTCAAAGGTTTTTCTAGCATGTCATGATATGGTATTGAATTTGAGAAATTTGACTCTATGCAGGAATCATAACATGTCACCAATGCTATTGTTCTAGATACCATGCCAAAAAGTCACCTTCCTTGATGTTGTCTTGGCATACTCAGGGCATCTGGCATTCCCTATGGGTCCCTCTTCCAGGCTTCTGGGTGATGTCATATGCTCTAGGGTCACCGTTGAGTTCTGTTATTGAACTGGGTGACCCTGGGGTGCATGACGTCATCCAGGAGGATTTAAGCAGTCCCAAAAGGAGCGCTGGATGCCATGAGGATGCTCAGAAGAGGTGAAGGTGATTATGAATGTTTTTTTTTTTTTTTTTACACCTCCCCTGGACCTCCAAAGATCTCAGATTATAATAATTTCACTACTGGCTGGCAGGTTCTTTACTATAAGACCAGTGAGACTATGGAACGTTTTAGCACAGAATGTTGGAATGGTTCATTTATTGTAAAAGTTGAAGAGGGGCCTGAATGCACTTTTTGAAAAATGTTATTCTACAAGTCAGATTCTGGATATGGAACGTTGACAATGGGTTTAAACAATTGAAACATTTTGGGTTAGGAAGGAGTTTTTCCTTTTTTTTTTTTTTTTTTTTGGCCTTGCTCTGGATCAACACTGTAGGGTTATGCTGTAAGTTTGGACTCGATGGACAATTAACTATTGTATGCATCTATGAGTAGTGAAGAACTATCTTCTGTGTTACTAGCAGTGGTATTCCAAGCATTTTTGCACCCTGTCTTTCAGTGGTAGAGGTGGCCGCTAGTTCCAAGCACTACTACAGTGATTATGGAGTAAATTATTTTTTCCCTCCAATGTTGCAGTGTTTTTAAGGTCATTAAGGGTGACTGTCAGGAAAACCATTGCCTTCTTTTCAGAGGTTTTCTTGAATTCTTGCTATACTGTAAACCTATAAAAACTCTTACATATTCTCTGGAGGAAATGGGTCATTTGCTGACGCATTTTTCTCCCGACATTTCATAGATACAATGGTGGTGTTTGTATGTCGTCTCCTGAAATTAACGACATTACACTGTATGGATTCCATGTCTCTCGGAAACTTGTCTTATTTAATTAGCTGTCATGTTTTCAAGCCTTTGTCACCGATTTGTCCAAAAATATAATGTACAATTCATTACTATGAACTAAAGTCTACATTTACCGATAAACACCAGTAAATAAGAGGATTCCAACAGGCCATGGTGAGAGATTGGTCATCCAAATATGTTAAAAAAGAAAATCTTTTGGCAGGGTGAAATACAGTCCTCTTCTAGTTCCGTCTTCCCAACTGCATAAGCTAAGAGATAAAAAAATAAAAAATAAAAAGTTTCTGGAAAATACAAAAAGTTCTACCAATGCCATACAAGTGCTGAGCATCAGGGACTATCCTGTTGCCATTTTTGCTAAGTGCTTATCATTATTCACCTCCTTCACTTCCTTTGTATAATGAATTTTATTTCCATATATCAGGACATGTCCAGTCAAGAGGACAGGTTAGAGTAGACATCTGTGCAGTCGGAAATTAGAAAATACATCTGACCTATCACACTGTTAACAGTCTTATATTTTATATAATTTGACAAAAATGGTGAAATTTTAATCTCTTATGATCACATTTGAAAAACCAGAAAAACCTATCTTTATGGATGCCTTTGCTTTTTGCAATTTCAAAAACGGTACAGAGAAGAGTGGGATGCCATAGTTGAAGACCCAGCACCCACATTGCTATTGGTTTAGTTCAGGGGTCAGCAACCTTCGGCGCTCCAGCTGCTGTGAAACTACAACTCCCAACATGCTCCACTCTCTTCCATGGGAATTCCAAGACCAGCAGAGCAAGTATGCATGCTGGGAGTTGTAGTTTTACAACAGCTGGAGTGCCGAAGGTTGCCTACCCCTAGTTTAGTTGAAGAATTTGCAGACAAATGACGCTCAACCTTCCACCTTACATTGACCAATCATGAGAAGATGTAAGAAGGAATTATTCTTTAAAGAGTGAAACAAGAGGCTGACCAGCAAGAAGATGAAGGATAATACATGATACTATGGTATGGAGAACAAGATTTTCTTCTCCTGTGGTTGATAAATAGTTTGTGTACAACAACAACAGTTCTTCTCAAAATGAAGCCCAGCCTTCCAACTTACATTTACCAACCATGAGGACAAGTGAGAAGAAATTATTCTTGGACTAGTTGAAACAAGTAAGAGGTTAACCAGCAAGATAGATAACCAGCAAGAAGATAAATGATGGAACAAACAGAACATGGGTCATTATAGAGGACAAGTTCTCCTTCACCTTGTGTGGTTAAAGACTTTATGGACAACAAGAGAGTTCTTTTTGAATGAAGCCCAGCCTTCCACCTTACATTGGTCAATCATGAAAAGACGTGAGAAGAAATTTTTCTTGTAACAGTTGAAATGATTAGGAGATTGACTAACAAGAAGATGAACGATGGAACAAACATAACATGGGTCATTAAGGAGGACAAAGTTTCCTTCTCCTGCTTCTAGTGGAGAAGACTTTGTGGATGACAACGAGTTCTGTGAATAAATCCCAAACTTCAACCTTACACTGATCAAGCAAGAGAAGACGTGAGAAAAAATTATTCTTGAAAGTGAGCAATTAATTAAGAGGTTGAGTAGCAAGAAGGTGAATGATGGACACAGTTGAACATGGTTCAAGTTCTCCTTTTCTTAGGGTTGACAAAGACTTTGTGGACAACAGCAGAAACAATTCTTCTCAGAATGAAGCCCAATCTTCCACCTTACATTGACCAATCATGGGAAAACATAAGAAGAAATTACTCTTGAAAGAGTCAAAACAAGTAAGCAGTTGACCAGCAAAAAGATGACTAATGGAACAAAAAGATAATGGGTCATTATGGAAGACATTTTACCCTTCTCCTAAAGATCATAAAGACTTTGTAGACAGCAACAGAAGTTCTTCTCTTAATGAAGCCCGACCTTCCACCTTACGTTGACCAATCTTGAGAAGAAATTATTCTTGGAATAGTCGAAAAAAATAAGAGGTTGATCTGCAAGAAGTTAATGATGAAGCAAATAGAACATGGGTGATTATGGAGGACAAGTTCAACATAACATGGGTCATCAAGTTCTCCTTTGTCATGCCTAAAGGCATCTAAATGTACACAATATATAATACTTTCAGCTCCAAGTTTTTCCATAACAATGGACAATTTGTAAAACAAATCCCTTCATTACTGGATAAAGCTGCTAAAGGGTCTCCGTGTCAGAACAAGACCTAAACTTTTTTCCTGCCCTATCTTGAAATGTCAGCTGCTCCAAATAAGGAGTTCAGTGACATTTACGGAGATCAGCATGAAACCTGCATGTTAGATACTCATTTGCTTTCTATGCTCAGATACATCTCATTTATGAAATGCCATATGTGGAGCATGAAAACTTTATTTGTGCACAGCCTAAGTGAAAGAGGCGCCGAATGTCTTCCTCACGTGCTCTAATAGTTTGATAAGCAACAAGCTCATATGCATCACCTATATAATGCGGATCTGGAGAGCCAGCGGGAGTCGTCAGTGCATTGTACAAAACACGAGGTTGTTCGCAGCCTTTGCTCCTGTTGTTTGCAGTGTCTCGTGTTAATTACAGAGAATGGTAATATTGGGATGACAGCTCTGTGGGCTGCAGCCATTACCTTTTTATTCAGTTGTCAATCACTGCCTGTTCTCTGCCTGCTGAAATCTTACATTTGCATTCCCCTTCATTGCTCTTGCATTTTACTTGTAATATTATTTCCTCTGTTACTTTCTCCACCTTTGTATACTTGATGTGCCGTAAATATGTTTAGCGGTACCCTTTACCCTAATCTTTAGATGCATTTGTGTCTATGTGTATGTAGAGCTCTACTGTTTTTGGCAGTTTTGTATAGAAATGACTCTTAAGGGAAATGTCTTACCAGGACTCAGCATTTCACCCCAGTAACGTAACACAAAGCAGTATATAAACACGAAAACACAAAATTATTCAGAGTTAAAGGGAGTGTCACCAGACCCAATATATCACCCCAACCCCTCAGTTAGGTTAGGGACACCAGACCCCAATATATCACCCCAACCCCGCAGATAGATAGGTTAGGGTCACTTGAATCTAACAGTGTTTTTCCCTTGTGAATTGCTGCTTCTACTTTTTGGAACAATGAGGGCGCTGCTATTGCTCCAAGCAGGTAAGCAGCAAAGCCCTTGTTGCACCTAAGAACTCATTCGCATATTGACAAAAACAGCGACGGAGGTACAAATTCACAAAGGGAAAACACTGTTTAAAGAGGATCTTTCACCACCTCCAACAAGTCCTCTTTGCAGTCCTCTGATTTAATAGCTGTTGCTCCACTGTTTCTGATACAGTTGGACTTTCTTCTCTAGTCCCCACCATTCCTGAGCAATCAGTGCGTTAGTTTTGTTACCTGACATGCTGTTTAGACTCTGTACTGTCAGGAGGGCGGTGTCAGACAGGAGCAGACAAGGGGTGAGATTCTGAGAGCCACACCCCCCTACCTGACACTGTCCTTCTGACATTACAGAACTTAAATAGCACATCAGGCATCAAAACTAACTAGAATTGGTGGAGGTGGTGAAAGTTCCTCTTTAATTCAGGTGACACTAACCTATCTATCTGCAGGGCTGGGGTGATATGCTGGGTCTGGTGACACTAACCTATCTATCTGCAGGGCTGGGGTGATATGCTGGTTCTGGTGACACTAACCTATCTATCTGCAGGGCTGGGGGGGATATGCTGGGTCTGGTGATACTAACCTATCTATCTGCAGGGCTGGGTGATATGCTGGGGTCTGGTGACACTAACCTATCTATCTGCAGGGCTGGGGTGATATGCTGGGTCTGGTGACCCTAACCTATCTATCTGCAGGGCTGGGGTGATATGCTGGGTCTGGTGACACTAACCTATCTATCTGCAGGGCTGGGGTGATATGCTGGGTCCTGGTGACACTAACCTATCTATCTGCAGGGCTGGGGTGATATGCTGGGTCTGGTGACACTAACCTATCTATCTGCAGGGCTGGGGGGGATATGCTGGGTCTGGTGACACTAACCTATCTATCTGCAGGGCTGGGGTGATATGCTGGGGTCTGGTGACACTAACCTATCTATCTGCAGGGCTGGGGTGATATGCTGGTTCTGGTGACCCTAACCTATCTATCTGCAGGGCTGGGGTGATATTCTGGTTCTGGTGACACTAACCTATCTATCTGCAGGGCTGGGGTGATATGCTGGTTCTGGTGACACTAACCTATCTATCTGCAGGGCTGGGGTGATATTCTGGTTCTGGTGACACTAACCTATCTATCTGCAGGGCTGGGGTGATATGCTGGTTCTGGTGACACTAACCTATCTATCTGCAGGGCTGGGGTGATATGCTGGGTTCTGGTGACACTAACCTATCTATCTGCAGGGCTGGGGTGATATGCTGGGTCTGGTGACACTAACCTATCTATCTGCAGGGCTGGGGTGATATACTGGGGTCTGGTGACACTAACCTATCTATCTGCATGGGCTGGGGTGATATGCTGGTTCTGGTGACACTAACCTATCTATCTGCAGGGCTGGGGGGATATACTGGGGTCTGGTGACACTAACCTATCTATCTGCAGGGCTGGGGTGATATGCTGGGGTCTGGTGACACTAACCTATCTATCTGCAGGGCTGGGGTGATATGCTGGGTCTGGTGACACTAACCTATCTATCTGCAGGGCTGGGGTGATATACTGGTCCTGGTGACACTAACCTATCTATCTGCAGGGCTGGGGTGATATGCTGGGTCTGGTGACCCTAACCTATCTATCTGCAGGGCTGGGGTGATATACTGGTCCTGGTGACACTAACCTATCTATCTGCAGGGCTGGGGTGATATGCTGGTTCTGGTGACACTAACCTATCTATCTGCAGGGCTGGGGTGATATGCTGGTTCTGGTGACACTAACCTATCTATCTGCAGGGCTGGGGTGATATACTGGGTCTGGTGACACTAACCTATCTATCTGCAGGGCTGGGATGATATACTGGGGTCTGGTGACACTAACCTATCTATCTGCAGGGCTGGGGTGATATGCTGGGGTCTGGTGACACTAACCTATCTATCTGCAGGGCTGGGGTGATATGCTGGGGTCTGGTGACACTAACCTATCTATCTGCAGGGCTGGGGTGATATGCTGGTTCTGGTGACACTAACCTATCTATCTGCGGGGCTGGGGGGATATGCTGGGTCTGGTGATACTAACCTATCTATCTGCAGGGCTGGGTGATATGCTGGGGTCTGGTGACACTAACCTATCTATCTGCAGGGCTGGGGTGATATGCTGGGTCTGGTGACCCTAACCTATCTATCTGCAGGGCTGGGGTGATATGCTGGGTCTGGTGACACTAACCTATCTATCTGCAGGGCTGGGGTGATATACTGGTCCTGGTGACACTAACCTATCTATCTGCACGGGGCTGGGGTGATATACTGGTCCTGGTGACACTAACCTATCTATCTGCAGGGCTGGGGTGATATGCTGGTTCTGGTGACACTAACCTATCTATCTGCAGGGCTGGGGTGATATACTGGGTCTGGTGACACTAACCTATCTATCTGCAGGGCTGGGATGATATACTGGGGTCTGGTGACACTAACCTATCTATCTGCAGGGCTGGGGTGATATGCTGGGGTCTGGTGACACTAACCTATCTATCTGCAGGGCTGGGGTGATATGCTGGGGTCTGGTGACACTAACCTATCTATCTGCAGGGCTGGGGTGATATGCTGGTTCTGGTGACACTAACCTATCTATCTGCGGGGCTGGGGGGATATGCTGGGTCTGGTGATACTAACCTATCTATCTGCAGGGCTGGGTGATATGCTGGGGTCTGGTGACACTAACCTATCTATCTGCAGGGCTGGGGTGATATGCTGGGTCTGGTGACCCTAACCTATCTATCTGCAGGGCTGGGGTGATATGCTGGGTCTGGTGACACTAACCTATCTATCTGCAGGGCTGGGGTGATATACTGGTCCTGGTGACACTAACCTATCTATCTGCAGGGCTGGGGTGATATACTGGTCCTGGTGACACTAACCTATCTATCTGCAGGGCTGGGGTGATATGCTGGTTCTGGTGACACTAACCTATCTATCTGCAGGGCTGGGGTGATATGCTGGGGTCTGGTGACACTAACCTATCTATCTGCAGGGCTGGGGTGATATGCTGGTTCTGGTGACACTAACCTATCTATCTGCAGGGCTGGGATGATATACTGGGGTCTGGTGACACTAACCTATCTATCTGCAGGGCTGGGATGATATACTGGGGTCTGGTGACACTAACCTATCTATCTGCAGGGCTGGGGTGATATGCTGGTTCTGGTGACACTAACCTATCTATCTGCAGGGCTGGGGTGATATGCTGGTTCTGGTGACACTAACCTATCTATCTGCAGGGCTGGGGTGATATGCTGGTTCTGGTGACACTAACCTATCTATCTGCAGGGCTGGGGTGATATGCTGGTTCTGGTGACACTAACCTATCTATCTGCAGGGCTGGGGTGATATGCTGGGTTCTGGTGACACTAACCTATCTATCTGCAGGGCTGGGGTGATATGCTGGGGTCTGGTGACACTAACCTATCTATCTGCAGGGCTGGGATGATATGCTGGTTCTGGTGACACTAACCTATCTATCTGCAGGGCTGGGATGATATACTGGGGTCTGGTGACACTAACCTATCTATCTGCAGGGCTGGGGTGATATGCTGGTTCTGGTGACACTAACCTATCTATCTGCAGGGCTGGGGTGATATGCTGGTTCTGGTGACACTCCCTTTAACTCTGAATAACTCTGACAGGCAGAAACAGTGACCTCTAATTCAGGAAAAAAAAATCTAGTGATTTCTATGAAAGTAAATATGTTAGAAACTATGTATCTAATTTATTATATAATAAACTATTTATAATATCATTAAAAATAATATTTTTAATTTGTAACTTTTTACCGACTTCATCCAAAATTGGTTCCGACTCCTGACTTCACAGCCCTATTGAGCATTTTGCTAAATCCCCCCCCTCCATTTGTCTGATATAGATATAGTCAAACCAGCTTAGATGAAAATATGAACCAAGAGTTATATTCAGTGTGACAACAAGCAGAGATCATAGAACCAATGATACAAGTATAGTAGTAGATTGTGTTATTTTGTAATGTACATTAAATATGAATTACTGGAAAGCCCCTTTAAGTTTTCTCAATATACAGAGTCTGAAATCCCATAATAACACCAGCGAGATTCCTCTTTTCCTTCTGACCGTCTGTCTTCTTAATTGTCGGAGAATTTCTAATTGTTGCACTGGAAATTAAACTGTCGTCTTTGGGGAATTTAGTGAAGAAAACTCCTTTTGGAACTATTATCCAGTCAATTAATCACTACATTTACAAACACAAATACTGTACACTGAGCGCCCATCATATCCTGGAGGAAAAAAAATCTGGGTTTCCATAGTTATGCCAGATTTAAAACTTTTGAGACTACTCCTATATATTGTGTTGATTATGGGTTAATTCCTGCATTAGACATTTATGGGCCGGTTGGAACATCTATAAGTTAGAGTACCAGGGCTCACAATTATGAAAAATTATATTAATGGGGTATTCTAATAATATTAAAAAAAAAAAAAAATTTGCTATTGTGTTGTGTTCCATCCATACATCTGTACTCAATGCAGCACATAGGGATGGTCATTTCAAATGGCTATATCTCTGGTTTTATACTACCTGGTAAATGGTTCTGGTATTAGAAGAAAGCTGAGATTTGAAGTACTAGCTATAAAATAATCAGAGCTATCGGAAATGTGATTATAATATGCGGTATGTTCTACAATTTTGTCTGAGAATCTCCGCTTTCTTGTGATACCAGAACCAATTTTTTAGGTGATATAAAACCAGAGAGAGAGCCATTTGAAGTAACCCCCTCCCCTTGGCAAAATTGCTTCAGCTCTGCATATTTACAATATAACTGTGTACGGATATTCCCTAGTAACAGCTCAGTTAGAGGGTTGATAAGGAGAATATTACAGCCTGTTTTCTATTAAAAAGGGAGTTAGATAGATTAATAAAGTATACTACAAAAATGGTCTCCAAACACCCCCTGACACAATGGTGAAAAACAAAAAATAAAATAGTAGTTACTCTTTAAGTTGTGGCTATCTGATCAGTGGTGGTCTAACCCCTGGGACCCCGAAAGGATGCAGTGATACTCTGTGAAACTGCTGGTAGAGACGGGTGAACCATGCAAGATTCATTATGAATATTTGCGAGGTACATCCACCAGTTTCATTTCGTACTGAACTTGTCCATTCCAAACGTTCTATTATTATACCCAGGGGCCTCTTCAGATCCCAGAACATAATAATTGGAGGTCCAGGGTAAGAATAATAAATAGTCACACTACTTTCCCTGGGTTGCCTCGCATGATTCCAGCTTTGGGGTATAATACAGGCAGCAACTCAGAAAAATTAATCTAGTAAATTTAGAGCTTCCCAGTTATTTTTCTTTGTTATAGTGGACATGTACTTTATATATAAGTTGTAAACTGATACACAAATGTAGACATACTTTTTAGTGTTAGTTGCTTCTTATTTACAGCATATCCACAGGATATGCCATATATTTGCCTGATGCAGATTCCACCTTTGGCTATACGCAACCATCCACCTGTCCATTCACTCACCAGACAGGACACCTGCTTGGGCGACCAAAGGTGGATGAGAGAATATCCCTTTAATTTTTTCAACGTATAAATTCCCTTTAAAGGGAGTCTGTCACCAGACCCAGCATATCAATCCTGCCCTGCAGATAGATAGGTTAGGGTCACCTGAATCATATGGTGTTTCCCCCTTGTAAATCGCTGCCTCCATTGCCGAGATATTGCAGTTTTTTGGAACAATATGGGCGCTGCCATTGCGCTAAAGAGCTCATTTGCATATGGACAAAAACAGCGATATCTCGGCAACAGAGGCAACAATTCACAAAGCAATAACACCATTTGGTTCAGGTGACCCTAACCTATCTATGTGCGGGGATGGGTTGTTATGTTGGGTTCTGGTGACACACTCCCTTTAAATGTAGACAGCGTATAGCCAGAATGATCATAAATTCTCACGTATCCTGAATGCAGGGAGCGTATTAGCCACTTAGTTTTGAGCAGTAGAAAATAATAGTTAAATCCATGTTCTCCTAGACGGCCATTATGGTCAATACCTGCAAGTAGATGAAAGCCACCAGCTTACGGGAGGAGGAGTACACGACGGTATAAACACATTTTTTGCATTGTAAACCCTCACGGAAGACATCATTGTGTGTCACAGGGGTTGAGATTTTATCCAGGGAGTAAAGCTTGTAACCATGGTGAAATTTGCCTGTTCCTTTAGAGCTACTCGTTTTAATCTGTTACTTTTTTTTTTTTCTCTGCATTTCATTGCTTGCCCGCTACTGAAAGAAGTCTACGGAAACGGTGCTTATGACGAAGGGTGGAAAAAAAAAATTTAATAAAAAATAAGAGCAAAGATTGAGAAATGTTAGTGCCTTTGGTAATATTATCAGTTTATTCAGGCCAAAAAGTAATTTTCTGTTTGCATGATGAGAAAATATACTTCAAACCTGCACATTGCGTCTCGGAGATAATCTTTCTTAAAAGGTCTGACAAGACTAATCTCCTTACAATATTTTGCATTCCCTTAGCTATTTTGTAATAAGTGGAATTAAACTCTACGTGCTGGCTGCAGCAAAATCCGTACAGTGAGATAGTGATGGAGAGACTGTCAGACAAGGCATCTTCCCAGAAGGGCTGCTCCGCCTGACTTTGTGAGGTGCTCCCACTTGAGTTTTTAAAGTTCTGTTCACATCTTCTGAACTCTCGTTGCATTATTATGGAATCCACCAGGGGCGCCGCGTGACTAAAAGCTCATGGGTCCTGGTGCAAAAACTCAGCTTGGCCCCACTGCACAAATTTTCCTCACAGCTGTCATCCCCATATTATCCGTCCATTTTAGCAGAATTCATATTTATTTGCAAGTCTGGATCCAGACCACAATGGAGACGTGTTCACAATTCTGTCTGTGGACACAAGATTCCCATCCCATGTCTGTGCCCCCCACACTGTAATTGTGCTCCCTTTTGTGCTACAGCCTCCCCCACAGAATCCCTCCTTGACTATATGCTGCTGTCCAGCTAATATTTTTTGTAATTAAAAGGTTTAATTTTTTTTCTTTTATGACTTTGGAAGGCAGTACATCATAAATCTTCTCCCTCCAAGGCACCAGAAGGCAGGGGTAATAAATTTACGATGCACAAGCTGTAAGCCAGAAAGGAGTTCAAAGAAGTTTAATCATCCTTAGTGTGGTGAGCATGACCTGTGGGACCCCCTGGCTTCTGGGCCCGGTCAGGTGCGACCGCTGCAACCCCTATAGTTGTGCCAGTGGACTCCACAACAGCCTGAAAGGTAAACATCTACACTCTTTGGGTATGTCGAGTTCTGTTAAGGTGCTGTTGTTTTGATGGGACATGTACCACCATTAGTCCTATCATATATGGTAGAGCCTTCAATGCAGATATGAGAAGAGCTGTAGACGTACGTCTATGCTCAGTAATGGATTGTCATTATCATTTCCATTGGTGTTGAAATCAGGTATAGCAGCCTTACACACGGGGACAAAATTGTTGGTCCCCGCCCTCATTTAATGAAAGAAAACCCCACAATGGTCACAGAAATAACTTGAATCTGACAAAAGTAATAATATATAAAAATTCTATGAAATTGAACAAATGAAAGTCAGACATTGCTTTCCAACCAGGCTTCAACAGAATTTTAAAAAAAAGAAAACTCCTGAAACAGGCCTGGACAGAAATGATGGTTCCCTTCACTTAATATTTAGTTGCACAACCTTTTGAGGCAATCCCTGCAATCAAACGATCCCTGTAACTGTCAATGAGACTTCTGCACCTCTCAGCAGGTATTCTGCCCACTCCTCATGAGAAACTGCTCCAGTTGTCTCGGGTGTGAAGGGTGCCTTTTCCAGGCGACATGTTTCAGCTCCTTCCAAAGATGCTCAATAGGATTTAGGTCAGGGCTCATAGAAGGCCACTTCAGAATAGTCCAATGTTTTCCTCTTAGCTATTCTTGGGTGTTTTTAGCTGTGTGTTTTGGGTCATTATCCTGTTGCAAGACCCATAACCTGTGACTGAGACCAAGCTTTCTGACACTGGGCAGCACATTTCTCTCTAGAATTCCTTGATAGTCTTGAGATTTCATTGTACCCTGCACAGATTCAAGACACTTTGTGCCAGATGCAGCAAAGCAGCCCCAGAACATAACAGAGCCTCCTCCATGTCTCACAGTAGGGACAGTGTTCTTTTCAAGATATGCTTCATTTTTCCATCTCTGAACATAGAGCTGATGTGCCTTGCCAAAAATTTCGATTTTTGTCTCATCTGTCCATAGGACATTCTCCCAGAAGCTTTGTGGCTTGTCAACATGTAGTTTGGCAAATTCCAGTCTGGCTTTTTTTATGATTTGTCTTCAACAATGGTGTCCTCCTTGGTCGTCTCCCATGAAGTCCACTTTGACTCAAGCAATGACGGATGGTGCGATCTGACGCTGATGTTCCTTGAGCTTGAAGTTCACCTTTAATCCCTTTAGAAGTTTTTCTGGGCTATTTTGTTACCATTCGTATTATCCTTCTCTTAGATTTGTCATCAATTTTCCTCCTGTGGCCACGTCCAGGGAGGTTGGCTACAGTCCCATGGATAAATTTCTGAATAATATGTGCAACTGTAGTCACAGGAACATCAAGCTGCTTGGAGATGGTCTTATAACCTTTACCTTTAACACGCTTGTCTATAATTTTCTTTCTAAGCTCCTGAGACAACTCTTTCCTTCGCTTCCTCTGGTCCATGCTGAGTGTGGTACTCACCATGTCATCAAACAGTACAGCGAGTATCTGTAGCCCTATATACAGGCCACGGACTTATTACAGGATTGTAGACACCTGGGATGATAATTAGTGGACACACCTTGATTTAACATGTCCCTTTGGTCACATTATTGTCAGGGGAACCATCATTTCTGTCCAGGCCTGTTTCATGAGTTTTCTTTTTTTTTTTTTAATTCTGTTGAAGCCTGGTTGGAAAGCAATGTCTGACTTTCATTTGTTCATTTTCATAGAATTTTTATATATTATTACTTTTTGTCAGATTCAAGTTATTTCTGTGACCATTGTGGGTTTTTCTTTCATTAAACGAGGGGGACCAACAATTTTGTCCACGTGTGTATGGTTCGTATTGAAAGGCTTGGCCCTTGGACTTTACCGCAAATGTAGATTTTTGGCACTTGGGCCACATACATACAACCATACAATCTTCATGTTGTATGGAGTAGAAATATGGCATCTGTAGACTTCTATGGGACTGTATTATATTTCTGTAATTCTCAGATATCATACAGAGGCATGGCACATCAGGGTAAAGAAAAAAATGATGTTGTGTTATGGAGGTATTCAACCCTAAAAGCATTGCTGTGTATCACCATACTATAGTGAGATATGGAGCCTATTACTCCGAAGTATCAGTATACATATGCAGGGGTACTGGATGATACAATGATGATATGTAGAGGAGGTCAATAAAGGATTGGGAGAGATTTCTATATTTAATCTACTTCAGTGATCTCCGACTAGGACTGGACAGATTTATTTTTCAGTACCTTAGTTGGGTTAGCGTGAGAGTATGTTCACATGGAGGAACTTTAAGCTGATTCAATGGGAGTTCTCCGACCTAACAAACAGGATGCTTATTCTTTCCGCTAGCCAAAAATATTAAAATGAATGAGAGACTAATTTTAGATGCCTTCAGCCTCAAATTCCTACATGTGATTCTTGGGCAATAGGAAGCAAACATGGGAACCTAACAATATTTATTTTATGGATTTATATATATATTTTTTATCCCAACCAGACCTTTGTAACACCTGGGCTTCCCCATTGCAAATTCCATGTCAAAAATGAAAAATAGATCTGTAACCCCGAATGATGTTAAAATAACGAAATTCTGTTGCCAAAGCTATATGCACACTAACACATGCTTTATCTGTCAGTTAAAAACACGGCTAGCACACTGACCCATTCTTTTCTGTGGCCCCATACACACAGCCATGTATTATCATGGGTCCGTCTGGTTTCATCAGAAGTCTGGCATGGTGAACAACCCTTTATGGCATCTAAATGTCAGATTTCTGGCCATTCATCGGCAAAAATGGACAATTTTGGTCATCGAAAATCTATTGTGTAACTCCTCTAGCTGGTGTAAGCAGTAAGATTAGACCATTGGGTGTTGGATTGTTGGAATCCCAATATTTTCCAGACCTAGAATCCCAATGTTTATTTGCATACGTCCATGCATTACCAACATGACTTCTCATTATCGGTCTTAGCGGCCACATTATACATGCATCTTTGGAGAGCCGGAGCTGGCGGTGTGTCTCTATTGGAAACTGCTTTAACTGAGCCATGACTCTTTTCATTATGTTTAACACAAAGTCCCGTTTCTTTAGCAGTTGATCACTCAGATGAAAGCTTTTGCTCAGCAGCTTCGTGTATAAGATAATGTTCAGCCGAACAATTTTTCATGTAATACATTGTAAAGCGAGAGCAATTTTGTGCCGAGAAGAAAGAGCTCGACTGGAAAGTCAATCGAGGTGACCTTATTTAGAAAGTAATTAAACTACAGAATCGGCCAGAAATGGTTACATTAAAGAACAAGTTCATTTGTGTCAGCCCTGCGTAGAGCCGAAGTGCAGCCCGTGTGGCTTTTCCCCCCCGTTCGCTTGTCTTTTTTTTTTTCGTGCCCCCTCCCCTCGCTCTTGGTATTGTGCTGCGGTAGCCGGAGAAGCTTTGTGTCATGCCAGCTGTCAGTGTGCTACAGGCTGCGGGTTCACATGGCAAAGACTAATCACAGACCTAATTAGTATTTTGCAGCATTCTAGAAAGCCCGTCACTACAGATATGTAATAGACGTTACTTCTACTTATCACATGGGTTTCACATCGCTGCCTCCATTTCTATTTTGTGATATTTGCCATCTGTACTGAAGCTCCTTCCTGAATAGTTCGAGAGAATTTCGTGGCTATGCTACATGCCACATCAGGGGTGGGATCAGGCATTTTGGTGCTCAGGGCAAACTTAGTATTACCCCTTCCCTTTAATCCATGAATGTTTTTGCGACGGTGAGATCAGTCAAAAGGGGTTTCTACCAGGACTATAATATCGAAGACCAAAGTCAATAAAAGTTGGTGGGTCAACACCCAAGACCACCACGATCAGCTTTTGGAAGCAGCATCCATTTCTTTGGTGTCTTGGTCTGTTCATGGCCAAGTGAATGGGGCGGTGCTGCGATACCAGGCACAGCCACTATACAATGTATGGCGCTGAAAAGGCTTCGACACTTGTCCGAATGGTACTGATCGGTGACGATTCTGAGTATCGAACATCTATTGGTGACTTGTCTTAAGGATAGGTTATCAATATCATAGAACAGGGGACCCCTTTTAATGTGTAGCTTAGAGGGAGTAAACTTTATACTCAATATTGAGTGCATATTTGTGGGATATCATGTGAGAGTGTGGGGGTCTAACAATAGAAACTCTTCCATTTATTGCTGTCCAACTTGGTTGCCAACTCTGCTACCTCCTGTCCTGGCTATACATTAGGTAGGTGTTAGCTCAGAGCTTAAAAGGGTTTGTCAGGCTTATTAATTGATGACCTATCCTTAATATAGGTAATCAATTGAAGATCAGTAGACAACACCCAAGATCCCCGCCAATCACCTATTTGAAGAGAAGGCAGCATTCAGGTGAGCACTGCGGCCTCTTCTCAAAAAAAAAAAAAAAAAAATGCTTAGTACCATATACTGTATAGCAGCTGTGCTCATCCCATCCACTTGAATGGGACTGAGTTGCAAAAAAGGGTGTATGCCACTCCACCAGTCTCTGGTGCGCGAGTAGGGTTCCACCCTGTTGTCAAGGTAAGTAGAGACACTCGGCACTCCAATGAATTCCAGAGTATGCTAATTTTTATTGTACGAGGTAGCAGTCCAAAATATAGTCATATAACATTTCGATCCTGAACCTGGACCTTCATTAGACACAGATTGCACCAGGGTAGCCAAGTAGGGAAACCTATTTTTGTCCTCTATTCTGGGTGTTCATAATCAGCCTATTTGATTTTTATGGACACTGTAATTCTTTTTGTCTCCTGTGGGGGTGCTGCAGGGAAACTGAATACTCACTACAACTAGATTACTCACAGGATATAGCTAATCGTTCTGGATCCCAGCAGGAGGAAACTTATAGATAATCTTATTCTAAAGTGACCCTTAAGTGTGAAAAGTAGAGAACTCATTTAAGCCACATGGAAATATAAAATTTCCAAGGAAACCAAGAATATTCTTGCTATTGATATATCTATGAAGGGGGCCATCTGCTTGGCTCCTGGACTGGTCCAACTCACTTGCTAGGTCTGCAGTATTCCGTCCCCCTCCTTGGGTGTAGACATGGGCCACCTCGCTGTTTTTGGTTTGCGCTATTATTACACCAGGTTATCAGGGGCGACAGAGAATGTAATCTATATTCCCTCCCTTTATAATTTGGGTCATCTCGCTCCTCTCATATTGACAATTCCCAAGTACACAAGCAACATGAAGCGCAGGATTTGGCCTCCGGCCATAGTCATTTTAATGACAGAAATGTGATTTGTTTTGTGATAAGAGCCATCGTGATTGGAAATGTTTTAGCTAGACGGAGGATGTGACATGAATATTATTATCTGTGTATCTCAGCAATTGTTGTGTTTATTCCACATGAACAGTCCGGAAATTTCTCATTGTTATGAAGGTATTTAAAGTAAAAAAAAAAAAAAAAAAAAAAACATTAAAGGGGAACCAAACCTAAAAACCAAACCGCAAGGAAATAATATCAAATGAAACCTCACATCATATATTTTGGTTTCTTTCTGTTTCAAAGCCTGTAAAATAGAAGAGATATATATGTATACTTGTCTTAGAAGGCAGCCATGTTGTCACTTCCCTAATTCTAGTGTGCATAAGCCAGGAAGTTTAGGATGGGGCTGGATTTAAAGAGGACATTTCACCACCTCCACCATCTTCAATTCTTTGCATCCTTCTATAGGTGGCGCTTCACTGATTCTGGCACCGTTGGAATTTTTGCTCTAGCCCCCCACCATTCCAGAGCAATCAGTGCTGTTAGTTTCAGTACAATTATGCTCTCTGCTATCGAGTGGGCGGTCCCTATCTTTCTGCTTCAACCCAGCACCGCCCACCTGACTGTAGAGAGCATAATTGTGCTGAAACTAACTGCACTGATTGCGCTGGAATGGTGGAGGCTAGAGAAAAAATTTCAACTATGCCAGAATCAGTGGAACGCCATCTATAGAAGGATGCAAAGCGTAAAAGTTGGTGGAGGTGGTGAAAGAATCCCTTTAAGTTGCATTATTTTTGTCTATGCAGTGAGCATAGACATTTTGTTGATAGGAATCTCTTGGTTGCCGGTGGTACTAACAGTACCAGCAGTAGTACACATAATGGCACCAGCTGGCTGCACCTCGGAGGAAGTGGAGCTCTTTGTGAGGGAAAGCGGCCATGTTTTCTAGTCCTGGATAACTCCTGTAAAACAATTCCGCCCCCGGACCTGCCCCAGATTAGCTGGACCACCCCTAAACCTATGGGGCCGCCTACTTTGAAGAAGGATTCTGTGAACTATTCCCCTTATCATGCCATGACACGCCCAATTTGTTGGGACTGTTTCCAAAAATTAGGGACTATCCCAGCAGATTTGGGACTGTAGACAACTATCTTTTCTAAATTCCTGAAAGGGAAGTTTACCTAATTATGCCATGGCAATCCTCCTTGTCCAAATTGCTGCTTAGTCAAATTCGCTTTGTTATGAGCTTGGGAAAGCGGGGTTACTACAAATTAGGTGCTCGAAGTTGCCCTGACACACCCTGATGTGTATGTATCTAATGTGTACACAATGGGGGATTTTACTGAAGTCTGTGTTGGCAGTGGCGTAACTAGGAATGGCTGGGCCCCAAGGCGAACATTTGACATGGGGCCCCCCCAAGCCGCCGCCCCCAACCCCCCCAAACCGCCGCCCCCAACCCCCCCCCACACACATACAAACCGCATTCCTGCGCACACTATTATGCCCCATAGTGGCCCCTGTACACGGTATTATGTCCCATAGTGGCCCCTGCACACGGTATTATGCCCCATAGTGGCCCCTGCACACGGTATTATGTCCCATAGTGGCCCCTGGACACGGTATTATGCAGCATAGTAGCCCCTGCACACAATATTATGCCCCATAGTGGCCCCAGCACACAGTAGTTTGCCCCATAGTGGCCCCGACACACAGTAGTTTGCCCCATAGTGGCCCCTGCACACAGTAGTTTGCCCCATAGTGGCCCCTGCACACAGTAGTTTGCCCCATAGTGGCGCCTGCACACAGTAGTTTGCCCCATAGTAGCCCCTGAACACAGTAGTTTGCCCCATAGTGGCCCCTGCACACAGTAGTTTGCCCCATAGTAGCCCCTGCACACAGTAGTTTGCCCCATAGTGGCCCCTGCACACAGTAGTTTGCCCCATAGTGGCCCCTGCACACAGTAGTTTGCCCCATAGTGGCCCCTGTACACGGTATTATGTCCCATAGTGGCCCCTGCACACGGTATTATGCCCCATAGTGGCCCCTGCACACGGTATTATGTCCCATAGTGGCCCCTGGACACGGTATTATGCAGCATAGTGGCCCCTGCACACAATATTATGCCCCATAGTGGCCCCTGCACACAGTAGTTTGCCCCATAGTGGCCCCTGCACACAGTAGTTTGCCCCATAGTGGCCCCTGCACACAGTAGTTTGCCCCATAGTGGCCCCTGCACACAGTAGTTTTCCCCATAGTGGCCCCTGCACAAAGTAGTTTGCCCCATAGTGGCCCCTGCACACAGTAGTTTGCCCCATAGTGGCCCCTGCACACGGTAGTTTGCCCCATAGTGGCCCCTGCACACAGTAGTTTGCCCCATAGTGGCCCCTGCACACAGTATTATGCCCCATAGTGGACCACCCATGAACGATTATTATACTGAAAAGACCCCAGAGTATAATGATCGGAGACCCAGTGGAGGAGAGAAACATAGAAAACACTGCAACTTAACTCTTCCTCGCTCCGGTGCACTCCCGTGCGCTACTTCAGCCATCTTCAATGTCGGACCGGATCTCGCGCGATCCAGGACGGCGTCGCGACGCATAATGACGTCGGCTAACGTCTGGGACGTCACCAAACAGGCCCGAAGCCTGCGGAGCAGCGGAGAGGTGAGTTACAGTGTTTTTTATGTTCGCTCACCTCCTCTGGGCCCCCGATCGTTATACTCCGGGGTCTCAAAAGACCTCAGAGTATAATGATAGCAGTGATTGTGGGGTTCGCGGTAGCGACTGCCACAGGGCTCCGGGCCCCGTAATGTTCCGGGCCCTGTGGCAGTCGCTACCACTGCTACCCCGGTAGTTACGCCCCTGTGTGTTGGTGTAATTTACACCAAATTTATCAAATTTTGCTAGATAAATTTGGTGCCTCTATAAGGGGTTGTCCAGAGAGTTTATTGTTAGTTACTTCCCTTGGAAGTTGACATGTTGCACCTAGAGCTTCTGGACTGGTCTGGACCCCGGGTCATGTGATTGGAACCAGCACCTAGTCCCTTTGTCGCTCCGATTCCTTCCTCCTCTCCCGTATTCATAGGTGTGTGCTATGGGGGTTGGCTTTACTGTAGTCTGAGGGAGGAGGTGGAGCAACCCTGGGGTCGGGTGCTGGTTCTGATCATGTGACCAGGCTTCGGAACCCCTAGGTGCAACAAAAACTCCCAGAGGAAGTAAATAAAATATAACTCCCTGAGCAACCCCTTTGTCCTGAGATGCTACTCCACTTTCTACACCACTCACTCACTGGAGTGAGATTGCAAAAATTTTTGCAAAAGGATCATTGCCATGGTAGAGGGTGGGTGGTGCATATTTACCAACTGTCCTGAATTTGCCGGGACAGTCCCAAATTTTTTGTAATTTGGTTATATGCTGGTCCAAAAACTGTGTCTTTTTCCCCAAACCCTACTCAAAATGGGCATTCTGGTTTGATTTGGGGTAATCCTGGGGGTGGAACTTAAAAGGGTTTTCCAGGACTTTTTAACTGAAGACGTTTCCTTAGAATAAGTCATCAATTGAAGATCCCTGAGGCTCTGACCTTTGTGGATCATCTGTTCGAAGTGGGTGTGGCTCTTCACAGGACATGTGACGTCATGTTCGTCAGTCATACACACGTGGACAAAATTGTTGGTCCCCCTCGTTTAATGAAAGAAAAACCCACAATGGTCACAGAAATAACTTGAATCTGACAAAAGTAATAATATATAAAAATTCTATAAAAATGAACAAATGAAAGTCAGACATTGCTTTCCAACCAGGCTTCAACAGAATTTTTAAAAAAAGAAAACTCATGAAACAGGCCTGGACAGAAATGATGGTTCCCTAAACTTAGTATTTTGTTGCACAACCTTTTGAGGTAATCCCTGCAATCAAACGATTCCTGTAACTGTCAATGAGACTTCTGCACCTCTCAGCAGGGATTTTGGCCCCTCCTCATGAGCAAACTGCTCCAGGTGTCTCGGGTGTGAAGGCTGCCTTTTCCAGACGGCATGTTTCAGCTCCTTCCAAAGATGCTCAATAGGATTTAGGTCAGGGCTCATAGAAGGCCACTTCAGAATAGTCCAATGTTTTCCTCTTAGCCATTCTTGGGTGCTTTTAGCTGTGTGTTTTGGGTCATTATCCTGTTGCAAGACCCATGACCTGCGACTGAGACCGAGCTTTCTGACACTGGGCAGCACATTTCTCTCTAGAATCCCTTGATAGTCTTGAGATTTCATTGTACCCTGCACAGATTCAAGACACCCTGTGCCAGATGCAGCAAAGCAGCCCCAGAACATAACAGAGCCTCCTCCATGTCTCACAGTAGGGACAGTGTTCTTTTCAAGATATGCTTCATTTTTCCGTCTGTGAATAGAGCTGATGTGCCTTGCCAAAAATTTCGATTTTTGTCTCATCTGTCCATAGGACATTCTCCCAGAAGCTTTGTGGCTTGTCAACATGTAGTTTGGCAAATTCCAGTTTTGTCAGATTCAAGTTATTTATATAACAATTGTGGGTTTTTCTTTCATTAAACGAGGGGTACCAACAATTTTGTCCACGTGTGTATGGCCTGATCGCAGTTTAGTCCCATTCAAGCGATACCAAGCACAGCCACTATACAGCGCTGTGTTTGGTAAGTAGTGAAATGGCCTCAGTGCTCTCCCGAATGCTGCTGCCTCTTTGAACAACTGATCGGCCGGGGGCCCAGGTGCCGGATCTCTGCTGATCTTTAATTGATGACCTATTCTAAAAATAATACACCCCAGAAAACCCTGTTAACCATTGCTATTCTGCAGACTGCAAATTGGGTAAGTATGGTGGTGGTGAAGGTTCCTAGGTCTCCAAGATGAAGGACACCCCAGGACACGTGCCCCATGTGCCTTTACCATAATCCAGCCCTGCTCTCGGGTTGAGAGTCAAAACATTTGAAATTTAGCTTTTGCTTTGCAGCGGAGTTTGCTGGGTTTTGTAGTCCCAGTACTTCGAGTGATCCTGATCTTACCTATCTCTGCACACAGGGACCTGATATGAACCCTATACATGACCTACTATGCAGAATACATGACATACTGTACGTAGGCCTTGACCATATTCCAGATTTGCATATTTGCGCCATTTATCCCGTAGACGCCGGCTCCTGGACATGCACAATATGTCTTCTGTCCAGGCCCTGCATAGATTACATCTGCTCAGGACTCCCAGTTTTAGGCTAAGAAGTGAACAGCAGGTTGTCACACTGCATCAGTACACAGCGTACAGTGATCTTAATTCCAGGACGTTCGCAGTAGAGAATTACCCCGGGGGGGGTCTTCTGCCATTTCAGGCTAATAGTTTGTAGCTGCTAATACCCGAGTGATTCCAGCTCTTAACATTGAATCTTTTCCATCTATTACGGGGATATTTGACTTGCAGATTTTCGTATCTCTGATTGTAATCTCATGATCTGGCCGTGTCTTGTGTTATTATTAAACCTAATTCCTGCGGTAAAATATTTACAGGCGTAATCTGAGGGACATCGAGGAGGACTGAGCAACATAGGGGCCGTTTAAGGTGACGTTCCTATGTCACTTAAAGGGGTTTTCCAGGACGTCTGTCCTTAAAATAGGTCATCAGTTGTGATCAGTGAGGACCCGACGCCCGGGATCCCTGCCGATACATTGAAGAGACGCAACACGAGCTCTACGTCCTCATCTTTGTGCTGATGATGTCACTTTCAACAGTCACATGGTACAGCAGATGCTCAGTCCCATTCAAATGATTAAAACTGAACTGCAATACCAAGAACAGCCACTATACAATGTACAGCACTGTGCTTGATA
The DNA here is from genome assembly GCA_947044405.1 of Leptodactylus fallax. NCBI lineage: Eukaryota > Metazoa > Chordata > Amphibia > Anura > Leptodactylidae > Leptodactylus > Leptodactylus fallax. The sequence continues at coordinate 5,662,005 of CAMRHE010000040.1, forward strand.
TGCAGTGAAGAGACTGCAATGCTCACCTGAATGCTTCGGACTCTCCATCTACCTGATCTGTGGTAGTCCCGGGTGTCAGACCTCACCGATCACATATTGATGACCTATCCTAAAGAATAGGTCATCAATATGGTAGTTCTGGAAAACCCCTTTAAGGACGTAAGGTAGTTTGTTTTTTTGCAAATTTTCCTTCCCCGCCTTCCAAAATTCATAACTTTTTTATTTTTCTGTCGACATAGCTATGTGAGGGCTTATTCTTTGCGTGACGAGTTGTTCTTTGGTAATTCTGGCACCATTTTGGGGTAGAAATTATGTTTATGTAGCATTTATTCACGTTTTTGGGGGGTCCGTGTGAAAAAAAAACACAATTTTAGCATTTTTTGCATTTTGTTTTTAGGCCATTCACACTGCATTAATAATGAACTGGCAGCTTTATCCGGGGGTCATTACAATGACGGTGATACCAGATTTATATTGGTTTTATCAGATTTTACCACTTTAACTCATAAAATGTCATTTTTTCAAAAATGAAGGATTTTTTTTAACCGTATTCTGAAGCCTATAGCTTTTTTACTGTTTAGTTGACGGAGATCTGTCAGGGCTCTTTATTTGCAGGCCAAGTTGTAGTTTTTATTGGTACCAATGTTTGATAGGTGTGACTTTTGGATCCCTTTTATTGCTATTTTGGGGCAGGCGAGGTGACAATTTTCACATTGCGGTATATTTTTTATACGGTGTTCACCATACGGGATAAATAACGCTATTTTTGGTTAGTGGGGACTTATACCCACATGGGGGTACTTGACATGTTTGTTTATTTTTTTTTTTTTACATTATTTTAAATTAAAAGGTGGATTTTTTTTGAACTTTTTATAATTTTTTTAAAACTATTAACCCTTCTATTTCTGAAAACATTTGTAATACTTTGCAGCATTTTTTTCTACAGCTGCCTAAAACTTTTGCACAATACTATGTAAATGAATAAATGACAAGTTGTACTAAAACTTTTCCCACAAGACTACATCACTCTGCTCGGTGCTTTATGGACCGCAGCTGTCACTCAGTAGTTAAAAATCTATCAGTAGCGCTGCCGAAAGTCTCACTGTAGTCTCACCTTAATCCGAGCCCGCAGGCAGACAGATGATTTTGCCGTCGGCTGATCAAGCCTCCAGCAGAAGAATCCACTGCTCCGGTTCATAGAGAAGGGCCCTTCTTTCTTAAGGCATATGGACAGGGGCGAGTCTTTGGTGGGACAACCAACTTGGAGGCTAAGGCCTCACGCGGCAAAAAGACCGCGGCGAAATTATATCACATTTTTTTTCAGCAGCGTTTTACATTGTGTTTTTGCAGTTTTCCTCTGTGGACTTTCTGCCTTTTTTTATACCTATACGGAAAAACCCAACATTTCCGTAGGTACGATTCACATGCTGCAGTTTTGAGTGTTTTTGAAAAAGTGACTTTTCCACTGCAGATTTTTTTCTGCAATGTGTGGATGGGATTAGCCAGAATCCAACTCTCTTTGCAGGTACTGTAAAACGCAACGTTTTTTGCCACGGTGGAAAAGCTGCATTTTCACAACGTGCGGGTTCAGGCTAAAGGGGAAATGTTACCAGAAAATGTCCTATTTTTTTTAAACCTAGTTTTTATGTTAAACCTATATTTTTAAGAATTTTTGATGATGTTTTTTAACATTAAGTCCTACAGATTTCACTTCTGCCACTAAGCTAAGTAATAGACTGATATTTGCCAATTCTGTGGGGTTTTTTTTTTTTTTGCAGCGGTCACCTCATTTACATCACAGACGGTTACAATAGAAGATAACACCTCTATAGATAACACCTCTGACTCATCATTACATCCACTAATGACAATCTCCTCCGCTGCACTGAGCATGTCTAGAAAACTCTCCCATAGACCTCAATGAGTCGGCTCCAGTCTATTGCTGCCTATGGCCATGAGACTGCTGTAAAGCAGATCACTAAATGCTGTTAACAGAACACAGGAGAAGCTCAGGCAAGATGGCCGCCCCCATAATCCTGTACAGGAAATAGAATAAAAAAAAATATCCAAAATTAGAAAATAAAAACATATTAGAAAAAGTGATTTCAAAATCTGGGTTTATTTAATAATAATTAAAAAAAAAATTGTGAGAAATTCCCTTTAAGGGAAGAAAAAAAAATTATATCTGAATTTTCCTTAATAATAATTTCTCTTTCCGCCTGACTGACTTGTCATGGTGTTTGTGACTATAGAGCGGGCCGCTGCAGACTTTCTGCGTATTCGTCAGCGTTTTGGTAGGTTAGCCGTGTCCTGAAGGCTCCAGATTTTGCTCCTGGTTACCCAATTACTTATGCATTATTGCAAATGACTTCTGCCACATTGGAATTCATAATGAAAACATTGCAGGGAATTGAAGTGCTCTCTGGAAGTCTCGAGCCCGCTCCATTAATCTGAGGCCGGTCAGGATTGAGTCATTACGTTCCCAGATGACAGGATGGATTAAGTGAGCAGCCCCTTCCAAAAGCGCTGTGTTATATTTTATCCCCCCCCCCCCCCGCCCCGAGTGCCTTGGGTCAGTGCCTGCCTGATCCGACCCGTTCCCGATCAGCCAATCCATAGCACTTAATTTAGGTTGTTGAATAATGTGTTAACTCGGGCCCTAATCTCCATTCACGTAGGCAGCAGACCGTAACTAAGTAGCAAGCGCAGCAAAAAAATTTCGGAATAAAATATACATAGGAAATAGGACGATTCCATATGCAAGAGATGCATTTTTAACGCGAGGCATATAGCTGTCAGGCTGCAATAATTTCCCTCCTTTTACTGCATATTCGGTGGTCGTAACGCCGGCGCGCTCGCTGTCTGCTGAATGGCGGTTGCGCTGATCAGAGCGTTTTGTCACGTATTGGCAAATAGTAAAATAATGGATTTATGGAGAATACTTATCTTCAGCGTTTTCTTTATTCATTTATGTATGAGAGGAAAGCAGCGGCAGAATTTTTTTTTTTTTTTTTTGCCGGCGTCTACCGTTCTGCTGTTCAAACACATAGTCAGAGACTACCGAGCAAAGTCGAAAATCCAGACGTAAGGGGGAAGGCAGGTGTGGCTAGATAAAGTAGAGATTAAAGGGGTTGTTCAGGTTAGGATAGTCATTGAGCGTGCCATCAAAGGCTACATGCACACGACTAAGTGTGCATGTCCAGGGGGGAACGATTTCCTAGTGGATGGGACTTGGATGACATCCGAGTGTCATCCGTCCCCTATTGACTTTAACTGGGGATCCGTTCCGATGCCACGGAGCAGGATAGGGCCCACTCTATAATCATCGGACGAGACTCAGCCTGCACACTTGGTCATGTGCACGAGGCCAAAGGGTCTGACATAGAAAAGTCAATGATTGGAGTCAGGATGTGCAATACTTAAAGGGGTTGTCCAGGAAAAAACGTTTTTTCTTTGGAGGCCAAGTAAGGTGAAAAAAAAACAAAAATACATACTCACCTGTCCCCGGTTCTTTGGTGTCCCAAGCCGCTGTCCGATCCACAATTTTTTTTTCCAGCAGAAACCCCTGACGCACGTGATCGCTGAGTCCAATCAGTGGCCTAAAGAAAGGACAGGGGACGTCACTCGCATATATCACCTATAACGTCCCTGGTCCTTTCCTGATTGACCTCAGCGGTCACGTGCGGCAGGGACTTCTGCCGGAACAAGCCCCAGGGTGCTGCGGAATCGGACAGTGGCCTGGGACACCGGAGCACTGGGGACAGGCGAGTATGTTTTTAATTTTTTTTTTTTTTTCACCTTCCCCTTTAATTTCCCCTGAGGTGGCTCTGCAGGGAATAGAAATACTTGCTGACGGATCCTCCCCAAGTCACTGGAGCGCCTAGCAGTGAGAAACGGACTTCCTGTGCACACACAGACTACTGTGTCAGCTGGAAAATCCTTGTGTTGCTCACATGACATGGCTGCTTCAGAGAACATCCTACAGAATTGGCAAGTGTCACTCTATTATTAGGCTCAGTGGTCAGAGTGCAAATTGTAGGATATATAGATTGTAGGATATATAGATAGATATAGACAGATAGATAGATATAGATAGATAGTGACATGGATTTTTTTTTTAATTTTTCAAAAATTCCTATAAAAAAAATAAAATAAAAACTTGGTTAACAAAATAGGCGAAAAGTGCCCTTTAAAGGGGTTGTCCGGGATAAATAGAAATCCCTACACTAATCTAAACCTCCACCTGCCTACTTTCTAAATTACATAATTCAGCAAAAATGTATAGTTACCCATATCTCTGGGGCAGTCATGTGAGCGCTGCAGGGACATTTTCTGATTATCCGGTGACAATCCGTTTCCCCTTTTCCGTAAACAGAACATCACCAATTCTCCCCCCCCCATACTTGTGTGTCTTCCTTCCAGACTTCCTTCTATGGGGAATGGCTCATCCTTCTGTGACATGTGCCTGTGCGTGCGCAAAAGAGCCGAGTCCCGGCTTTGCGCTGTAGCTGACACTCCATCTCTATTGCGCAAGCATGGGAGCCCGAAGGAGCCGCCCACACCTGCACAGTAGCGATGGAATAAAGGCCGCAGCACAGTGCCGGGACTGCTGCACAGGCACTGGCAGAGTCAAAGAAGAGGAGGAGTCGTTCCCCGCAGAAGGAAGTCTGGACAGGAAGAAGACAGGTAAGTATAATGGGGTAAGGGGGTGGGCTGAGTTACTTGGGAAGGGCTAGTAGTGGGCGGGATAGCTAAGGAGACAGGGAGGGGGTGTTAGAGAGGGAGGGGGGAGGAGGGAGGGGGGAGATAGTGTGAGAGCCTACAACTACCATAATGCATTGCATCACCTAAGACAGCAGGAAGCTACACCATGTAAACAAATGCAGAAGATGCCAGGAGCTCCCAGAGAAACCCAGAAATCACTCAAAACACTGCTAAAGCTATTTAGATGCACTTATTAACCCATTAATAGCACTAGCAGACCTTTTTTTAAAATAAATATTTTTTTGCCTGGAAAACCCCTTTAAGGTGTAGGGAGCAATGCGGCTGAATTTTATATAATCTTCATGTCTCTCCGCCGACTCCATAGAAACAATGAGCCTTGCAGGGATGCGGTCATAAGTCGGAGCTCAGCTGGTGGCGATGTTATGACGTTATGTAAGTATGGGCGCTACGGCAAAATTAAAACCTTTTACAGAGTGAGAGAGACCCTTGAGCAGAGCGGAGAGGCCTCATTATATCTCCAGTCCGTTGTCTTCTCCTTCTTAAGGCCGAGTGTGAGAAGAAGGTGTTAATTAACGGAGCGGCCGCTTCCTGTAATCCATATTGGGTTAGCGGTTTTACAAGTCGCCTCGGCCTAATAAAAAGGGCCGTTTTCATTGTAATCTTGTCTGTGCCGGGCGTCTGTGCCGGAGTCAGCTGCAGAGAGGGCCGCCATGAGCTGCTCTTCACCCTCTGCAGAGCCTGCTGTATCACGGTGGACCAGAAATTCAGGTTTTTTAATTACAAAAACACAGAGATTGGGTCTCTGCACAACGAAGGCAGAGTGTCTTGGCAGAGGGTACAATATTACTAGATGGCTGCTGTCCAGGGTGCTGAAATCTCTTACAGGGCTGCTTTCTATTTGAAACAGCGCCACACTTGTCCACAGGTAGTGAATGGTATTGCTGATCTGCAGTATTAGACATATCCCATGGTGGGGTACAGTGCTGTTTTTGTAAGAAAGCAGCCATGTGTTCTTAGCCTGGGACTACTTAAGGTCAGGTAGTTGTGCAACAGCAGGAGAGCCACAGACTGTCAGAACATGCTGGGAGTTGTAGTTTTGCTACAACTAGAGATTCACAGGGTGCCCGTGCAACAACTGGAGAGCCTCTTGCTGTCAGGGCATGCTGGGTGTTGTAGTTATGCAACAGTTGAAGTGTCAGTGTTTCAGAAAATTCTTTAATTTGTAGAGCTACACAGTCAGTGCATGCTGGGCATTGTAGTTTTGCAATAGCTGGATTATCACAGGCTATTCAGGCATGATGGGAGTTGTAGCGTAAAAACAGCTGGAGATCCACAGTCAGAGCACACTGGAAATAATAGTTTTGCTACTGCTGGAGACTCACAGGCTTAGGGCATGCTGGGAGTTGTACTTTTGGAATGCCTGGAGAGGTTTAGGCTATCAGGGTATGCTGGGAGTTGTAGTTTTACAACAGCTGGAGAGGTACAGACTGTCAGGGCATACCTCAGATTGCAGTTCTGTAATATCTGGAGAGCATCCTATCTATCTATCCATCTATCTATCTATCTCTCTCTCTCATATCTATCTCAATCTATCTATCTCATATCTATCTATCTATCTCATATCTATCATCTATCTATTATCTATCTATCTATCTATCTATCTATCTATCTCATATCTATCTATCTATCTATCTATCACATATCTATCTATCTATCTATCCATCTATCTATCTCATATCTATCTATCTATCTATCTATCCTATCTATCTATCTATCTATCCCATATCTATCTATCTATCCCATATCTATCTATCTATCTATCTATCTATCTATTTCATATCTATCATCTATCTCATATCTATCTATCTATCTATCTCATATCTATCTATCTCATATCTATCTATCCATCTATCTATCTCATATCTATCTATCTATCTATCTATCTATCTATCTATCTCATATCTATCTATCTCATATCTATCTATCCATCTATCTATCTCATATCTATCTATCTATCTATCTATCTATCTATCTATCTATCTATCTATCTATCTATCTCATATCTATCTATCCCATATCTATCTATCTCCTATCTATCTATCTATCTATCTATCTATCTATCTATCTATCTATCTATCCTATCTATCTATCTATCTATCTATCTATCTATCTCATATCTATCTATCTATCTATCTATCTATCTATCTGTCACAGTCTTTCCTCTTCTCCACTGTCCATACACTATGTGTAATAAATGCTGCTATAATAGATATCTTCATGTTAGTATAAGTATATACCCAGATCTTCCATTAAAGCCTGAGATCAAAGAGCAGCAGGAATCAATGGGCCTCGGAGCGACGGAGAATTACACTGCTCTGCGAGTTCTGCGAGCGCCTTCCATTTAGCAGTATTTGTTGCCTCCCTGATATAGTGTAATGGTCCTCCAGAGATTAATTATTACTTGGGAGACTTCTGGCACTTGTTAAGCTAAAATATTCTGAGGACTAAGTCAAACACTGCACCACACGGGATGATGGGCCGCCGTAACGCTACCAATATGTGCATCTGCATCACACAGCTCGCCGAGATAATGATGCCTCAGCAAAGACGGTTTCATTTACTGCGTACCTGTATACAGATGTAGCAGAGCTGACCTGAGCTGGGATAAAGCAATAAGTTTCTCTTCGGCAGTATGGAAACTCACTGGTAACAGATCATATATCTAGGCCACATGACATGCTCGGCTCTGCTACATCCATACATCTGAATTTTTCCTTTTATTTTGGGGTCTATTCTGAGCGTCCTCATGAAATTCTGAATTCCTATGGCTGGTTGTCTGGAGACAGCAGCAGAATACAGAGAGCGGTGAACATCAGCACATTGTAACGCCAACCCTGCTGTGTTACGGAATACAGCTGCCGGCCGTGGTGCTCTTATCCCTTTATCTGTTTCCCTGCTCCAAGTTGGTGATACCTATTGCAACACCATTAATGATAGGGTATAGCGGGGTAAAAATTTAGGTAGGGGGGGTAAGGAAAGGTCTCGTTTACAAAGCAGCCATTAAAGGCCTAACTTTACTGCAGGCCATAAAATGAGATGTTCTATTTTTGTTTTTCTCTTTGTTGCAGCATTTGCTCACTAGAGGTCAGCACATATAAAAATATTACAGATATGATGATGTCACTTTAGGACATGATGTCACTTTAAATACATATGGTCGCAAACATGATGAATATAGTTTTGAGGCTGCAAAAGTGTCATCCATTTTTGCGTAACATGTCTTGTACTACACAAAATTGAATGAGATTTCATGTACAGTGAGCGCCTCCTAGTGGTGACACAAATAGCCATTTTTTTGTAATTCATATGACTGTCCAGGCCTTCTGTACAGACGTTTTACTTAAACTTGAATTTGTTTAATCAGATCTGCAAACTGTCCTAGATTTTGGGTGCTGTCCCACTGTCCAGGGAGGCAGGAGGCATGTTCCAGCTTCAATTTTATGTGCGCTTGGAGCAGTTGAGCACAATGGGTGAAGCTGGGTGTGGTGCAAAGGTTGCTTCCGCGTTTGGTCCCTGACTCTTCTTTTGGTAGCAGGCGGGGGCCATGTAGTGATGCCATTATGTCATGTCTGCTGCTCCGGAGTGGACTTCATTGGATTTTTTCTGTAGGGGCCACAATGAGGGTGGCATTAGTCTGTGGGGGCTGTAATAAAGGGGATATTATACTGTGTGGGGTCCACAAGAGGTCATTATACTCTTGGGGCCACAGTGATGAGGACATTATACTGCATGGGGGCCACAATGGGGTACGATACCATGTGAAGTCCACTAAAGGGGCATTATTCTTTGCGGACTAAGGGACATGGTTCAGAATGGGTGGGGCCAAAGGGGGCATGGGCGAGGTAGGAGGCATGCTTTATGATACCTAAATTCGTCCCTCTCTTGTTTCTTTGTATGGTTTAAAGACTCCAATATTTTTTTTTTTTTTTTTTATTGAGATCAATTCAATACAATATTGTGACTTGCTAGCAAAACCATTGACAGACTGCAGTGCACAACACAACCACTGGGTGGCAACATATAGACACATATAGTGTAGACATCTTGTGATAGAATATCACAGAATCATGTTTTTTCCAAAAGCTGGTCCTCTAGTGACACATCTTGGGATATGTTGAGCCAAAGGTAAAGAAGGACATATCTATGTGCAAAAAGGAAGCTCTGACCCTTTAACACTACAATGGGCAATAGTGCATGTTTGGTTTTATTGTCTTGTATCCCCAATCATCCAGTGCACATAGTATGTTCTGTCGTGGCGGACCTTTAATAAGATGATATAAATACCTGCTAATCTATTTCCATGAGATTCTGTAGATGTCAGCGCTCACCTTTCTGCTGAGGGCTCTTATGACTGGCAACACGTGGCATTTTGCCAGGCCAGCCTCATGACATGTGAGTGCTGAGAATAGATCATTAGTGCCCCGCCGCTGCCGCTCCTGCTGGTTTTCCTGTTCTGGCATTCTCAGTCCATCATTAATTATGTTTAATGTCGTCTCCCGCTGCTGTCGGTGTCAGCCGTCTCCCACATATTGACATACACAGGCGTAGGCTTTGATTGGGACGCTTATTACTAGATACCACCGAGATGTTTCATTCCAAAGGTGGATGACAAGGTGTTATAGTACGTAACGCTAATACTGTGTAAGGGCAGTACTCCCAGCACTGGGACTCTGAGAAGTGGTTTTATACGCTGGTCAGCCATAATATTAAAACCTAATATGGTGCAGTCCCCCTAGTGGGTCCATAACTTTGACCCATCGAGACGTAGACTACACAAGACCTCTGAAGGTGTCCTGTGGTATCTGGCACCCAGACGTTGTGAGGTCAGATCAGATGGGTAGATAAGGCGTTTTACTGCTTTTGCACCATGAAATTAGATTCACAAAAAATCTGAAAGTAAATATGTAACAAACTATACATCTAATTCATTATATAATATTAATATTGTGTAACATTTAAAATAATAATTAAAATAAAATAATTTTAATTTGAAGCCGGAGTTGGTAACTTTTGTCCGACTCCTAACCTGACTCCACCCTAACCTGTCCCTGACTCCGACTCCACAGTCCCGATAGCAGATTACATCATCTCTCCTGACTTATATCTATGTAAATACTTGGATTCTTCATTGAATAACAATTCTAGAACATCTTTTCTTAGAATTCCATGTTGTGTTGTTCCTCTGTTATTCCTCCTAGAAATTAAAGGGGGAGTCATAAAGCTTACCTCGGCATTCCCTGCACTGGTCAAGCTTTATTATTTCTACTGTATACGCCCCGGGCCCAAAGAGCACCCTTATTACTTTTGCGGAGGGCTGCTAGAGCGGCCAGAACTCCTGTTCCTCTGGCTGATGCTCTAACTCTGTCACATGACTGATTCCATTCTACTCATTGGACCTGCAGCCATGTAGGGCGGAGTCGGTGAGAGTTGGTGTGCCAGCAGGGGAGGCAGAGGAATAAGAGCTCTGGCCTCCCCAACTGCCCTCCGCACAGGTAATAAACGGGGCTCCAGGGGTTGTGTTATATATATTGGTAATAAAGCCTACCCATGAAGGGAATTGTTCCCTGGATAACCCTTTTAATAGATAAATTGAGAACTTGGCTGCTACCATACCCCTTGTCAATAGGGTGTGTCCCTACATAGTCTGATACTGTCCCATGAGTGTAGATAGGGACAGGTTGTGGAGGGCTGCTCCCTATTGACAAAAAATAAAAGGTCATTCTCAGCTGTCAATTTGTTCACATATTTCCAGGAAGAATAAGAGAGGAGCAGTACCATGCAGACTTTTAAGAAAAGATGTTTATAGGGAAATTAAAACAGACCTGTCAAAAATGCTGACCAGTCCCCTTTAAGAGTATGTTTACAGGTCCAGATACAGCAGAGAGTGACGCTACTGCCCCTTTAAGCTGTAAAGGAGCCTAAAAACAAACAAAAAGAGACAAATTTGCCACAATGTTTGGAGAGGGGACGCCGACTGTTCGCTGCAGCCACCTCTGCTCCTGCTCCCGCTCTCCTCTCCTGCAGGTTTCTTTTATCTCGCGGCGCGGCACACGTTATAACTGGATTATGCTCCCCTTCTTATGTTTTCCTTTATCCCCGTGTTAGCTCCCCACCGCGCGCCTGTTGTTGGAAATCACTCCTATTTTTTTTTTTATTTTGTGCAAAGGAAATTGGTTCATCATCTGTCATGTATTGGAGCGGTTAAGATCTTGCCTGTAGGATTGCGTGGCGAGGTTGGCTTCACCTTATTACGCGATTACGAAATTAAACATCAGATCTATGTGAAATATATTGAGTTTAAATATAGTACACAAGACCTTGAACCTCAATCTAAATTGAACAGTGGGAAAACATCGCCCAGGGAGACAGATTATTTGCTACATAGTATGCATTAGTGATGAAATCTTGGCTCAAATCCAGTTTCGCCTTGGCAGGTCATTGCGAATGTTCTTTTAGAAGAGCTCGGCGCGCACATTACATTGCGGAGGCAGACGCTCGCTGCGTGGAAACGTGGACAATATTAATAATTACCTCTTCATTATCTCTGGGCTACGAGGTTTATATCTTTATCAACCTCCCCTATTTACCTCCTTTAAAAATGGCGTTTCTGTAAGGCCGTGGAGTCCCTAAGCGTAAATTCACATGGAGGAGTTTGGAGGCGCTTCAAAATCTGCTCTAAATTCCATCCTGAATTTGACCATAGTTGTAGCTGATGGGAGGCAGAGATCAAAGCAGGGCACTGGAAAAGTAAGGGTCCTCCTCGGTCTTGCCGCGGTTTCCGTGGCTGATTCAGGATACAAGTGAGTGTCGCTCACACCGCCTCAAATTCCACTTCGTTTTTTGACGTCTAAATGGGGCCCAAGAGCGTATTAGGGCCATTATCATCTGACAGCCATACTTACCAAGCCTCCTGAAATGTCTGGAAGGTTCACACCAAAACAGGAGACCTCCCAGTATCCTGGAAGCCTAAGCCTGGCGGAGTGCTCCCACAACTGCCAGGCTCTTGGTCATATTATAGGTGAAGTGGGCAGTTTATGTTCCAGTCATGTCGCAAAAAGAGGTACGACATGCAATGAAAGAGGGAACCACAAAGGGGGTAGGTATTACTAAAACAAAACATGGCCATACAAATTTTGCCGTGTGCTTCTTGTGACAGAGATCGGCTCACAAAATTAGCCATGTATGTCTGACAAGTGTGATTGTCAATCTTTGTTTTGTATGGTCTGTCTGTCCCAGCAGTGGGTATTTTGGTATTTCTTATTTAGGCCCTGTAGTCTTTGGGGATTTCTGTCACTGAGTGGTGCCTCTTCGTTTCCTTTGGTGTGGTGCCATCTTACTGTGCCGCTTGGTACTGCAGTTAAGTCACTCTGTCTTTGATCTGGGAGACAGAACTATAGTTTCAAGACAGGTTTCCCCCATGGTCTGAGCCCTGTTCAGACTCAGTCTGTTCGATGTGCCGATCTAATTGATGTCTTCAGCTGCATTAAGACCTATATATATAGAGATGTCTTCGTGTCATTTGGAGAGTTCGGGTCTTGGTTGGTGAACTGGACAAAGGTCTGTGCCATAGCTCCATCCATCACATACTGAAGTTTGCCAAGCAATTTACGCTGGTTACCAATAACCATGTGGAGGTGGTTGTGTGCCTTTGAACACCTACCCAAGTCCCTTCTCCGTTCACCAAGGCACTCTCTGAGATTGTAGTGGTTATTATCGATGTGTACAGAAACTTCTCCACCGCTATGAGCCAGAAGACCCAGCAAGGGTCAAGAACTGATGGCCTACTACAAAGATTAGGAAGAGCCTGTCTTTCTCCTGGCTTCCACCTGGGCTGCAATTAGAGTGTCCACCAAGAGCCAAGTTTGACACAAAATTGCAAGACGAAGTTGGCCACACAAACTTCTCAAGATTTTTTTCTTATGCTTACTTGTATAGCGCCATCATATTCTACAGTGCTTTATAGACATTGTCAGTCACTGTCCCATATAGGGTGCACAATCTACATTCCCTATCAGTATGTCTTTGGAGTGTGGGAGGAAACCGGAGTACCCAGAGGAAACCCAGGCAAACAACGGAGAACATACAAACTCCTTGCAGATGGTGTCCTTGGCAGGATTCGAACCTAGGACTCAAGCACTGCAAGGCTGCAGTGCTAACCACTGAGCCACCGTGCTGCCCAAGATCCCATAAAGGCATCACACCTTGAATCAGTGTATCATATACAAGATAGAAGACTGATCCTCCTTGTGGGGATCCAATCAGTGGCGCATTACCCCCTGGGAAAAGTATGCAAAATGGCGCTCATCTAGAAAGAATCTCATGTCTAGTCTCTTTAAAGGGTCACCGTGACTGTGTCACAGGACTAACAAGGAAACCACCTATAGGTGGCACTAAAAAGTTTTCTTACTTCTGGTGGAGAGCTGCGCTGCATAACTTTTCCATGGAGCATTGCCCTAAGGACTTCCCACCAGGAAGAAAACCACTAGGAAAATTGCTGCTCTCTGAGATTCATTTAGATCCATTACACCACTGGAGCTTTACTCCGAACCTTGCTCTGGTGCAGCAACGTCTACCAATGAGCATCTTGCATTCTGTTGATAATCTTAAGTCATCTTTCAAGGATCTATAAAAGGGTAGACATTGGTTTTCAGGATAGGATGCTCTGAAATGACAGTTTTCTTCTTCCTAGAGAAATCATAGTTAATGTACATGTACATGTAGTTATCTGTATGCATACTTATACAGGGAAGTCTGTCAGGCACTGAGTAGGAGCAATTCAGTAGAATCACCCACTGGACTTCCAAGCATATGAGTAGGAACGCCCTCTGGACTTCAAGCATATGAGTAAGACCGCCCACTGGACTCTTAAGCAACTGAGTCAGACCGCCCACTGGTCTCCCTAAGCATAGAATGTAAGGAGGATTAAATGAATGGTAATGCGAGTTCTGTTGACTGTTTTTTCCCACCAAACTATATATCAATCTGCTTAGCTCCTCCTGCTCTATAACATGCCACCTGCAGATCAGACACCATGACAGGTTCCCTTTAAGTAGGCTATACATGTCTCCTTTAAAAGGATATCTTATTTTTTTTAGATTCCTTTGGACCTCTATTACTACAATGTCTATGTATATTTTTGGAGAATGTCACTTATTACATATAATTGTAATCAATTATTGTATAACGCATTTCGGGACGATTGTGGCGATTTCCTGTTTTTCTAGGTTGTCTCTAGGCCTGTTATTTATTTCTGTTATAAGTGGAACATCTAGTAATAGGAAAATTGCCTGGCACTTACTGACCCTGCGGTGCTCTGTACTTAGGAGTGGAATGGTTATATGCTACGCCGAGGAAGAGGATGATAACACGGCTAAGGTGTAAGAATTTATCGAGAAACGTGGCGTGTTCCCTCACTAAGCACTGAAGCTCTACAGAAGAGTCATAGGAACATAGACTCATAACGCAACGCTCTCATCATGGAGATAGGAAAGAGCATTTCATCCTATAAGACATCATACACACACGGCTGTATTGTAGTACCCTACAGGATGAGGTTTATTACAGCACCCATAGACTAGTATGTACTGTGTGGCATACTGTACCGCCATATAGCATGCTATATCACAAACCATATTAACTTCTGGCAGATTTGTTGAAAAGGAACAAAAAAGAGGCAGAATTATACGAATAGGCTTTAAAAGGAGATGGTCTTCCAGTGCTCAGAAATTGTAGTTTTTATGTCCTTAAGTCTGTCCCGCCTTAGGTGTTAAGAAAGCCCCAGTCAGCTTTGCATAGCGTTGTGGGCACCTACAACAACACCAAATAATATGGTTAGAACCAAGGATTGGGAATTTGGGTTGCAAATTCCCTTACAAAATACTTGCCAACTCTCCCAGAATGTCCAGGAGCCCTACTGAACTCTCAGAGGAAACCCAAAGTGCCCAGACAAGTCTCCCATTAAGCTACCCTGAGTTTTTGTCCTGGAATTCAAGGTGATCCAGTGTCCAAAGGCACTTTGTGGTGGCAGCGTCCTGACCACGTAATGAGGGTATGTTTATACAGTCATATGAAAAAGTTTGGGCACCCCTATTAATCTTAATCATTTTTAGTTCTAAATATTTCGGTGTTTGCAACAGCCATTTCAATTTGATATATCTAATAACTGATGGACACAGTAATATTTCAGGATTGAAATGAGGTTTATTGTACTAACAGAAAATGTGCAATATGCATTAAACCAAAATTTGACCGGTGCAAAAGTATGGGCACCCAACAGAAAAGTGACATTAATATTTAGTAGATCCTCCTTTTGCAAAAATAACAGCCTCTAGTCGCTTCCTGTAGCTTTTAATCAGTTCCTGGATCCTGGATGAAGGTATTTTTGACCATTCCTCTTTACAAAACAATTCCAGTTCAGTTAAGTTTGATGGTCGCCGAGCATGGACAGCCCGCTCAAATGATCCCACAGATGTTCAATGATATTCAGGTCTGGGGACTGGGATGGCCATTCCAGAACATTGTAATTGTTCCTCTGCATGAATGCCTGAGTAGATTTGGATCATTGTCTTGCTGAAATATCCATCCCCGGCGTAACTCAAATCGTCACTGATTCTTGTACATTATTCTCAAGAATCTGCTGATACTGAGTTGAATCCATGCGACCCTCAACTTTAACAAGATTCCCGGTGCCGGCATTGGCCACACAGCCCCAAAGCATGATGGAACCTCCACCAAATTACAGTGGGTAGCAAGTGTTTTTCTTGGAATGCTGTGTTTTTGGACGCCATGCATAACGCCTTTTGTATGACCAAACAACTCAATCTTTGTTTCATCAGTCCACAGGACCCCTCCAAAATGAAGCTGGCTTGTCCAAATGTGCTTTTGCATACCTCAGGCGACTCTGTTTGTGGCGTGCTTTCAGAAACGGCCTTCGCATCACTCTCCCATACAGCTTCTCCTTGTGCAAAGTGTGCTCTATTGTTGACCGATGCACAGTGACACCACTGCAGCAAGATGATGCTGCAGCTCGGAGGTGGTCTGTGGATTGTCCTTGACTGTTCTCACCATTCTTCTTCTCTGCCTTTCTGATATTTTTCTTGGCCTGCCACTTCTGGGCTTAACAAGAACTGTCCCTGTGGTCTTCCATTTCCTTACTATGTTCCTCACAGTGGAAACTGACAGGTTAAATCTCTGAGACAACTTTTTGTATCCTTCCCCTGAACAACTATGTTGAACAATCTTTGTTTTCAGATCATTTGAGAGTTGTTTTGAGGAGCCCAGATGCCACTCTTCAGAGGAGATTCAAATAGGAGAACAACTTGCAATTGGCCACCTTAAATACCTTTCTCATGATTGGATACACCTGGCTATGAAGTTCAAAGCTCAGTGAGGTTACAAAACCAATTTTGTGCTTCAGTAAGTCAGTAAAAAGTAGTTAGGAGTATTCAAATCAATAAAATGATAAGGGTACCCAAATTTTGCACCGGTCAAATTTTGGTTTCATGCATATTGCACATTTCTGTTAGTACAATAAACCTCATTTCAACCTGAAATATTACTGTGTTCATCAGTTATTAGATATATCAAATTGAAACGGCTGTTGCAAACACCCAAATATTTAGAACTAAAAATGATTAAGATTAATAGGGGTGCCCAAACTTTTTCATATGACTGTATCTGCATTCTGTAACTGTCCCAGAAGGTACTTTCTAAGGTTTTGTGCACGTGACCGAGTGTGCCGGCCAAGGGGTTCTGATTTTTTTAAGAGAAGGCACTTGGCTGATATCCAAGTGCCTTCCATACTACATTGATTTCATGGTACTGGATAGGACGTACTCCATAGTATTGGAACCCCCCTTGGCCTGCACATTTTGGTTGTGTGCCTGAGGCCTAAAAATTGTCAAGTATTATCATTTTCCATGATTATCTCGTCCTGTATATTGTTTTACTGCGAACTGTAACATCACAAGGACAAAACTATAGGGCCTTTTCAACTGCATGGTACCAGCTCACTTCTACCCTCCTTTACCCACCTTTGCCATTTTCCCACACTGGTTATAGGTACTTTTTAGCCCTTTTTCCACTGCATGGTACTTAGTACTTTGTTTTAGTACCTACCTTAGGGTACTTGTCCAAACACTGCAATTGGCCTTTGATAACCAGCTACATGAAACAGGTACTATCTGCAGTGGAAACGATGAACCAAGATGTACCAAGTGAGCCAAAGCAGTACTAAAAGGTCATATGTCTAAACAGTGCAATGTAAAACCACCAATGTACCCAAACCAAGTTGAGTTGAGAAAAACCAGGTTAAGTTGAGCCAGTACCTTGCAGTGGAAAAGTCAGATTCCCACCTCTCCGAAAAATGAGGTTCCTCGATGTCTTTGAAGATCCTATCTATTAGAAAAGAGATGGAGAGGTAGTGTATGGTTCTCTTCCTTGAAGTCAAGGTGTGAAGAGGACCACACACGTCGTCTCACCAATATGTGGTTGTGATAGGGGCCAGGTAGAGTCTGGGTCCCAAAAGCAGGATGGAGCCATATCCAGTAAAGAATATGTCTGTAATATGGTGCCATATGGAAGCACCAAACAGCGAAGCATGGGCAAAGTACCACCATAGAGTCTCCATGCTTATCACTCTACCGTGTGAATGAGCCCTAAGGCGGTATTGGGTCAGGATGTTCTTCCTTGTGTTTCTGACAACCATAAACTTTAGGGCGTACGGATTGTTTTTGTAATATAGTGTTTACGCTCCTGCAAAATGAGATATCCCTAATCTGGTTATTTCTTTAAGGAGATGTTTGATCAATCTCGCTGCCTTGGGCAAGAAGCAGCAACTGCAAAACACGATACTAGCAAAACATTTTCTGCATTGAAATATGCCATGTAGATGAGGCGGAATTGATCTTTAAGTGAGTCGTGGAATACATTATATGTCGGCTGCAGATGCCGAGCCTTTATCTGTGGAGAGACCTGGTGTTACTTGATTTTCAGAGTTGGCAGTATATTCATTGATGTTAAGCCAATGTAGCTGAGCAAACATTGGTGTACATGACAGCGACCTGCCCGGGCCTCCTATCTCCAGCCATGCAGGACGCCTTATATATAGGATTATATTTATTTTAAGAAAACAAAAAATGGGTAAATTTCCTTCAATCTGACATCTTTATCTTTAGTCGGCTTGTAGCCTCCTGTTATCCCTATTATTGTTCCTTCCTTTGCTCATCTGCGTTCTCTGGAAGTCAGGACATTATACCCACTGCCTGAGATAGGGGGCAGCACCTATAATCCGGGCTGGTTGGGTGGTATGCATTCTCACCTAATCAGTGCTTGGAGTTTATCACAATTTCTGTGTTTTTGTGTATCCATCTGCGTTTTTTGTACTGAGATTTGGGGAGTTTCTTGGCCATGGACCCAAAATTTCAATGCTTTGTTCACCAAGCCACTTAGCTATCACTTTTGCCTTGTGACATGGTGCTGCATGATGCTGGAAAACGCATTGTTCATCACCAAATTGGCTCTGGATGGTTGGAAGGAGGTGATTTTGGAGGATGTTTAGATACCATTCTTTATTCATAGCAGAGTTCTAATCAAAATTATGAGTGAGCCCTCTACCCTGGTGAAAAGCAGTTCCTCTCAAGATGCTTTACTGTTGGCATGACCTAGGACTCATGGTAGCGCTCACCATTTCTTCTCTAAACAGTCATTCTTCCAAAAGTTCCATATAGTCTGAAGGGTGTTCCATCAGAGAAGATAACTTTCCACCAGTCATCTGCAGTCCAATCCCTGTACTTCCTGCAGTCCAATCCCTGTACTTCCTGCAGTCCAATCCTTGTACTTCCTGCAGCCCAATCCCTGTACTTTATGCAGTCCTGTCCCTGTACTTCCTGCAGTCCAATCCTTGCACTTCTTGCAGCCCAATCCCTGTACTTCCTGCAGTCCAATCCCTGTACTTCCTGCAGTCCAATCCTTGCACTTCCTGCAGTCTAATCCCTGTACTTCCTGCAGTCCAATCCTTGTACTTCTTGCAGCCCAATCCCTGTAATTTATGCAGTCCTGTCCCTGTACTTCCTGCAGTCCAAACCTTGCACTTCTTGCAGTCCAATCCCTTTACTTCCTGCAGTCCAATCCCTGTACTTCCTGCAGTCCAAACCTTGCACTTCTTGCAGTCCAATCCCTGTACTTCCTGCAGTCCAATCCTTGCACTTCTTGCAGCCCAATCCCTGTACTTCCTGCAGTCCAATCCCTGTACTTCCTGCAGTTCAATCCTTGCACTTCCTGCCGTCTGATCCCTGTACTTCCTGCCGTCCGATCCCTGTACTTCCTGCCGTCCGATCCCTGTACTTCCTGCCGTCCTATCCCTGTAATTCCTGCCGTCCGATCCCTGTACTTCCTGCAGTCCAATCCCTGTACTTCCTGCCGTCCAATCCCTGTACGTCCTGCTGTTCAGTCCCTGTACTTCCTGTAGTCCAATCCTTGTACGTCTTGCAGTCCAGTCTTTATACTTCCTTCAGAATGTCAGTCTGTCCCTGATGTTTGTTCTTGGAGAGAAGTGGCTTCTTTCATAATTTATTTATTTGTAGAGAAATATCTTCTCACTTCCACTCAGAAATCCTTAATGATTTGATAAATTTATTTTTTCCCTAGTGACGCAGGAAGTTGTATATTCGTGTATGATCAGAGTCTTATATAATGAATTATGTGCGGGATGGCAGAGGTTGAGCTCCAGGGTGAGGTTAGGTTAGGACTTGCTGACCTCAGATATTACAATGGAGGAGCTCGGATCTCGACACCCAAGGAGGAGCGATTTACAACTCCGAGTTTTTTCCTTTTATATACAAATCACACAATCCTCTATAATGTTACCTGCAAATCTGTGTTATAGAGAAAGAAGCGGTTATTATGCCTAACGAAAATAATGAAGTAATAATTGGGAAGGTTACCACAGAATCGAGCACCGCCGTTACCTTAATTTCAACAATTTCATTTTTTTTCTATATATGGTAATGAGTTTTTGTACAAAGAAAGAACTAAGATTTCTGTACTTGTAGCCTGAGAATTAATGGAGTGTACAGTACTAGAAAAACATGGCTGCTCTCTTCCCAAAATAGTGCCACAACTGTTAACAGGCTAAGCATGGTATTGCAGCTTAGCCCTGTTCACCTCATTAAAAGTAAGGTGCAAGATTTTTATGTGTTTAATTATATCCTTGACAACTCCTTAAAGGGACTGTCAGCAGACCCCAGCATATCACCCCAACTCACAGATAGGTTAAGGTTACCGGAATCATACAGCGTTCTCCCCTTGTGAAATGCTGCCTCCATTACCGAGATATTGCCTTTTTTTTTTGCCAATATGCAAATTAGCTATTTGGAGCAATGAGGGTGTCACCATTGTTCCAAAGAGGTAAGCAACAACTCCCTCATTGCACAGTGGCCATGCATATGCATCACTGATCCATTCACATGAAGCACTCAGGATCTTGCATTCTTGTGATCGCCGGTGTTCCAAGTGGTCAGATCCCCATTCTTGTGATCGCCTGTGTTCCCAGTGGTCAGATCCCCATTCTTGTGATCGCCGGTGTTCCCAGTGGTCAGATCCCCATTCTTGTGATCGCCGGTGTTCCCAGTGGTCAGATCCCCATTCTTCTGATCGCCAGTGTTCCCAGTGGTCAGATCCCCATTCTTCTGATCGCTGGTTTTCCCAGTGGTCAGATCCCCATTCTTGTGATCGCTGGTTTTCCCAGTGGTTAGATCCCCATTCTTGTGATCGCTGGTTTTCCCAGTGGTCAGATCCCCATTCTTGTGATCGCTGGTGTTCCCAGTGGTCAGATCCCAATTCTTGTGATCGCTGGTGTTCCCAGTGGTCAGATCCCCATTCTTGTGATCGCTGGTGTTCCCAGTGGTCAGATCCCCATTCTTGTGATCGCTGGTGTTCCCAGTGGTCAGATCCCCATTCTTGTGATCGCTGGTGTTCCCAGTGGTCAGATCCTCAGCGATCAGACACCTGTTTACAGGAATGGGGATTGGGGAATAAGTGTCTATAGCGGGACAACCCCTTTAATTGAAATTTAATGGAGCTATTATAGGAGATCTATTAAAATACATAGACTTTAATTTTGGGTGGGAGCCTATGCACTCCCTAAATCCCTGAAGATTGTGCTCCCTGTATGTAAATGACCCCCAAAAAATAATACACAGGAACAAAGATGTAAAATCTTATCAAGCATCTTGATTATAAAGCAAGATCATAATATAACCAGTATTGGCCATCAGAGATATAAGGTGCCAGATCAAAACAAGGTCATATAAGACTGATATATCCATATACAAATACATGTATCATAAGAAAATGTCAGCAAATAGCCTTGGTCAGATGACAAGTCATCAATTATATCAAAGAACCTTACTGCTTGGTGTCCCAAACTGTTCACCTAGATACCGATGCTGGGAACAATGAGATACCCATATTTATAGTCCTTATGAGGCTTGCATAGCCATTGGTGGTTATGTGGTGTGCCCAAAGTGTTCCATGTTCTTCAGGAACCTCATTCTACTCTTCCAAACCATTAGATTTGGAAACATTTTTATAACGTGCAAGATTCATGTCAACCAAGTATACAGAGACTCTGTTATTTACAATGATGGCGGTGTCCTCTAGTTCAAAACCCCATGAAGACCGTCAGGTTTAACTAATGGATGAAGACTTCATTATGTCATCTTGGATCTACTCCATTTAAGAAGTTGTCAACCCAATAAGTATCCTCTTAGACATTCTTCGAAGTAGATGACAAGTCAACGTTTGTCGGCATATGATAGACCATTGTTATGCGAAACACTCTGAAGAAATTTGACATTCGATTCTTGAGATGATGTTATCATTGTAGAGGTCATAGACTGTAACCAGCATCGCCCCACTCCATCCATATTTTATGGTGGTGAACACAAACCATTTTCACCTCTATTTTTTTATTATCTCCAGTCCTCTAGATTCAAGCATGGTTAATGTTTCTGTCCAACCACAGGTACCTTTGAGCTCTTTCGCC
This sequence comes from Leptodactylus fallax, assembly GCA_947044405.1. NCBI lineage: Eukaryota > Metazoa > Chordata > Amphibia > Anura > Leptodactylidae > Leptodactylus > Leptodactylus fallax. The sequence continues at coordinate 5,683,834 of CAMRHE010000040.1, forward strand.
TGCCAATTTAAGCTTGACAAATGGCAAACGGTTGTAATTAATTTTGTCATCTTTTCATGGACCAAAGGGCGACTACCGTAACTATAGATTGTAATTGTCATCAGTGTCACATAAAATGTGCTATTATTAAGTTCCAGCTGAATTTTATGGCCGCGGATGGTCGTAAATTGAATGGTCAGTCATTTAAATTACAGAGCAGAAAGTGTTTTTGCTTTTCTTTAAAACTACACTCGGAGACAATGTATTTGACTTTAGACCTCCGAAAAAACTAATTGCGTTCCTCTTGACAGTTGCTGGCGAGGTTGTAACCTGAGAGTAAAGCTTTTCTGACAGTCCAATCATAATAAAATTGTTTAAACCACTCTCGACTCATTAGCTCGCTATTCTTATTGCACATCTTAATTTGGATATTTTTGCTCGCTTATGTTCCCGCAAGATAATTTGCTTATTGTGACACATGTCAGAGAATTTTGGAAAAAGCACTTTGCACTATGATCCCTGTCTACAGCTGGAAATATGGAGTTCAACTTCCTAGCGGTAAGATGATCCTGTAATTATTACTCTATGGCGATATAGGAATGGATCAATCCATTTGTCACTCATGAAGGTTAGATGCTTATTGAGGTACCATTTATGGTCTGGAAGGTGGGGGAGATTGGTCACATTGGATAATACATATTGGAGCTTACTGAGGCATATTTTGTCCAACACTTTACTGTCTACGTTTACACCAAAATTTATGGCGCACGCCATTTGACACATTTATGAACAGTGTGAATCAAAAAGAACAGAAAAATATGACACTTGTCATATATCTCGACACTTTTGAAAATGTGCACCAGAATGGGTGTAGTTTAAAATTGCCTAAGTTTCCGATAAATTTAGAAAATAGAAAGGTTTGAGTATGGCGCAAAATTTCTTGCCCAAAGTATATCAAGTTTAAAATGGTGTAAACTTAGTTGAAGATTCAATTGAGACAGAATTTGGGGCGCAAGGGCAATGGAGACAGATTTTTTGGCGCAGCAGAGAGTGAGACAAATTTTTGGTGCGTCGAAAAAAGTGAGACAGATTTGTGAAGATTTATAAATATGTCTAAAACTAGGAATGTAATTTGTGCAAAGTTCGCTGGTTGATAAATATGCCCCATAGTTTGTGGCATATTGCTGTACACGTTATATTTTTTACAAATTCGACCATTTTGATCAACCATGAAATGGCCTTGTGGATGCAGTGAACATTTGCGGTAATTTTTTAGCAATGTGCCAAGAGCAGATTAGCCATGCTGGAAATTTTTGCCTGGTGGTTGGCCAAATATATAAAATGTTTGGCATGATCGGTTGGTTTTGGCTAACTACTAAACTGGCCCCAATGATTAGCCAAGAAACAGCCATGTAGATGCCATGAATGTTTGAAGCCGGCCAACAGAAGACTTTAGTCTGCCAAAAACAGATCGGCCATGCTGGATATTTTCGGCCGGCAATTGGCCAGAAGTATCAATGTTTGGCCTGGTCAGCTGGTTTTTGTCAATCATCAGCCAACTTGTGAAGACTCTGCACTTTGTTTAGTTGTTAGTGTCGATGGACGGATAGTTCCCATCATCGATCATGTGGCTGTGGCAGCTTTATTTTATTTTATGTGAGTTTTTCAGAACTTTAAGTTCTATTTTTACGTTCTCTCTGTAGAATGTTTTTGATCATTGGGATTCCAATCACCAGGACTTCCACTGATCAGCACAAGGGTGCATATTCTGTACCGCAAATAGCATGAAATCCAAATCTCATGTATGTATACTGGGTTTCTAAAAAAAAATATCCAGCAATGCAGTGGAAAGCTCTACCATAGAAGTGAGAAGCTTGTCACTTACTCTGGACCGAAAATGCATTGGCATTCCAAGGGGCTATTCCTCATACGGAACGTAGTAGTATAAATGGCAAGTGCGACAGAAATCTAAGGGTCAGCCTTGAATCAGTACTACAGAAAGTACACGTTAGAATTTAATCCATCATGTGAATAGGACTGAGCTGCAATACGAGGCCGACGTACAAGCTGCTGTGCCAGTGAAAACAATGAAGATTGCCATGGTCGACAGGGGTGCCATGGGTCGAAACTGCATTGATCCAACATCTATAGTCTATCCTATGCATAGGCCATCCATATTTATGTCCCAGAATACGAATCCTACACAAGGATACTTTATGGATCCACCACGTCCAGATCCTAAAATACGGCACCCATAGGCTGTATGACCTGTTCTGTACCATTGTGGACAGTGCCGCATATGTTATTCTGAGGCACAAAGCTTTAGTTTTCCTCCCAATTGTATAAGATTCCACCAAAAATAGAAATGCCCCATTACATCCTTTATTAAGGAGAACATGGCAGCACACAGAGTACCGATGGGTGGTAATATAGGGGCGCTCTGCAGCCATACAGAATGCATGACTCTAAGACTGAAGAGTACATGATCCCATAATTGTTGTCTTACTTGCCGACATGAACTCTTTCATCTATAATACATTATTCACCTATTATTTATGTTGTTTCTTCCCATAAATCTAATAGCGGACTTCAGAGTATAACCCTAGTCCCCGCTGATAACATTAATAATTCAGCCCAGTCTACATCTTATTCGCAGAAGCTAAGAAATGGCCTCGTGTTCAGACCATACAAGGTGCAGAGAATGGGTTTTCTTTTACGAAATTGACTTCAGGATCATTGTCAGGTATTAAAGGTTTGCCCATGAGAGTAGGATTGGGGATAAGTTACAGACCGTTAGGGGTCCGACTGCAGGAACTACCACCCATCATGGGAACAGGGGTGCTTTACACAGCTGTCTAAATGGTGACAAAGAAGAACACGACATTTCGATCTGGCCGAATATTGATCATTTATAAAATTTTAAAAATGTGATCATATCTCTTCTATGTAAAGCCTAGTGCTACAGTTACCTTAAATATGGGATATTTCGGAGGAATATGCCTAGTGTCATTTTTTGTTTTGTTTTTTTTTTTTAAATGTATTTTTTACATTTTTTAATGTCAATATATTAAAAACTCCACAGAAATCTTATATTGAGTTCTAAGCCACACAGTAGTCCGACACTTCCTGTTCTGTGGAGATCACTTCTCAGCAGATATTGACTGCTTCATGAGAAGCATGCAGTAGATTTTAACAGTCTTCTGTGGAGTTGAGAACTTTTTTGGTGACACTATGTGATTTGATTTTTTATAGATATAATTTTAGATGAAGTCATAGAGGTAGATAGGACTTTCTACTTGTCGATAGATGTGGATTGGTGGTGCTCTAAATGCACTTCTGCTTATACTTGTATTTTGTACTTGTGCTTATTAGGGCACCATCTTAATAAGTTGTCCCCTGTCCATAGGATAGGTAATAACTTGCAGATTTGTAGAAGTCTGACCACTCAGAGCCCGCCCATTAGAAGAATGGGGATTTTTGTCTCCAGTTCTGAATGGAGGGGTGGCTGATCAGCCTGACCACTGTTTCATTCAGAATGGTTGACAAAAATCCCCCTTTCTCCTGCTCACTGCATATTTCAGTGGTCAGACCCCCACTCATCTGCGAGTTATCCCCTGTCCATAGGACTTGTTAAGATAGGGATACCCCTTTATCAAAGCCCTCATGTGGGTTAAAATGTTGCATATTTTTTGGGGAACCTTGAGAATAAATGGCTTGCAATTTAAAATATTGTAACACATTTTTTTTGTCAATGTTAGAATTGGAATTTGTAAAATTTAGCATCCTAGAGTCAGTTTTTGAGAGTCCTGCTAGCCACCATAGTCCGTATCGCTTCTCAGAAGTGATCTCATCATTACAGGAGGATTTATATAAGATAGTAACACCTTTATGTAAATGGATAACACAGGATCCTAAATTCACAATAGGTGATAGTTACATGACAAGTCATCTGGAGACTACAGATTTCTATGGTCCATGAGGCTACAGTAAAGCAAATCTTTGAACTGTTGTTAACAGGCAAGATGGCCGCCCCATATGCAAATCCAAAAAATAGAATAAAGAAATCTACAATTGGAAAATAAAGTAGATTAGAAAAAAAATATATTCCACTGTGTATATATTTCCATATGTAACTGGCGTTTTACCAACTTTTTAATTAATAAGAAAAAATAATAAGTGATACTTTCCCTTTAATTGACACTAATTATAAATATTGCAAAATAGTGTAAATAGAGACTAATATTACTTTTTTTTTTTAACTTCCCCACTTCTTAAACTATACAATATTTTTGACAAATTTTATTTTGTTCCTTTTCGGTCCGTGTTTCTCATGAGGTTTGCTGTGCTGCATTGTGTACAGTTATGGAAATTTGCAGCAACTTTGATTTAATTCTGTTATGACTGATAAAAGCTTTTACTACTTTATTTATTTTTTTGCTCACTCTCAATATCTGCGGCTGGATAATAAGTCTATTAATCTTCTTCTTAAATTTGTGCCTGGGCCAGGTGCTGTCATATGTGGAGCTGGAATGTATCACCTCTGTGTCTCCCCTGGAAAGTTAAAGCGACACAGGTTGGCAATTACTCGAAAATCAATAATTCTTCAGAGATGATCAATTGGTTTTCACTGTAGACCCATGATGCAGGCGTGCGGGTCACAGGCAATTCTTTGTGTGTGGCTTCATAAGAGAAAGCAATAGTCATTTCACAAGAGAGAAATTTGGAAAATAACAATAAAAAAAAAGTGGAATTTCTTTCTGAATATTTTTGAAAACTAAAAATGTTGAACACAAATATATATTTTTCTGTATAATATTAAAGCCTTCTGTTGGCTGTCTGGTATTGCAACTCAGACCTATTCGTTGCATTTCCTGATACCGCCTATGGACAAGAGGGGCGCTTTTTTTTTTTTTTTTTTTTTTTTTTTTCTTTTCTCCTTAGGCTTAGGACCACACAGTGCAAACATTCCCCAGGAAAATTCTGTGCCATGTTCTCCATCAAATTGGGGCCCCAAAAAACACTCAGGTACATCATCGCCATGTCAGAACCTTAGCAGTGATGATGTTCCTGACTACTGCACATGAGGCCAGTGATTGGCTGCATCTTCCATGTTGCAGGGGTGGAGAACAGGCAAATATAACTTATTATAAGCCCTCCATGCCCTTATATTTTTGGAGAGGCCTGGAAAACTCATTTTAATATGGGTGGCTTGTAAAACCACTGCTTGAGTCCTGAACCGGCAGCCATGGTAGAGGAGCCAACTTTGGAAGATCTCTGTGAACCAAGAGTCAATACTGAATGGAGATCTTAAAAAATCATGGATTTTAAAGCAGGAATTAAGGCTGTGGTCCTGTTCTCAGTGCAAAATATTTGACAGTGCCCCTTACCATTTATAATAATGTCTTTTTACATGGCAGAGGTGCTTTTGGTCCCCCTTAAGGTTCTATTCAGACAGTCGTGAAGCAAAATGGCCATGTAAAATGGACATTTTTCATTTCCGTTTGGCATCCATGGAGCTCTCCTTTTCACAGATTCCTCATAGACTTGAGTCTATTGAGGAATCAGTGAAAAAGGGCCAAAATAAAACATGGCCCCATTTTTGACAAGTTGTTAAATGGACTGTAAAAAACTAAACAAAACTGGGATAACCCAAACCAATTTATTGATTTTGATGGTGCTGTGTGGCAGCCATAAAAAAAAAAAAAAAAAAAAAAAAAACTTCTGTCACATGACTTTATAAAAACAAGGCTACTTTCGCCTTCCCTTATAGCTACAGTGGGGAAAAAAGTATTTAGTCAGCCACCAATTGTGCAAGTTCTCCCACTTAAAAAGATGAGGCCGGCCTGTAATTGTCATCATAGGTAGACCTCAACTATGAGAGACAAAATGAGAAAACAAATCCAGAAAATCACATTGTCTGATTTTTCAAGAATTTATTTGCAAATTATGGTGGAAAATAAGTATTTGGTCACCTACAAACAAGCAAGATTTCTGTCTCTCACAGACCTGTAACTTCTCCTTTAAGAGGCTCCTCTGTCCTCCACTCATTACCTGTAGTAATGGCTCCTGTTTAACATTGTTATCGGTATAAAAGACACCTGTCCACAACCTCAAACAGTCACACTCCAAACTCCACTATGGTGAAGACCAAAGAGCTGTGGAAGGACACCAGAAACAAAATGGTAGCCCTGCACCAGGCTGGGAAGACTGAATCTGCAATAGGCAAGCAGCTTGGTGTGAAGAAATCACCTGTGGGAGCAATAATTAGAAAATGGAAGACATACAAGACCACTGATAATCTCCCTCCATCAGGGGCTCCACGCAAGATCTCACCCCGTGGGGTCAAAATGATCACAAGAACGGTGAGCAAAAATCCCAGAACCACACGGGGGGACCTAGTGAATGACCTGCAGAAAGCTGGGACTAACGTAACAAAGGCTACCATCAGTAACACACTACGCCGCCAGGGACTCAGATCCTGCAGTGCCAGACGTGTACCCCTGCTTAAGCCAGTACATATCCGGGCCCGTCTGAAGTTTGCTAGAGAGCATTTGGATGTTCCAGAAGAGTATTGGGAGAATGTCATATGGTCAGATGAAACCAAAGTAGAACTGTTTGGTAGAAACACAACTCGTGGTGTTTGGAGGAGAGTGAATGCTGAGTTACATCCAAAGAACACCATACCTACTGTGAAGCATGGGGGTGGCAACATCATGCTTTGGGGCTGTTTCTCTGCAAAGGGACCAGGACGACTGATCCATGTACATGAAAGAATGAATGGGGCCATGTATCGTGAGATTTTGAGTGCAAATCTCCTTCCATCAGCAAGGGCATTGAAGATGAAACGTGGCTGGGTCTTTCAGCATGATAGTGATCCCAAGCACACCGCCAGGACAACGAAGGAGCGGCTTCGTAAGAAGCATTTCAAGGTCCTGGAGTGGCCTAGCCAGTCTCCAGATCTCAACCCCATAGAAAACCTTTGGAGGGAGTTGAAAGTCCGTGTTGCCCAGCGACAGCCCCAAAACATCCCTGCTCTAGAGGAGATCTGCATGGAGGAATGGGCCGACATACCAGCAACAGTGTGTGCCAACCTTGTGAAGACTTACAGAAAACGTTTGACCTCTGTCATTGCCAACAAAGGATAAAGAACAAAGTATTGAGATGAACTTTTGTTATTGACTAAATACTTATTTTCCACCATAATTTGCAAATAAATTCTTAAAAAATCAGACAATGTGATTTTCTGGATTTGTTTTCTCATTTTGTCTCTCATAGTTGAGGTCTACCTATGATGTCAATTACAGGCCGGACTCATCTTATTAAGTGGGAGAACTTGCACAATTGGTGGCTGACTAAATACTTTTTTCCCCACTGCATACCCCTGCTCCCAAGCCTGTTGTTGTCTCATTTTCTTTAGGGTTATTTTTTCACATTTTTAATTTTCATTTTAACCATCATTTTCCTGTCAATTTACAAAATTAATGAATGAAGAAAAGAGAAATGTAAATCCCATCAATATTTGGTGTGACCTTTGCCCTTTGGAGGAGGAGTCCTGGAAGTGATGATCCGGCCCCCACAGATATAGCCCTGATCTCAGCATCGTCCAGTCTGTCTGGGATGACATGAAGAGAGAGAAGGATTGGAGCAAGCCTACATCCACAGAAGATCTGTGCTTAGTTCTCCAAGATGGCGGCGGAAACAACCTCCCTGCCGAGTTCTGCCAAAAACTGTCTGCAAGTACCGAGAAGAACTGATGGAAGGCAAAGGTCACACCGAATATTGATGGGATTTACATTTCTCTTTTCTTCATTTACATCATTTTGTTAATTGACAAAAATAAACTATTAACCCTTCTATTTCTGAAAATATTCTTACTGTGCAGCATTTTTTCCACATCTGCCTAAAACTTCTTTGCTATTTTTTTGTATTTTTACCCCGTTTTTTTTCCATCTCTTAAGTAATTTGCGTATGGCCATTTATATAATTTCTATAATACTTTGTAAGTATCTGAGTGTTAAGTCTTTAAACATGTCTTAAGGTGTAAGCGCAATTAACCTTAACTCCGGACTTTAATAGACTTTCGTATGGAGGAAGCGTGCGGTTCTCTGTGATCAGCTTAGTTTTAGCCATCGGCTAATGTTCACTAAGTGGTTTTTGCAGTCCATTAGCAGGTAAAGGCTTGAGTTAAGAATTACTGTCAGTCTTGATTGTAGCCTGGAATCATTTTCCACTACCCCTAAAGAGTGCATTACATTTTCTTGTAAAATGGGCAGTTTCCATTTGCCAAAGCGTGGGCAGAAGTTATTTCTAATAAGCAATAAAAAGTGCACCTAAACAACATAAAGCTCACATATAAGTATGTACTATAAAAGACCAGTTCAACATATGTCAATCAAGTGCGTCTGTAAGATTTTGACGTATTTTAAGAATATTACTATGGTTTCTTATGGTTAGACATAAGACATGTCACATAGGGTTTCGATATGTTCTCGCAGGCCAGGCTTGGACTTACCCATGTGCTTTTTACTATAGAGTTATTTTCAGTTTGTGTCTTATAGCAAACAAACCCACTTTAGATCAAATGGACTCCTAAAACCGCAAGGAAATTGGTCTCTTATACCTACCCTGATTACCTAAATGGAGAATTCTAGTCACCTGTTCTCCCCTTCGAGGAGTTAGAATGGAGCGGCAGTCAAGCCAGTAGACTAAAAGCGTTGGACACTCCAGTAAAACTTATGCTAGCCAGGGAACAGGGCACTGAGGTCCTCTGTCGTGGTCCTGTCTCTCACTGTTGGACCCCTATCTATATAGCATTTATAACCTATCCAATGTAAAAGGTAAAGATGCAATATATCGGAATATCCCTTTAAAGTGTAACTAAACTTTGGACAACTTTTGATTTTCTGACAGTATTTGTGTCATTGATGAATTTTGTAATATACTTTATTAATAAATTTTGTCTCCTTTCTGTGAAATCCTGCATTTTTTCACTCTTTCCCTTGCTTGAGAGCTGTCCCTGCTTCTCATGTGTGGGCTGTGTGACAGGAGGAGAAAATGAGGGTGGGTTCAGGTCACTTCAAAAAGCTATCTCTGGGGGATTATAAAATGTAGAATATTGCGTTTGGTGTCATATGAAAGAGGAGATTCTCATCTTTCATATGACAATAGGGATAGTTTTATTTCATTTGGAGAAGAGCTCATTTGACTGTAAGACTCCTTACACAAGGTCGCAGTCTCTGCACCTTCCAAAAACTTGCTGACTGGGTTTACACCTGCGCCCAATCTCCGCTTGGGGATTCCGTTCCCCATTCCACTTTAAAAATGCGGAGACAAAAGTCTTGCAAGCAGGACTTTTCTGTCCGAATTTTTCTGCCCTTTTTAGGCAGAAACCTGGCGGACCCCATTATAGTCTATGAGGTCCGCAGGTTTCCGAGAGTAACCGCATTTTTAAGCATAAACCCGAAAGCAGGTGTCAGAACCTAGTGTCAGAGGTACATTTCAAAACCTTTAAACTTTATGGAGAAAGTACCATTTTACCATTCTTTACGAAGCTTATCATACTCCTCTTACTTTCCTGCAGATTCTCTGTAAATGTCGTAGAACCAGTTCAGTCGCTAAATCTTGATCTTTAGTAGTACAGTATGTTGAGATGGGGGGGGAGGGAGATGAAGCTGCATTGAGTGATTGGTTCGAAACCTGGTAGGAAAGTGTCCAGTCATTGGTAACATAGTATCATAGTGTCCCCTTCTCCAACCCTCGCTGTGGTAGGGATTCTATTCTGTGTCTCCGTTATTTTTTTTTAGGTCCTTCGTAACCTGTCAGAAGAAAACTAATATTGTCATCCAAATACCATTGTGGTTTCTACATGTTGGTTCCTTTCCTATGAAATAAATCACAGCAGGAAACTTTGTTCCACAATGCTTAGCATGCATATGTATGGAAAATAATTCCCGCGAGATGTCTTCATGTAGAGTGACATACTGTGTTTGAAATGCATAGTACCCACATCACTAATAGCTCATTTCGGCGATGGCTCCGTACCGTAAAGATTAGCTCCTCGGAGTTCACATAAATTAATGATGTCTTGGGGAATTGTCTTCAAAGGAAGCAATTAATGTTTGCATACAGACATTGATAATTCATATACAGTGTTGGTATTAACCAGGAATGTAGACAAAATTCATCATATTTCCCCCCTCTTTTCCTACTGGCAGTTTTCGTAATGACTCTCGGTGTCTGACTACCGCGGTGTCATAAATTTCGTGGTATTTGGATTTGTAAATGTTAACAAAAAATCTAAAATATCTTGGGATTTTCTGCAGCTTTTGATGTCTGGCGAGTTAATAATAAATGAGGAAAACAAAAAAAAAATTGCTACTGCCGATCACAGCGTTCATGCCAATGCAAAATAGGAAAAGTCATTTGGCTTGATACGAAATTTAAAGGGCAGCTCCATCTAGTTATCATAAAAGAGGACCTGCTTTCTGTTTTTAGTATACTTGTTTTAATATAGTTATAATGTTTTCAGTATACTTAGTAACACTTCTATTCCCCATGAAATAAAAATTCTGGGGTAATTTTTTTAGGTGTTTGTTCCCAACATCAGATCTTCTGTGGATGTAGGCTTGCCCCAATCCTTCTGTCTCTTCATGTCATCCCAGACAGACTGGATGATGATGATTTCAGGGCTATATCTATGGGGACATATCATCACTTCCAGGACTTCTCCTCTACATTGTCCAGTCTGTCTGGGATGACATGAAGAGACAGAAGGATTGGACAAGCCTACATCCACAGAAGATCTGCGCTTAGTTCTCCAAGATGGCGGCAGGAACAACCTCCCTGCCGAGTTCTGCCAAACACTGTCTGCAAGTACCGAGAAGAACTGATGGAAGGCAAAGGGCAAAGGTCACACCGAATATGGATGGGATTTACATTTCTCTTTTTTAATTGACAAAAATAAACTATTAACCCTTCTATTTCTGAAAGCGTTCTTACTCTGCAGCATTTTTTTCCACACTTGCCTAAAACGTTTGCACGGTAATGTATTTCCATTTGTTATTTTATCTGTCAAAGTGCAAGTTCAAAGACTGCTGAGGTTTCTGAAAGTTGACAATATCACCATAACCTGGTCACCGAGGTCGCTCATAAAATTGTAATCGTGCAGAATTCCTGGCTAAGCTGAATGTGCGCAGGGAGGAAGGTGAATCGTCATATTGTAGATTCCTGGACTATGTTGGACTGATGCTGTTGAGGCTTCATCATTATGATGGTCCTTTATAAAGTTTTGGGAGATGTGTACGCTCCTTAGGAATGTTAGGAATACATTAAGATCAAGGTCTAGGGCATTATACAGTGACTGCTGATGTCACGTCAAATATTGATGACCTGGTATGAAATAATTCATTAGATATATATTTCGAGCCCAGTATTGTTGTCTTCCATAGTGAATGTAGACCAGAGACTCAATGAGTTATCATTCAGGAGGTTCTGTTTGGGGTCTTTCTTGATGACCTTTTGCTTTTCAGTTCCTTCTAAAATTCATGCTTTGTATGTTTTTTTTTTTCCAGTTGGCTATGGAGGTCCTGGAGGGGCTGCTGGAAGAAGATGATGAAGTGATACAAGTAAGTTCATATATACAGTATGTGAAGGTACCGTAACCACTTATTTATTGTCCTGATGTAAGCCACCACTGTCCCATGTCATAGTCCCAGCCTCCCCCCCCCCCCCCCCACATATTATCCTCACCACTGTCCCATGTCATAGTCCCAACTAGGGCTGGGCGATTAAACAAAAAATAACCAAAACCAACCAGGTTTTTGTTCACGTTGGTTATTTCAGTGCGATGATTACGTTATTGGTGAGGTTCTACCTGCAGTTTCTTTCAGACTGAACACGTCCGAATCGGAGCGGCTATATTTATACTCTGGGGTCTCTTCAGACCCTTGAGCATAATGAGCAGAGGCCGAGGGGATGTGATCAAACAAAAACCTCCCCTGGGCTCTAGCACGGCTCTTCTCTTGGCACTTCTGCCTGACAACTGAAGGGACCCCGGAATATATCAGCAATTTCGGTTCGGCTGTGTTTGGTTCGAACGAAACTGCCGAGTGAGCCTCGCGAGATGAATCTCATGAGGTTTGCCCCACGCCTTTAATTGTAATCGAGATAAAGCGCACAATTAATTGCGATTGATTAATTTGATTTTAGGTCATAATCGCCCAGTTCTAGTCCCAACCTCCACATATTATCCTCACCGCTGTCCCATGTAATAGTTCCAACTTCCACTATATTATTCCCACCTTTGTCCCATATCGTAGTTCAAACTTCCACATATTATCCCCACCACTTTCCCATATCAGACCCAGCAGCCACTATATTATCACCAAATCTGTCCCATATCCTAATCCCAACCTTCACATTATTATTATTTTCATTTCTATGTAATTGACCCCTGTGCCATGCCGTAATCCCCACCACTGTCCCATGTCATAGTCCCCTATTATCCCCTATCCCTGTTATTCCCTATCATCTTCTCTGGCTCCTCGTTTTGAGGTTCCCTCTGGTGCGCAGACTGCCCAGGCTTGAGGTGGAGAGGCTTAGGTGGCTGATGTGGCCAGTCACTGACCTCAGCGGTTACATGTGTTGGGTACAGGTGACACTACTATTGAGCCTCTGCACTTTTGGCCCGGGTAGTCCATGCCTCAGAGGAAACGGGGGACACCATATCTGAACTGAAGACTAGGGTAGGTATTACTTTCTTTTTTTATTTCTTTCCACTACTGGCTCCTAGTGCGATTTGCATTTATCCTACAAAACCCCTTTAAATTGTCCTACAGTTCTATGTATCATAGTCCTAACCTCCGATCTCTCATCACCAGCACTATCCCATGTCACAGTCATAACTCTCTTATCCCGTCCAGTTCCCGATATCATAGTCCTACCCTCTATTATCCTTACTGTATTATACGTACCATCGACTAAACCTCCACTCTATTATCCCTACCGCAATTCCATGTTGTAGTATTACAAGGGGGAAAAAAATTTTTCGTCTCTGGGGGGTCAGAACTGTTCACTCTACAGGTTCATTCATCTTGTTTTCCCCCTTTCCCCCATTCTGTATACACCATTGATGGAAAGTAAGTATTCTCCGAAAAGCTTTGAGCGAAGAGATTAATATTTTTTTTTTTCTTTCCGATTTCACATTTTATACAAGTTAATGAACATATCCGATTTTTTTCTGCACTGTTTTATCCGGTGAAGTGCGAGCTCTTATACACGATTCATCTTTCCTCTCGGCAGTAAATGGACTCCGCTCTCGTCAGATTGTCTGTATGTGTAATGTTCTGCTTGATGAAATCCACCGCCAAACCAGTCAATGGCTTTTTATTTTTTCATTTACTCTTATTTTTGGAGAGCACTCTAGCACATTATGCCCGCTCGTACCTTACAAGCAATAAATTTTCACACATTCATCTTAATTTAAGACATTTCTAACGACAGCGATTCTTTATAGAATAACACTTATGTATTTAATAATACGTTACATGCAAAAAGTTCTAGATTCTACGCCTCATTGTGCTCTGCCATGTTCCCGTTTTTGTATTTTGTTTTGTTCTTTATGCGTCAGGTGCATTTGGTAAAAACAAAAATGGCACTTTGTACTCTCTGACTTATTAATGCATGTACCATACTTTCAGACCAAGACACGTTTTAGGAACAATAAAAAAATAAAAAATCGTGTTAAAATTTTAACTGTTTCAGGTCTAGGGTCTTCAAGATCAGATAGAGATACATCAGCATATGACTCTTGTGGCTTTTTTTGTGACCAATGCAACAAAATATTTTTTTTTATTTTTCATTTCATGACATTGGTGGTGTTGTTTTTTTAAATTAAATAAAAAAATGTAAAACATGTAAAAAAAAAAATATAAAAAAAATAAAAATTGTCAGGGCAAAGAACCCCATAACACAATCTGCCTTACATGTACAGCAGATAGGCCTTCTGACAGTATGGCATTGGCTGAGAAGATGAACCGGCTCCATATGTGGTAGGTAGCCAGCAGTAACTGCCATAAATCGTGAGAATGTCGATTGCGGAAACTACTTATGAACATTAACAAAATAAATATTATTGGTATTGCTGCATCAAAAAAATGCCCAAAATATAAAAAATGTCAAATGATTTATCCCATACAGTGAACTTTTTTTTTTTTTTTTTGGTCAACTCCCACCCTAAAGAATGGAATAAACAGTTATATCTGTCCTATAATGATACCCAGAAAAACTACAGTTTGCCAAGCAAAAAAAGAACCCTGACACAGTTCCATAGACAAAAATATATAAAAAAAAAAAAAAAAAGTTATGGAATACGATGATGCAAAACAATTTTTCAAAAAGTTGGAAAGCATAAAAATTTGGTATGGCTGGAATTGTACTAACATTCAGCATAAAGCGAATATGTCATTTTACTGCACAGTGACTGCCATAAAAATTTCCCATTCCATCCCACAAATATTATTTTCAATAGCAAAATTTTGATTGGGCCTTACACAGTATAGAGCCCCATTTACTGTCCTCTACACAGTAATTTCCTCCATTACTGTCCCTCACACCGTATACTGCCCCTTTATTAGCCCCCATGCAGTAAGTGCGCCCTTTAGTGGCCACCATACAGGTGGCAGCTTCAAAAACAGCTTACATGCCTTATTACAGCAAACTAGCATTGATGCTTATGGAAATGTATAGAATACTTATTTCCTTCACTCATCCCCTTTCCCTTGAACATGTTGGACATGAGTCTTTTTTCAACAGTATTAAGTAACTATGTAAATGTCCCCTTTACAGGCCTCCATACAGTAAGTGCCCCCTATGCAGTGACTTTAGGCCGCTACCTGCTAGTTTACTCCAACAGGTAGTGGCCACTATTCACATACCGATCCTCGCTCTTGCCCACAGCCTCCTCCTCTGCTTCCCCTTCAGCCTCCAGGGGGCCCTGTGCATTGCACATAACATCTTGACGCTGTATAGTGTTGGGACATGATGTGCGATGCATGGGGCTCCCTGGAGGGGAAAAGGAGGAAGCCATGGGCAGGAGTGGGGGTTGGTAAGTGAATAGTGGTCACTGCCTGCTCCACGTTAAAGCCTGTTAAGAAAGAAAAAAGAAAGCAAGGAGCGTAGGACATGGCTGGGCCCCTTAAAGTTGCAGGCCCTGTAGCAGCCGCTATGGCAGTAGTTCCATTCCAGGGTGCAATTAGAATATGTAATTTGTCCCACAAAAAACAAACCTTCACAGGGTTATTTCAAGGGAAAAATTAAAAAGTTATGACTCTTAGAATGATAAAACTTTGTTTCCAGTCACCACTAGGAGGAGCCTAGAAGGTTACTGCGCACTACTTACACATTCAACCCAATAATACATAGTGTGCTCCTAAGCTCCCCCTAGTGGTGACAATATCATGTAAATCTATCTCTCTGAGTTCTTATCACTCTGATGGTCTAACCACAATAAATAGTACAAAAATAAAAAAATATAAAATTATTAAAAAAAAAAAAAAATTTAAATGTTAGACATGAAAGCGACATAAGAGGTGGGCATTCACTTTAAGGGCTTTTTTTCCTGTATTACTAGGAAGTAGACATCGGAGTCCTGATAACCGTGGGCTACTAATGTTCCCTAATAAAAAGAGTACGAGAAGTGATGGGTTTATAATACATTGCTGGCATGAGGCCGCCTCGGAATTATAATACTTTAAAGAGTTTATTGTAACCCGGTGTAATATGGAGTATATGAACTCATTTCATAGTCCGCTCCCCCGCTGAGACGATACACACAACAAAGCACTTACTGTAATAAAGCAATTCAAAGTTCTGTGCACAGAACTGGTCGCCATGGCAACGGTGAGAACACAGGTTAATTAATATGGCGGTGCGTCTGTCAGGATCTAAGGCAATGACTATTCTCTACGTACAGGTGGTCGGCAGATATGTCGTGTTCTGTGGTATCTAATGATATCTGCCATCAGAGTGCATGGCCATAAACTGTGTTATCAGAGTGCACCCCAATAAGATATGCTATCGAAGTGCCACCCAATAAGATGTGTTCTCAGAGTACCACCCAATAAACTCCCATATGCACCCCATCTTTTACCAGACCCCTTCATATGCATTCTAACTGTTAGTGAACCCAATGTATGCACCGTCTTTTAGCAGACCTCTATATATGCACCCTGTCTTATAGTAGACTCTATGTATGTATCCTGTCTTCTTTCAGACCCCTATGTATGCACCCTGTCTTATAGTAGACTCTATGTATGTATCCTGTCTTCTTTCAGACCCCTATGTATGCACCCTGTCTTATAGTAGACTCTATGTATGTATCCTGTCTTCTTTCAGACCCCTATGTACGCACCTTGTCTTTAAGCCTACCCCCTATGTATGCACCCTGTCTTTTAGCCGACCCCCTATGTATGCACCCTGTCTTTAAGCCGACCCCCTATGTATGCACCCTGTCTTTTAGCCGACCCCCTATGTATGCACCTTGTCTTTTAGTCAACCCCTATGTATGCACCTTGTCTTTAAGCCTACCCCCTATGTATGCACCCTGTGTTTTAGCCGACCCCCTATGTATGCACCTTGTCTTTAAGCCAACCCCCTATGTACGCACCCTGTGTTTTAGCCGACCCCCTATATATGCACCATGTCTTTTAGTCAACCCCTATGTATGCACCTTGTCTTTAAGCCGACCCCCTATGTATGCACCCTGTCTTTTAGCCAACCCCTATGTATGCACCTTGTCTTTAAGCCGACCCCCTATGTATGCACCCTGTCTTTAAGCCTACCCCCTATGTATGCACCCTGTGTTTTAGCCGACCCCCTATGTATGCACCATGTCTTTTAGCCAACCCCTATGTATGCACCTTGTCTTTAAGCCGACCCCCTATGTATGCACCCTGTGTTTTAGCCGACCCCCTATGCATGCACCCTGTCTTTTAACCGACCCCCTATGTATGCACCTTGTCTTTTAGCCGACCCCCTATGTATGCACCATGTCTTTTAGCCGACCCCCTATGTACGCACCATGTCTTTTAGCCGACCCCCTATGTATGCATCCTGTCTTTTAGTAAACTCTATGTATGCATCCGGTCTTCTTTCAGACCCCTATGTATGCCCCTTGCCTTTCAGCAGACCCCTTTGTATTACCCCTGTCTTCTAATGGACTCCTAAGTATATACCTTATCTTTTACTATACCCCTATATATGCACCCTGTCTTTTAGCGGACATCTATGTATCCCCACTGTCTTTCATTGGACCCCTATGTAGTCATCCTGTTAATGGACCCCTAAATGTGCATCATATCCATTTGCGGGCACCAAAAAATCTACATTTGCCCTATCCCACGTGACGTCAGGGCTGAGGAATCAGTAGGCCAAACTTTCAACCTTTTTATTTTTCCTTACTACAGCGCCCCCTGCAGCCCCATCACATACCCCGACACTTCATTCCTACGGCCATTTTACTTGCCATATTTCCCCTACTTTTTCTTTCTTTCTTATCTGATTATTATGCTTTGTATAAAATCATTACAAGTCCTTCCCGCCCCGCCAGAGACACGATCCGCAGCTCTCAGCCCCCTCTCGCCTGCTGCTCATTGCCCATAATTATTGCCCTTTTTCGACCCTTGTCTTGTAGGTATGGTATCTTCTGGGATGGGTCTGTTATCTGCAAGCCAAGAAGTCTGAAGAGGAAGAGGCTTTCAAGGACTCTGCCAGGACGTATCTAAGGAAAGCCAAAAAGGTAGATAGCTGCTGTATGCATATCTTGATCTGTTGTGATCCCCTGTGGCTCACCTGTCACTGACAGTAAGGGCTTTGTGTTCTCGCCTTTCTAAATGAGAAATGTGCAGCAATGGGGGTGGGGGAGGAAGAATAAACCACTAAAAAAAAAAAAAAGTTGCGTCTCGGGCGAGCTATTTACTTGTGTTCGCATTTATACGTGAATATGTTTTTTATTGTTCGCGGCTCTGAAGTTGCATTTGTTCCTTTTCATTATGATCAAAAAGATTTGAAAGGAGCTTGTGAAATAGTTTTCGGCAAACAAAAAAGGGATTACTTTTAGCCGTGACAAAATCTTGCTTATCTCTTGCCTTTTTTTTGCTGAAATATATTTGCTCGGAAATAGAACGCTTTATTATGTTTGTTTTATATTTTCCATTACGTATTTATTTTTGCTCTGCCGGTGCTTAGTGCGATAGCAGCCTCCCCGCTCCCAGCCCGCTGCTTAAATGGCCGGGATTGCAAACAGTGCATTGTGAAACCCCATAGGAAAGCGGGATTAATTCTGCATAATGGATTCCTGAGTTTTCCTAGGTGACAGTTTAAAGCCGTTGCCGCCATTTTGCAAGATGTGCCGATACACAGTGCCGTGCAAATAATGCTGCAAGGTAAGGATGTTTTCAGGAATAGAAGGTGTGAAGAATATCGCCTCGCCCAGCCGCCTGGCACGCCTGCGATCAAACTTCTTTCTTAACTTCCCACTCACACACCGTGAGTAGACCGGGTCATAGGATAAAACGAAATGAGCGATATAAATTTTATATGTTTAATAACCCAAGTGGGTCGGTATGAATTAATAGCATATACAGAAATATACAATATTAATATGATCAAGCATAAACATACAAGCAAAAGAGCGATGATACAATACCCAAAAATAAACAGGGGAATTAAAAGATAGAGAAAATACCGGCATAGGCTCGTAGTCCGTTTCTCTAGGCCACAGCAGAGTTTTGGGCCTAGGGCACAAGCTTAAGCAAGTTGCATAAAACAATCCTTCTACATGCTGTCCAGAACTAGGCCCTCAAAGCATTCCTCAGTAGGGCAGGCCCTCTCATCTTCTCCCAGATCAGAGCTCCTTACTGCCGCTTTGCTGAATGACCCCAGAATCCAGGTCTGCCCACAGCATATGGCTAGTGCTCCACCCACCCCTTGCACCCAGGCAGCCCCCCTTCTCCCACCTTTGCAGAACCCTCGGAGAGAAGGGTGAAGTTAAGGCTTGCTATCCCCCATCCCATCTGGCCAGGGATAATAAAAGTGCCTGGCTATAACAAGCCATCTCCAATGAACACACATAAAACCAGTGAAGCCTATCGTCCAGCAATGTGGACTCAACTAAAGCACCGCATTCCAAGTGGGGGAAGGACTGACCTAAGCAAGTAAAACACACTTCCAAGAAAGATATAAAACTGAGGGTCGGTTCATCACAGAAGGGTTAATTGTTTTTGTCCTGGAAGTGATGATCCGGCCCCCACAGATAGAGCCCTGATCTCAACATCATCCAGTCTGTCTGGGATGACATGAAGAGACAGACGGATTGGAGCAAGCAACATCCACAGAAGATCTGTGCTTAGTTCTCCAAGATGGTGGGAACAACCTCCCTGCCGAGTTCTGCTAAATACTGTCTGCAAGTACCGAGCAGAACTGATGGAAGGCAAAGGGCAAAGGTCACACCGAATATTGATGGGATTTACATTTCACTTAATTTTGTTCATTAACCAAATGAACTATTAACCCTTCTATTTCTGAAAGCGTTCTTATTGTGCAGCATTTGTTCACACTTGCCTAAAACTTTTGTGCCATCTAGTTGGCTGGGAAGTGAGGGCATCATGACCACATGGGGCACATTTAATTTGATTCCTTAGTGTTACCCTTAAATAATTTATTATTCAGAAAATATTTGCAAATATTGCTTTATTCCAAAATGGCGGCTAAACTCAATTCTGCAAGGAAAAATTTTTAAAGGGGTGTTTCCACCCACAACAGAAGACATAAATGTGTGAAGGATGCAGGGCCTACCTTTGGGAAGAAGACACGGGTCAATGGCACCCAAGTTTTATTTATTTATTTTTTTTAATTGGGCTCGGGGGGAGGTGAAACTTTTTTTTAAAAAACATACTCACCTGTCCCCAGTGCTCCAGTGTCCTCCCAGCATGGTTCGGTCCTGCTGCTCCGTTGTCTTCTTTTGCCGGAACTCCTTGCTGGCTGTGATGTCCCGTGTCCCTTTTGCTGAGGCCGCTGATTGGCGGAGACTTCCACCCAAGTAAAACAACGGAGTTGCAGGACTGGACCATTCTGGGAGACACCGGAGCACCAGGGACAGGCGAGTAATGTTTTGTTTTTCACCTTCTCCTGCCTAAGTTAAAAAAAAAAAAAAAAAAAAAAAAAAGATTAGCCTGGACAACCCCTTTAAGGCCTAATTCACATGGTAAGGACAGCTATACTATCCAACTCTCATACTTGTCATACTTGCCAACTCTCTCGGGCAAATATTCTGTCATGGCCACATTATATGCATTAACATCACAAAAAAATGGAGTGGCCAGCCCATGTCATGCCCGCATCACAAAAGGGTCGAAGTTTTTAAAAATGGGGCGTGACCACATTAAAAAAAAAAAGGGTGTTTCCAATTTTTGGACATTTTCACGAAACACTTTAATGGACTCAAGTCTATGACGTGTCTGCAAAAACGGGCGTCACATGGGTGAAAATTGGACATGAAAAATGAAAGTTTGTCAAATTAAAATTGTGTGAATAAGAACTGAAAGTCTAAGATGGGAATATCCCATTTACTGTAGAGAGGAGCAGAGTCATAAAAATGTCCCGTTGTGTTGTGATTGGTTATTAAGGGCAGCAAAGGATGTTTTCATGAATCTGCGCCATTATATTGTGATACAGTATGGTTTCTACATGTTGTCTCCATGACCTGTTTTACCTCCACACCAGTCATATAGTAGTATGTTTCTGTACACAGTCTCATATCTACTGGGGTTTCACTAAATCAATCTATCTATCTATCTATCTATCTATCTATCCCCCTCTATCTATCTATTTCATATCTATCTATCTATCTATCTATCTATCTATCTCATATCTATCTATCTCATATCTATCTATCTATCTATCTATCTATCTCATATCTATCTATCTATCTATCTCATATCTATCTATCTATCTATCTATCTATCTATCTATCTATCTATCTATCTATCTCATATCTATCTATCTATCTATCATATCTATCTATCTATCTATCTCATATCTATCTATCTATCTCATATCTATCTATCTATCTCATATCTATCTATCTAATATATCTGCCTAATAATTCTATCTATCATCTCATATCTGTATCTTTCTTCTAATACTATCTCATATCTATCTGTCTGTGCATTTATTGTCTCGTCTATCTATCTCATATCTATCTATCTATCATCATATCTATCTATCTATCATCTATCTATCTCTATATCTATCTATCTATCTATCTATCTGTCTCATATCTATCTATCTATCTCATATCTATCTATCTATCTCATATCTATCTATCTATCTATCTATCTCTCTATCTATCTATCTATCTAACTATCTATCTATCTATCTATCTATCTATCTATCTATCTATCTATCTATCTATCTATCTATCTATCTGTCTATCTATCTGTCTATCTATCTATCTATCTATCTTTCTTTCTAGAAGCCTCCGCGATGACATTAGTAATGCACCACATCTAGGTTTGTTAGTTCCGGGGGCCGAGCATTGAGCCCACCACGCATTTCTCTTTCCATAAACAGATGCAAATAGAATCAGTTGTCACATGAGTAGCTGGCGGTGTGTGCAGGACTGCCGGATCCCCGTGCAGTGTGATAAAGCCTGCTCTCTATATGACTGCTTCCAGCAGATGACATATGTTATCTGTACCGCACATAAATAAGCCACAAATACACCGCTCCGCCAAGAGTCCCACAGGTAGATCATTAACATATAAATGGTTTGTCGTTAATTTGTATCTATAAATAAGCCCCTTCTTTCCTTTCTTCCACGTATGCGTTTCCCTTCTGCTTCCTGATGTTGTCAGTCAAGTACGGATATGTCAAGAGCTGATCTTACCGGGGATTCAGCCTCTCACTTAACATACAGATAGGACGAGCACTTGAGATTCCACAACCCATTTAAATTGTACGGGAGAGGAACCTGTAAATCCCTTTCTTATTACTGAAGACGTTGCCTATTACGATGCATACATTTATGTAGAAGCATGTGGAGCTATTCTCCTGCGGATGGTGCCAGTCTGAATAGCGGCTCTTGGAGGTCTATTATTGTTGATGTCATGTCACTAGTCTTACATCTTATTGCCTAAGCAAATGAAGAAGAGCTCATACTCCTGTAATATACCGCAAAGTCATCCAGAACTTTCCCTCAAATCCAAACTGACTAAAAATCTGTTCTCTATCCAGATATATAATGAGAATTGTTTTTTTTTACAGTATCTTCCAAATACTGGCTGGGAATACCATCTATGCCACAGATGAAAAAATATAAGTCTTAAAGGATATGTTCCCCATTGAATACCATGTTCTAGATAAAGAGGGAATCTGTACAAAAGGTTGATTCACTATGTACATACATTACATTACATTGTATTATACAATGCTGGTGCAGTCACTGTGTACATACATTACATTACTTATCTTGTACTGATCCTGAGTTACATCCTGTATTAACTCCAGAGCTGCACTCACTATTCTGCTGGTACAGTCACTGTGTACATACATTACATTACTTATCCTGTACTGATCCTGAGTTACATCCTGTATTATACTCCAGAGCTGCACTCACTATTCTGCTGGTGCAGTCACTGTGTACATACATTACATTACTTATCCTGTACTGATCCTGAGTTATATCCTGTATTATACTCCAGAGCTGGCTCACCAGTCTGCTGGTGCAGTCACTGTGTACATACATTACATTACTTATCCTGTACTGATCCTGAGTTACATCCTGTATTATACTCCAGAGCTGCACTCACTATTCTGCTGGTGCAGTCACTATGTATATACATTACATTACTTATCCTGTACTGATCCTGAGTTACATCTTGTATTATACTCCAGAGCTGCACTCACTATTCTGCTGGTGCAGTCACTGTGTACATACATTACATTATTTATCCTATACTGATCCTGAGTTACATCTTGTATTATACTCCAGAGCTGCACTCACTATTCTGCTGGTACAGTCACTGTGTACATACATTACATTACTTATCCTGTACTGATCCTGAGTTACATCCTGTATTATACTCCAGAGCTGCGCTCACTATTCTGCTGGTACAGTCACTGTGTACATACATTACATTACTTATCCTGTACTGATCCTGAGTTACATCCTGTATTATACTCCAGAGCTGCGCTCACTATTCTGCTGGTGCAGTCACTGTGTACATACATTACATTACTTATCCTGTACTGTACTGATCCTGAGTTACATTCTGTATTATACTCCAGAGCTGCGCTCACTATTCTGCTGGTACAGTCACTGTATACATACATTGTATTGTATTACTCTTTACTCCAGAGCTTTCTTCACAGTTCAGCTGATTACTATTGTAACAGTAGCACCTCTAACAACATAGCTGGGGTTCTGTATTGTAGCAGGACTGTTGTACAGCAGATTACTGTACTGGCTTCTGGTGTATATTCATAAGAACAAGCTCTGACATTGAGCCAACAAGGAATTTTCAGGTGATTTCAGATGCCTGAAGAATTATGAATACAGCTCTGGAGTATAATTCAGACTCTGTAAAAGATATTAAGCAGAATGGAAGTGAAATAAATGTGTATGTAGATCAGATATAGATGTAAAGTGTTAGATTCTTTATAATCAGGAACATGTATTGTAATGCTTTGTAGGAATTGGAGTCATGACTTTAGATGGTTACGCCTGACATGTCTATTGATACCCCTTTATTGGTAATTGGCATAGAGTGGGTAGATTCTATAAATAAATACATTAGATAGAATAAAGGATTTTGAATGATAATTTTTTTTTTCATATTGAATTGAAAGGTTTATGTATCCTAGAGACACACCAGTGTCCTATCACTGGGGTCCAACCACTGGTCCCCCAACGATTACGAGGATGGGACCGAAAGTCCCCCTAAAGCTTCCTTGTTAATGGATTGCCAGTGCGCTTATATGATCAACATTCTATTCACTTCTATGGGGCTGCAGCCGCTGCTGGAGATTATAGTACCGGCAGCCCCATAGCAGTGAATGGATGTGTCCACCCTTAAAGTTAAGGGTGGACATATCCTTATGCCAAAGGAACGCTCTTATGGCATACACTTGGTACATGGGGCCTTATAGAAACAAACAACATATGTGGTCGTGACATAGCACAATGACCACCTAGTTGTCGAGAGCTCAATAGTCTGATACTCCCAATGCTCCAGCACACACAGAGCTGTAGCTGTAAAGGAACCATTTAGTGGAGACGATGCTCGTACATTCATATCCTAATTTTTTTTTGCCAAGGTGTCCTCCATATTCTTGACTGCCCGCTTGGGATTGTCCAGTAACTCAGACAATCTGATGCCTTGGCTTTGTGCCGTTCCTGAATGTAAATATTCTTTTCTTCCCTAAATCTTGGTATCTGAGGAGCTGATTAGAAATATATTATTTTTTTAGGGGGGGGGGGTTTGTAGACAGTTTCACAGGAATGTATTAACGTGTAGGCTACATTTTGTTTCTTAGTACCACCGCAATCTTCCAGCTGTCTCCACCCGTTATGTGTGATATCAGCTTTAGCAGAAAATGTAACATGCCTTCGAGATTCAGCCAAAAATACTTTTTTTTTTTTTCTTTTTTGTCCAGTCTAAATGTTTTTTTCAGCAGCCTCGGTTCTCTTTTTTACAGATTGATATTGTGATCAGGTTAAAAATAACAAAAAGTTTTTTAAGACAAGTGAATATCACATTATGTCCCCACCAAAGAATAGAAACCCTTTTGATATCAGTCCCTTACCAATATAATGCTAATAGTACAAGAAAGATATGTTTTTGTACTTATTATATGAATAATAAATATGTATCGATTGCATATACTATTGGAACCTTACAGTGCATGCTCATGGTCACGGTGCAGCTTCCGCTTGTGGCCAGTACTCCATGCTATATAATCTTGCACTCATTGGCAGCCGCATATATACTTATCGTAGGGGTTACACTTGGTGTTGCAGCTCAGCCCCATTCTCTTGAATGGAACTGAGATGCTGCTGCTACCAATGAACAGGACCTCATCGGTAAGGGAAGGTCGTGAGTGCCCCATTCTCTTCAAACAGCTGATCTATGGGGATTCCTAGTCTAATACCCCAACTCATCATATATCGATCCTAAGGATAGTTCATCATTGTGTAAGTGCCAGAAAACCCCTTAACCCATGCTGTACTGAGGTTTAGGCTGCAGGCTACATGTACACCAATGTGTACACCATATGGAAGATATGTTTGCCATCCGTGCCCTCCACTGACCCATTCATTTCCAGCGGTGAGCTTGTGAATTCAGCACCCTCGGCCTTGCCGGTTTCTTCCCACGTTGAAGGAAAATTGGTGGTGTTAGTTCCGGGTACCTATATCACTGCACTGATAGTGACCGCGAGGAACGCCCCCTCTAACAGTACAAGTCTATAAGTGTGTACCATCAGTGGAGCATTCCCCTCCACCAGTGATGACGCTGAATTGCGAGGCGGCCCCTCGGACAGTGCAGTAATATCAGTAGCCGAAACCAATGGTCCAAGATACCAGCAAAGCTAAAATATAGTAGAGGCCAGCTTACCTCGAATTCTTCTTATGGTTCTTTCCATGCACGGAAAAAGAAGTTAAGGTAAATTCCAATCCAAAAACAATAATTTCCAGCATGGAGTGGTTTCCATATAAAAATTTGCCTTTTTTCGCACCAGCAAGGAACTGAAGCTACTGCTTACGCGTTTCAGCGGACAGCCTTAGTTATAACCAGCTTTGCTATGGTCTATACCACTCCCAACCCTACAAGACGTGAAAGGTCGTCTTCATGGTATATATTTTATCTCCGGCACATTCACATGTGATTCTTTGAGCCAATAACAAGTATAAAAGTTCTAAGAAGTTTCACTGACATTTCCATTGCTGGTAAATTGCAGGTGTAACATGTTCTTGTACCACATGTATTGTGCGGCAGACAATAGGCATAAGTATAATTGAGAGTTTGCCGAGGACAAGCAGCCGCAGTTCCTGTTTGCATTGAACATAACTACATCTCCGAGGGGCCACCCTACGATGGTTGCGTTACATGGTGGGATAATTACGAGACACTACAAGTCACAAGGCATTATGGGAAAGGAGCTGGGGAGCTCATGCGCCCTCTGTTGGATGTAACAGATCCTCAATTTGCTTTTGACTCACCGAGTCTTAAGACAGCAAAGGGATTTTAGCCAAGCCAATTTCACTTATCTGCATACAGCGCTGTTTCAGGATTGTTGTCCCTCATCAGTACAGAGCAAAGTGAACTGGCTGGCTTTGTGGGAGGCAATGAGTGGGTTAGGGACAGGAATCTCTCACATTGAGGAGAGCACCAGTGAAGGTGTGTAGAGATTGAATTGCCTTTTGCCCTCTACTTAGCATCTACATATCACAAGGCATTATGGGAAAGGAGCTGGGGAGCTCATGCGCCCTCATGCCTGAGACACTACAAGGACAGACTGTAACATAGTTCTGTCCAAGACTTTCTTCCCGTCTTCTGATTTTATCACGGCATTGTATATCTGTCAATTCCAGTTGTGACAAGATAGACTTCAACAGGAACCCCACCAAGCTCTGGGGAATTGCGAGGACCCTTTGATGTTTGCATGGAGAGCCGAGATGTTTGTGTAATTAATGAGACAGCTGTACTCAACTTCTGTTTTCTTAAGACAAGCTGAGATTGTTTAAGACATTAACAGTCATTGTATATTCTACATCTTAGATCTTCTTCACCTTAAAAAATACTGAAATTAAAAAAAAAAAAATAATAAAAAAATCAGACAATGTATAATGTATACTTGTTTACATTACCGAGATGGGATAGGCTCCGACAGCCGCTTCCTTTCTGGGAATACATTGTTTTTACAAATCTAATATCCTTGAGAGCGCGCTGTCAATGCCACTTAAGGTTAAACCAAAGGCAAGAGAGCAAACATCCACAAATAGGAAGTTTACCAAGGACCTTAAGGAACATATTTTCCCGGCTTCCGAGTTCCAGTATCAATCTGTTTTCTGGTTCTTGGAATTAAAAATATTTTGTCTTTGTGACCTATCGTAACCTCATCATAAAAGCGTAGTGTACTTCAGGTTTCTTTCAGGTTCCTTCTGATTAAGGAGCTACAAGGACTGAAAGAACAGAGTCAGACTCGCTGACTGGGGTTGTATCACTCCAACTTTTTGTAGCGTTTTAGCTAAATGTAACACTAGGTTACAGAACAGTACTGCTATAGGCAGGCAAATGGCTAACACACTCTTGGTGTTTGACTCTACTCGTGTGATTGACCTTGGTTTTTACAGATTCTCTTCTTGGGATATAGATCTGGTCCTATTTCTGTCTGTTTTTGCGACTTGGTCCAAACAAGACCTTTCATAGGGTCTTTGTAAGACATGGTCCGTTGTTTTCCACGGACTCTCACATGGCTACGATCATGAGCATGAAGCTGAAACATTGTTTCTAAGCAGGAGTGACCTAATAAGATGGTGTTGGAAGGAGGACCATTTGGTGACACATGGAGTGTCAATGCCCTCTACTGTACAGAGTTGAAAGGACCATTGTACCTCCCTAAAACCCCGCCATGTACATAAGGCCTAGATGAGACACCCTGGGAAGCATCTGACTACCATGACTCTGCCCCCTTTCTTTAGTTATGGCTATGGGATAGCACATGAGAGATTCTTTGTTTTTGTGATGTTTTTGTTGAGCTTTTTGTTTATGAGAAGAGTTAAGTGTTTCAGATTGTAAAAGACTTTAGTACCTGGAGTTTACATTTAATTGCAGAGATTTTGCAGCAACAAGGTTTTATGTGTCGCCTTGGAAGATAAATAAGTCTGGCAGCAAGTTCTGATGAGTTACTGATGTGCTTCTTTCCATTAAGGATTAATCATGAGCCATGTAGCATCTCTGTAAACATCCACTTACATCAGCGCAGGTGAGTGCTCTGCCTTACACTATGTTAGATCTGGAGGAAAAATGTCGGCTCGTTGCTTTACTTCTCCACTCCTGATTTACATGTGTACACATTTTGCTGTTACAAAGGTACAATGCATTGTGGGAGCTTAGGTGAGAGACCCACTGGTGTGCCTCAGCTGAAAGGTTGCATTTCGGACATGATAATAAGGAGTAAAGTGGTGGTCTGGTATAAAAATGTCTGATTCGGAAATTCTGATTTAATAGATGGGGGAGGGGTCTCACCAACTACTTGCCACTTCTAGACAGTTGATCTTAAAAAAAAAAAATATATATATATATATATATATAGTTTTAAAATGCAACATAAATAAAGAGTATAATGCTTCTTTCTCCTCTTCTCAGATTCTTTCCTTCTTCCCCACCTTCCATTCTGAACTGACTTTCACTCTGAAATCTCTTCTATAGCCATCTAGAGACAGACTACAGATCACATGTATCAGTTTACACATTTCTGTAGAAATCTATGGAGAAGGGAAGGGGGAGAAGGGAAGGGGGAGAAGTGAGCAGGAACTGAGGGAGAGGCAAAGGTTTAGGCTAATGATGGACCTGAATAACCTTCTATCACAGCCCAAGTACTTTATTCACATCAATAGAGGTCAGTACTTCTCTGCATATGTTCTACATGGTCAAGGAGCCGACTCACCTCTGCTTAATGTGTGCAGTGTATGGGAGCTAGACTCTACTGACCAGCTCAGGGAGAACTGCAGACTACAGACAGAGTCTGCAAAGGGGACAAGTGCTAAAACAAAGTGCAGAATACAAGTCATATAATGGCCAGAGATGGTGTTCCTTATGTTTATGCTGAAAAGTCATGCTCTAACGTTTTAGCAATGGTAACATACAGGTACCTTTTTATGGAATCAGCCCAGACAGTCCCCACACCCATCATTGAGCCTTGGGCACCAATGACCCTGTTGCTGGTTGATTGGTTGGTCTGTCTTGGACCACTTTTGGTAGGTATCAACCAATCTATACTGTGAACACTCCATAAGACCTGCCATTTCTTAGATCCTCTCATCCAGTTATCTATCCATCACATCTTGGCCCTTGTGATGGATAGATAACTGGATCCATCACTTTAGACTTCTCTCTGTAACCTGCTCCCAACACATCCATTTTAGGAACTGATCAGTTTGTGTATCCACCTTGATTGTTCAATCTAGTCAGCTATAAATTTTTACTAGAGTACTGCCACAAAGTGCCAAATAATACGTCCTTACAGAGCCCACACAATAGTGCCATTCAGTGCCCAATAATAATGCCAAGCAGAGCCTAACTACTGAGGGGCGATGGTATAAATAGTGAGGGCTGATGGTAGGCCGTAAGTTCCTAGTGGGCCAGGGCAGTGAGGATTTACATGTTCCACTCTTATGTTGCTCCTAGGAATTTGCTTTTTGTGGCTGAACTGCAATCCCAAACACAGCTCATTGACTTTGGAGGTGATGTTTCTTTAATCTTTTTAAACCCCTTTAAAGTTTAAGGGGTTCTCCAGGGAGTCTACCACCACTTAGTTCCGCCAAGGTTTTGTATAGGTTAAACCCAGGGGTGCTATTCTGGTTCAGATCCCAGGTCAAATGGTCAACACCATCAGCGGTCCAGAGCCGCTCCGACACCTCCCTCCCTTTCCCATGTTCACCCCTAGTTATTTGTATCATGAGGGCTAGCCGAATACATCATTATAATCAAACCAGCCCACGTGATACAGGTAACTAGCGGTGAACGCGAGACAGGACGTAGGTGGCGGAGCAACTCAGCGGCCAGATGCTGGTTCTGACCACAGGACTGCCGGTTGGAACCAGTCTCGAATTCCAAGATCATTGCCTACAAAACCTCAGAGGAAGAAAATAAGAGACTTCCTGGAGAACCCCTTTAAATGTGAAGTTTACCTTGTTTTACGAACGTTTAGGCACCAATATCTATGAGCGGCGCTTCATCTGTTGGACTGCAGACATGAGTAAGATCTATAGCATGATGAAAAGTGATCATGTTATTGTCATGTATTTAATAAGTGATGTATTAATAGATCTTTAGACCGTGTCGTACCTGCCACATTAACGCAGGAGTAGAGACAATGCCCCAATATACATCTCTTCTAGTAGGTGTTTATCTGGCAGCGGCAGAGCCTCTCTGTAAGCCGAGCTCAGATGTGACAGCTAAGAAGTTACAAGTACTAAAAGGAATCTGTAAAATCAGTATTACGGAAATTTACATTTCTAAGGACCGCATGTATTTTTACACATTGCTATTCAGCATAATTGTTCCTATTTACCGCTGTACTGCTCCAGTTCTGCATAGATTTATTTTATTTTTATTTTTAGCTTTCTTGCATAATTTTAAGTAGACGTATCTATATATTAAAAGAAATAATATATGGTATATGTGTATATTTTATATTGATGCAGTTTTATCTTTATTTATGAGCCTGTTTACTGGTGCATCGGCAGGTGAGGTTTTTTGCAAACACATACAGGGGCGTCTCAATCAATTAGAATATCTTTGAAACGTTTATTTCTTTCAGTAATTAAATTAAAAAAGTGACCTCCTATATTTTCTAGATTCTTTACACACAGAGTGTTCTATTTCAAGTGTTTTATTTCTGTAAATGTTGATTATGGATTACAGATAATGAAAACCCAAATCTAAGAAAATTAGAATATTGTAAGTTCAGTTCAGTCTTGTAAATTCAGTGTCACCTGCCAAGGTTTCCTAAGCCTTTACATGGTCCCTCAGTCTGGTTCAGTAGGACACACCATCATGGAAGACGCTGATTATGGATTGTATTACTGAATTACTGAAATGAATGAACGTTTCAAAGATATTCTAATTTATTGAGATACACTGAGCGGCCACTTTATTAGTGACCCCCATCTAGTAGAGACCTCCTTTGGCCTTCAGAATTGCAACAATTTGTCATGGGATCCACAAGTATCAGAGGACCCGTAGACCCCACACCATTCCTCCACTTCCACAGTCTGAACTGCTGACACTTGACAGGAAGGGTTCATCAATTCTTGCCACTTGCACCAGATTCTGCCCCTACCATTGGCATGACGCCACAGAAATCTGGACCCAGCTGACCAGTCAATGTGCCTCCACTGCTCAGGGATACGAATTCTGCTCTTTTGCCCATTGGAGTCTTCTTCTGTTTCCATTAGATAGTATTGGAGGTCCCATAGGTCGTCTTCTGTTATAGCCCATCTGTGCTGCCCATCCGAACGGCAAGTTGTTTTTCCGGATACCAGAGTTGTATCTGGCTGCAGTTTTCTTGACTGTGCTCCAATTCCTGACATCTTCCCCTGACCCCTTTTGTCGATGAGTTGTTTCCATCCACAGAATCCCCTTTCTCTGGAAGTTTTTCTTCGATCACACGATTCCCCAAGATTGGTGGTGTCTGAAATCCTGGTCCCGACTAGTCCAGCACCAATGACCAGGTCTTATGCAAAGTTGATCACTCACTTTTCCCATCTAATGTGGATTCACAATGAAACTGATGTATGGAAAACTTGTCCCTGGATATAATGCTGCACCCCAAGATAATGTTTTTAATGCCCATACAAGGGGTGCCAATCATCAAAGGGCAGGTATCTCTTAGGGTGAGTTCACATGTACACACCACTGCCATGTAGCTTTCCTCCGGTGTGGAACAGAAAAGCCAGAGGGAAACTGATGCCAGTATGGATCCTATAGTTTTCTGTGGAATACGTTTTTTCATTAGGCATATCACTCTGCTAAATATTTGTTGCACTATTTTGCACTTTTTTATGTGTCTGTGCCTCTGTGTATGTACATAGTTTGGCGGCTGCCATGTGTATTACCTGCTGTTAAGGATCATTCCACTGTGGATGTGGTGCTCCCCTTCTTTTGCAAGAGCTTGGTCCAACCCAACTCATGGTTGGCTGGGGTAAGTGGAGGAGACTCCTTGTCATCTCAGGGCACTCCATTGTAGGTCATATATGGTAGTTCCTGCTAGAGCCATTGCCCAAGTTATGATGGGCAATGTTGTTTCATATATATTTTTTTATTATTATTTTTTTTTTTCGTTATTTTTTTCCTGTATATTTTCCTCCCTCCTAGATTTTACCAGTGCATGTCTCTCTCCCTCTCTCTACAAATATATATATATATATAATTATTTTTTCCTGTATATTTTCCTCCCTCTTCTGTTTTACCAGTGAATGTCTTAAAAGAAATACTTTTACTTCGTGTATGTTTTTCATGTCACTTGCGCTTCATGCTATAGCATTTTGCTAGCATTTACCTGTTAGGCAGATAACATGCTGCATTATTAGGAATAAGTGCACCGTAACAAGATTCCACATACAGCAGAGCAGAAGAGGAAACGCTGCGATCTGTAGCCCTTGATGCATTTGTAGAGATTTATTGGTCCTGGTGTGTAATCTTCAGACAAGTAAATTGGCATTTGAGGAATGTCACAAACAATGATATACTACATCGTACGCCACAACATACAGATGTCGCAAAGCTATTACAAAAGCTGGAGACACACTAAAATTGTATGGAACTAATAGTGCGGCCTGTATGTGACTTGTATCCAGAAGAGTTACACTTTTTATATCTTTTCTTTGTACTTTTGGCTCTATCCTAAAATATCTCTAACCTTTTAAAAAAAAATTTTACCAATTTTTTTTTTTTTCTATGTAAACTCAGAGGCCCACCAAAAATAATAAATAAACTTCTTACTATCAGGCATCAACCACTAGAGGGCGCCATTTTATTTAAGCTTAAAGAGGTAAATCAGGATTAGAAAACATGGCCGCTTTCTTTCGCTCAGGAAGTGACATCATGTCTATTGATCACATGGCAATGCTACCGCTTAGACCTATTCAAATTCAACACGTCACTCTGTGACTGCATACACACTGACATCAGTGATGGGGGTGGATTAGGGGGGGACAAGTCATCACCTCGTGTATGCAGAGTTCTCATATACCTATCCACAGGTATCTCTCTGCCGGATCCCAAGGACTACATGGACTTAGCATTATATTGTAGCATTTATGTCTCTCCTTATGTCTTACTTATGTGCCTTTACTGTATATAAGTCATCAATATCAGATGGGTAGGAATCTAGCACCCAGCACCCCCACCGATCAGCTGTTCCTAGCAGCAGATATACAGAGAATGGAGCAGGAAGCAGACAGTACTGTTCTCTATGTAGTACTCAGACAAGGTACTACTACAGATCAGCTTCTATTCATTTGAATGGGAACTATGCTGCAGTGACTCTGATCAGCCACTACACAGAAAACAGTGCTGTCTGCTTCCTGCTCCATTCTCTGTGTATAAGCTGCTGAGAATGTTTTTAGCCTGTGCAACTCCTTTGAAGGGGTTTTTCAGCCCTTGGGTTCTCTTTTATAGTGATATCCTTTCCACAGGATAGGTACTCAGTGTCCGATCGGTGGTGGTTCAACACACGGACCCTGCTCCGAGGAGCTGATTGGCTCCTTCATGGCGCTGGATGCTACTGCCCTGGGAGAGGCCAGAAGCAGCTCTGCTCCTATTCATCACTGTACAGTGGACGGGGCTGCAGCTTTGCGGATATTACTTGAATTGTCCAGTAACTTCTGACACTGGGAGACAGCTGACTGGATGATCGGTGTGGCTTCTGGGTGTTGGACCCCCACCGATCAGATAGGTGCCGCTCCACTGATTCTGGTGCAGTTCGTTGTTCGCTACTTGAGCTCTGTACTATCAGGAGGGCAGTTTCAGGCAAGCGCAGGCAAGGGGGTGTGTTGCACAGCTCCAATCGGAAGAGGGCATTATCAGAGTTCAGAAAAACGCCCCCTTGCCAGATTCCTCCCACCTGACAGCACAGAGCCTAATTAGCATATGAGACACCAAATCTAACAGCGCTTATTGCTCAGGAATGGTGGGGGCTAGAGAAAAAAATTCCAACTGTATCAGAATCAGTGGAGCGGCGCCTATTAAATGATGCAAAAAGCTGGACTTAGTGGAGGTGGTGAAAGGTCTTCTGTAAGTTAAGTCGCTTTCTACCAAAGAGGTTATTTTTTGCTCTATTATCCCTTCAGATTTGCAATAAACACGTACATTCATTTGTACACCTGCATGATGAACGCCAGCCGGGATTGTTCATGCTTTTATGACTGACTATATAATTGGGGTGCAAAAAATGGCACCCTAGAAGCCATCCATAGACGAGCAATTAACTTACCGCGTCCTTTCCACTTATTTTATACAATTTATTCAAATATATTGAGATACATGCAAAATCAATTTCCTGCCGGCGAGCGCTCCTTTTCAGAACACTTGTATATTTAAGGTTAGGAAGAATGAAAAGGAAGACAATTTAAACTCCTGGGTATTTTCTTATTTATGTCAATGACAGATTCAGACCAGCAGAACCATAGTAATAACATGTCAGAATTTTATATTGTTCGGTTGAAATTGCTGCACACTCCATTGTAAGCTCGTGTTGGGCTGAGTTAGGAGGCATCAAGTCTCTTCTTGTATTGTGTATTTTAGTCCAATGTGACAGATTTGACAATGTTAATTCTGCAAGGAGAAAAAAATTGTTTTACCTTCACATTCAATAAAAATAGAGTCCAGTGTAGCAAAATGGGCAGGTTGGGCGGAGTAGTTATTTATTTTTCCATATACTTTAACCCATTAATGACAAGCCTGTTATTGACCTGACAGTATGTGCAGCTATTATTATTATTATTATTATTATTATTATTATTATTATTATTATATCATTACAATTAATAATATTTTATTGTTATTATTATCATCATTATTAGTAGTAGTAGTATTTATAATATATTTTTATTGATGTTTTATTGATATTATTATTACTACTACTATTACAGTATCACTATTACTACTATCATTGCTACTACTATTACTATTATCACCACTATTATTACTATTATCATTACTATCATCATTACTATTACTACTACTATTTTATTACTACTATTATTATTACTACTACTAATGTTGCTATTACTTTTATTATGTCTGTTATCATTACTACTATTATTACTATCATTACAACTATTAGTATTATCATCTTTACCATTATTAATATTATTAATATTTCTATTATCATTACTTCTGTTATTATTACTATTATCACTACTATTATTATTACTACTACTAAGGTTACTGTTACCTTTATTGCTA
Organism: Leptodactylus fallax; assembly: GCA_947044405.1. NCBI lineage: Eukaryota > Metazoa > Chordata > Amphibia > Anura > Leptodactylidae > Leptodactylus > Leptodactylus fallax. The sequence continues at coordinate 5,719,062 of CAMRHE010000040.1, forward strand.
TTACTATTATCACTATTGTTATTATTACTAGTATTATTACTATTATCATTACTACTATTGCTGTTCTTATTAACTATTATCATTATTATTACTATTATTAATACTATTATTCTCATTACTACTATTTTATTGTTATTACTAATATTATTTTAATGCATTTTTTTTAATAAATCAGTAGTGTATAGGAATATATTAAGCTTACTTATAAAGTGTAAAGTGGCATCTTTCTTCATATCTAGCCATCTTTGAATTCTCATTTCCTTGTATGCAAATCCTCTGTAAATGTCTGCACATCAGTAGGTGGGGAGGGGGATGCAGCTGCAGCATGTCTCTCTACAGAGTGTGAGAAACACTGCATGCTGTGAGAGGGGAGAAGGGGCAGCAAGGGAAAAACAGAGTTCAGAGCACCCAGCACTGCTCATACATCACATCAGGAAGTTGCTGTGTGCTTAAAGGGTATACTTATGAACGTAGTCATATATAAAGTTGTAGACAATTCAAAGTTAAACATTTTTTTAAAATATTTCTAATTAAAAATTTTGCAGAGTTTTATAGATTTTCTCCATCCATCTTAGTGTTGACATCTGTTGTCTTGATTGGTTGCCAATGGATATGACAATAGTCAAAAGTCTAAAAAAAAATAAAATAAAATAAAAAAACCTTTAGGTAAAATGTTATTGCAACAAGACTCAAAAGTCCAATAGACGTGACAATAAAAGATATTAAACAAAAAAAGAGAATATTACATTACAGTTATATCGCCCATAACCCTGACTCTCTAGTCGTACAAAATACCTGCGTTTCAGCCATTTTATTTTATTAGATTTATTTATCTGGATTTATTAGACAGGTCTGTTCTTCCTATTGCTGGTCACAAGGGAAGTAAGAAAAAATGTGCTGGAATTTATTTTCTTAAGATTTTGGGTTGTATTTTTTCACTTTTATTATTCTAATAAATTAGTAATAGCAAAAATCACCGATTGCTATAACTAGCACAATAATCTATAAGTGTTACCAGTATAGAGGAGTAACTGGTAGGATTTGTCATAGGGGTAATAGATGTGTCTCGGGGGAGATAAGCCTGGCCTGTGCTTTGCTGGTGTCAGATGTTGACCTTGGAAGTCACAGATTGACCTCTGAGGATATTATTTCTGTCCTGTAATAGATATTTTCTGCTGGTAATAACTCATACTGCTTTTATGTATATAATCGAGGTTAACAGAAAAGGTTTTTTGACATAATTTATACCTCTGCTGAAAAAAATGTGTTTTCAGTAAACAGAGCCATTATAGGATATATCTACTGCTCATAACTACAGCGACAGGGATTTACTAACCTTTTCGGTGGAGTAGTCCAACATAAGGATTATACAGTACTGTACAAAAGTTTTAGGCAGGTGTGGAACAAATGCTGCAAAGTAAGAATGTTTCAGAAATAGAAGGGTTAATAGTTTATTTTTGGCAATTAAAACTAAATGACTGAAGAAAAGAGAAATATAAATCCCATCAATATTAGGTGTGACCTTTGTCCTTTGCCTTCCATCAGTTCTTCTCGGTACTTGCAGACAGTATTTGGCAGAACTGGACAGGGAGGTTGTTCCCGCCGCCATCTTGGAGAGCTAAGCACAGATCTTCTGTGGATGTATGCTTGCTCCAATCCGTCTGTCTCTTCATGTCATCCCAGACAGACTGGATGATGATGAGATCAGGGCCACATATATAGCCCTAACTATTCAGACTGGCCATTCCGAAATCCGAGAAAGTCATGGTGGCCATATTGTGTGTCCCAAACCTTTCCCAACTAATTAAATTATTAGCACCTTAAGAAAAGTTACAACCCCAGGAATTGCTAGAACAACAATAATGTATAGCCCAGCTTAAAGCTCAATAACAGCGCCCATACATGTACAATAAAGAGCAAAGTTAGCAGGTGGCCATTTGTGTTTTGGAGGAAGGGGGTTCAGCTGACTCTCTCCCAACACCTGATATCAGGGGAAAGAAGATTCGGACATGTTAAGTTTCAAAAATCCTGACCTTTGGTTTCATGAGGGATAAGCTGACAGCTGGCTTAGTCCCCTTTTCTCACTGAGAACACAGGCCTGCCATCAGAATGAGTCCGCATGTATATAGGACAAAGTCATGAGGAATAGCTGGTGTTCGGCATCCATCGTTGGTGTGTGGCCACCTCAACTTCTGCAGTCTAATGGGGACTGGCACACTCAGCTTTGGATGAAACGTATACCAAAAAGAGAGAGAGTTGCCCATAATAAAATAGAAAATTTTGGAACCAAACATTATGCATCGGGGGGCAATTTACTAAACATTTATGCCCATTTTATGGTGTAGATGGGTGTTAGCGTAGCTCATATAGAGCCCATGGGCCTTTCTTGTGCCACATTGTTTATTCTGCACCTTGAGAAAGTGGATGGAGTTAGACGGACAGCAGAAAACTGGTATGAGTTGCAAGAGGCTGGAGAATATGGAGCTCACCATCATACCAGTCAAGGACTTTAGGAAACATCATTAGTAGCTTCTTTGTTACTGGTTGTCAAACATCACGTGTCCAACCCCTGGTGACCAGGACAGGACAGCACCAATCTAGGCTCGCTATATAGGGGCTATCACCCATACTTTGTACTGCATGTTACGTCAGCCATCAAAGATGAACATAATACTTGTACCTACCTGCATATTGACGTGACCTACCCTATTTTCCTTCAGAACCCCAGCAGATCCTAACACCACATCAACACCCTAATATTGTAGACAAGCAAATGGGAGTATATGTTCCTTTCTTTGTCCAACTCAGATCTTCGTCAATGGCGCCTCCGAGTCTGTGCTCTTAGAAGACTGAACGGTGATGGATGAGCCTGAGGTACTATATTGAGTTGTCACCTTACTCATTGTATATATTGGGCTCCATCAACCTCTTGATAAAGGTTACGGGATACATACATTGTGCACATCTTTGCTGTGGTGAGCCACATTATCATATTAATATGACAGCTAATGTATACCGCTATATGACCTCCACTTCCAAAACAAAAATGATTAGACCATGCATATTGATTCCACGAACCCGCCAAAGTCAGCATATTCCCCGAATGCTATAGATTTGTTTCCACTGCTGGAATTGACTCCATAAATTCCGATCCTGCGCTCTACACTTTATCTTAATGTGATGGAATTTGTATTATAATTGTATTTGAGTTCATGGCAAGCCATTCATTCTTCTATCCATTAAGCCCGCTGTTTACCGCAACGATGCTGACCTTAGTCAAGGCAGGTAGAGACTAGGTCACAACAAGTGGGCGGACTGGGGAGTAATTGAGATCTTATGATGGGGTCATACAGCCAAAAACTCTCCACAACTATCAATGATTTTCTTGTATTTGTGGAAAGTACGCACGTTTTTGAAAAACCTGTAAATGTTTCCTAGTGAAAAACTCTTGATACCTCATGTCAAAAATATTCCTAAATCATAAGACATTTTTTGGGATTTTTTTTTCCATTGAAATCAATAGGGATGCACTGCATTGATGATATCAAACATAGGTCACCGCAAAACTCCAAACACTTCCAACAGATAGACCAAAAATGCTTTACACATTGACCTATTTTTTGTAACTATGTTATAATGATGTCATTGAGGCCTATATCTAGTTTGTCGGTATTTCATGGGTGGACTGACTATTTAGAGCAGCGCCTAAGGACCCATGACCAGAAATTGGGCCACAGATCCTAAGTTTGAGGCTTTAATATTTCATGGGGTTAACTAGGACTTAATATCAATGACCTATTTTTAAGATTGGTCATTAATCTGAGATTGGTGGGGGTCTGTCAACCCCATCGCCACCTATCTGAATGGGAGCTAAGGTACAATAGCATGACCCGGACATTATACAATGTATAAAGCAGTCTTGTTCAAGCTCTATGTATATATTGCAGACAACAGATGATCGGTGGGATTGCCAGGTGTCATACCTCCACCAATCTCATATCAATGGCCTATCCTTAAGATAGGCCATTAGTATTAGGTCTTGGACAACCAAGCTAAAAAGCTTCAATGTGTTATTACTATGGAGCTGTCTGCTTCTGGCTTTGTTAGATCAGCTGATCAGTGGGGGTGCTGGGTGTCAGACCGCCACTGATCTCCTACAGATGACCTTTTTAAGGATAGGACATTATCCTTAAAACTACAAAGATGCTCATCATTTCTCACTTAGACTACTGTAACACCCTTCTCAGTGGCCATCTAACAAATGCTCTCACTCCCCACCAGTCCTCCCTCAACTCTGTTGCTTGCTTTATTCATCTCTCTCCTCGTATTTCATCATCCTCTGCCAATCCCTTCACTGGCCCAGTGAAAGGGGTTTAATATGACAACACTGCCATGCAGGGCCGTACACAGCCTGTCCCCTCCATACATCTCTGACCTAACCTCCCGCTACCTACTACATGTAATCTTTCATTCTCACAGGACCTCCTTCTTCACTCAGCTCTTATCTGCTCTTAACACAACTGTCTCCAAGACTTTTTCCGTGCATCCACTATAGTCTGGAGCTGACTACCACAATACATAAGACTGTCCTCCACTATCACAACCTTCAAGAAGACCCTGAAGACTCATCTCTTCAGGAAAGTTCTTCTGCCACTAAACCACCATCTGAACAGCTTGTACCCTCACCTACTGTCTCTCTTTCCCTCAAAGATTGCAAGACATGGCAAGGTGGATCCTTTATCCCACTGTACCAGTCTATTGTACATGATTTTGTGAATTTTATGTTTTGTATGTAAACCCCTCCTTAAATGTTAAGCACCATGGAATTAACAGTGGTCTAAAAATAGATGATAATAATCTGAAGTCTTGGAGAAACCCTTTATAGTTCTTCTTATTTTGTTTTATGCTTCATACTTATGCTTCCACACTACCAGCACTTCACTATGGCTGAATAGGTGGAACCAGTGGGCATGAAGGACACAGATAGAGTTAAAATTGCTGCCCGGAACTGTGGGACAACACCTGAAATGCAGGACTGTCCCGCTTGATCTGTGACAGCTGAAGAGTACCCCACTACACTAGGGCCTAGTGTGGATGCACAGTTTGCCCCTATGGATAAAATGACCCTGGTTGCCAGAATTGGGCATCTAATATCTGTAGCCTCCATATATAACCTTTCATCCACCCCTTAAAACAACCTTTTAACTGATCAAAGCCAACCTACCCATCTGAAGTAGAGGGACTTCAGTTTCTCGGGGTACGTGATGGGAGTTGTAATGAGTTTCCGCGGCTCATATTTCAGACGATGTTAGAAAACACCTATTTGAGAACACATCTTCATCTCCGTCATGGACTAAATTAATAAGTGTGAGATCTGAAAGTCATTTGAGTCCTAGTCTGGGTTCATTTAAATGGCTCTCACATTTATCGTGCGGAGTAACTTTCTCCTCTGCCTTAACTATGTTTCTGGAGAAATACAAAGACGCCTTTTCTTTTTGACTAATTTGGACGTGTCAAGCTTTGCTTAATTGGACACCGCATTTTATCCTCGCTCATTGATCTAGGCTTATTTTTCATGAAAGCATTTCAATACTCGGAGAAGCCATCATGTATAATTAGGCCTGCTGTCCTGCACAGTGTATGCGAGTGCAAATTAGCAGCCAATCCTGCCCGGTGTGTAACTTGTCTTTTGCTGCACATATGCTGTGATTGCCATTCGCCCTTCATCGAGACGGAGAAGGCTGAACATTGGACCTGGATGGGAAATTTAGCTGCCAAAACCTATGGGCAGTGTGCTATGTCGTCAGAACTCATCTGGCAGGGTAGTAGTCAGATTTTACAAAATCCACCCAAATGTTTCAATGAACTCGCTAAACTGGGAATTGCAAAAATAAGGTATCTATAAACGTTACATCTGGGCCGCATCTGCCATGTCACAGGACGCATCTGTACTCTCCGATCTGTAGCAACAGTATAGGTGCTGCCAAAGAATTAGTGCTAAGTGCATGCGGCTGCTAATTGCTGGGCTGCATGTGCTTAAAGGGGTTGTCCGGGGGTTAAACCTTTTAGCGGGATATCCAGCTTGGTTCTGATCCCAGGTGACATGATCAGAACCAGCCCCCGGCCCTATGTTTCCTCACCCTCTCCCTCCTCTCCTGATTTCACAGGTAGTTACTTGTGTTATGAGGGATGGCTTTACTATACTATGAGTAAAATCAGAAGATGGGGAAGGGGTGGAGCGACTCAGGGGTCGGGGGTTGGTTGCAATCATGTGATCTGGGGTTGGATCCAGCCAGAACACCCGGGTCCAGCATGAAGAAATCGCCAGAAGAACTCAGGTGAGTTTAAGTCCCTGGACAACCCCTTTAATGCTAATTGCCAGGGTGCATTTGCTTAAAGGGGTTGTCCCATTAAGGATATCTATCCACAGCAAAGGGGATAATTGTCAGATTGTTGGGTATCCGACCGGTCACCGAAGCACACTGGCATTCCTTTAAAAGGAGGAGGCTTTAGGGGAATTTTCAGTCCCCCTTTCTCCTGATTGCTGGTGGAACCCTTGGTTGGACCCCAAGCAGTCTGACACTTATCCCTTATTCTTTAATGGGACAGCCCCTTGACCACTAATTACCGGGCCGCACCTAAACCGTTGCTGTTGCTTCAAATGGGAGCATACGGGTGTGCCCTGGCAGTTGGTGCATGGCAGATGCAACTGGGATGCACCATCTAAGGATGTTATTATTTTCATGACGCGATTTATGGGTAATTTGGTGGTGGTTACCCACATTGGGGCACCTGCACTACGCCCCAATCCAAGACAATGGGGCTTAGGCTGGGATTGTCACACTGCAGCATTTTCTCCTGCATGCTGCTGGGGCAAAAAAACACCTGGAAGCGGGTTCTTTTTTTTTTTTTTCCTCTGGGGCTCACCATTGGGTTTCTCTGTGGACCCCCAATGGCTTTCAATCTCTGCACAGCATTTAGGTGAAATCTATTTAACTGTAGGCTGCAGCAGGTAGGCCACATTGTTTTATTTCTGCATTGATGCAGCTTCACCCTCCATGACCTGTTATTGTGGGATAAATTTTTATGATTTGGGGTACATTAACATTTTTTTCTCTTAAATTAGGTTGTCCAAGTCTTAAAGTAGTTTTCCAGAACGTAAACATGGAGGACCTGACACCCTGCTGCTGTACCATGTGACCAGTGAATATCATCGGCACATGGAAGAGGTCCAGGGTGTCAAACCCCATTCCCCCATCACATGTTCATGACCTATCCTAAGGATAGGCCACCGATATGTAAGTCCTGGAAAGAAAGTCAATGCTTACTTGTTAAATCTGCTGCCACTCCAGTGCTAGTGCCCCCATGGTCCCCAACAGTCTTTGCTTACATGACCACTGTGGGTCGGTACTGTTTATAAGGTGCCCATACACATAACAGCCGAATCTACCTACTATTCTATATTTCCTCCTACACCTGATGTCATGAAAAAGAGGGATGCCTGATCATTTCAACATGCTCAATCTTTGGTCTTATTGTCAGAAGCAGGCATGTCAAACTCAGGGTACCCCGAGGGCCACATGAGTAACAAGAGGTTGTTGCGAGGGCCGCACACAGCAGCTAATGTCACACACGTATTTTAACAGCAGTCATGAAAACAAGATATGAAGTAGTAATATGTAACAGCAACATATATTTGCAGTGCGCAACAGCAACTAATATATTTAACAAAAATACAGCAATTAAAAACTAAACATTTATTTGCTATCATTTTTTTCAATCATTTTTAGTGTTTTGTCCTGAGGCTTGACACCTCTTTGTGCTTTGTGCTAATAGGCCTATTCATTATATTATATTATTATATTATTATTTATATTATTATTATGAATTTTCAATATGTATTTATTTACTTTATATTTATTTAATGGGCGTCTGTAGGATTTGTTCTTTTTGGTGTTCACCCCTGGTATTTGCCTCCAAGGGTGCACATGTATTTTAATTGCTTTTAATTTTTCCTTGTTTGCTGTGTTATTTAATAAAGAAATTTTGTGTGTGCTTTATATTGGATGCTGTTTCTCCTTTGTGTTCGATTGCATTTTTCATCCAATCAGCACCACTGTTTTTTGCATCACAATTATTTATAATCTGAGTGCTCACCCCTCTCTTTAGTTTTTAATGGTTACATACAGGAGGGCCACTCACTTGCTTGGACTTTGCCTGTGCGGCAGTGGGTCCCTTCTTCCTCAGCACGGTCACAGTATCCCAGTCACTCTCAGCCACGACTCCACCTCCGCTCACAACAAAACTGACTTAGGTGATCAGCAGCCACGCGAGCCGCAGATGTACAAAACTCACGATCAGCACTTCCGGGTCGTCATTCATTGATCACGTAAGCAGGTCATATGCAGGGATATGGGCCAATGAATGAAGAGCCGGAAGTGCTGATCGTGAGTTTTGTACATCTGCGGCCCGCACAAAAGTCTCAAACTTTGTCTCTAAACTTTAGAGACAAAGTTTGAGACTTTTGTGCGGGCCGCAGATATGCCTGTAAAGGGCCGCATGCGGCCCGCAGGACGCATGTTTGACATGCCTGGTCAGAAGAATCATTGACTTATTCTCTTGGCTCCATTGGGAATATGTGCGTACTTGGTTATTTTCCTCATGGTTTTGGAAGAGTGTTCTGGATCAAAAAAAGTTCCTGGATTTTTTTTTAGTTATTTTTTTTGCTCTATCAACAGTGCCGCATCTCAGCTCAGCCCTAGTCACTTGAATGGAAATAAGCTGCAATACCAGACACAGTCCAAGGCCAAATTACCAATACTCCCCGGTAAAATCCTCCGGCGCTGCTCTGGTGATCCGCACCGATCTTTATTTATATTATGGCAGCAATCCATGTGACCGCTGTGGCCAATCGCTGGTCTCAGTAGTCATGTTCATCATCGATGCAGCAAAGTACATAGACCCATGGCACAGGAGCGACAGGGAATTTACCGGAGCGCTAGTGTTTTTTTATCTTCGCATAATTCCTACTTTAAGAAGAATTTTTTACTTTCCCGGACAGCCGCTTTAATGAGAGGGTTAAATTATATTTTGTCAGCACTTGTATATAGAAGGAAGAAATGACTAAAACTTGTATCTCAGGAATAAAATAATTTCTTCCAAAGCCTTAAACTAGGCACTGTGTAGAAATGTGGTTTTTAATCAAGATAAATGCTTCGCCGCCGCGTCTCCCTTATCATTGTATACTACAGGGGAGACGAGTTTATGCAGCCGTCGCATCTACTTTACATACATATTTTTCTGTATGAGTGGACAAATGCCTCATTTATGGATGAAGGTAAAAATATGCAGAATATTTTATTTCCCAGCAGTTTTTTTTTTTTTTTTTTTCGTGGGACGGCTGTTAGCAGCATATGGGATGTTTAGAGGCTGCAGCAAGAAAGTTGTCATCCCGGACCGTGAGTTATTCCAGAACGCCATTGATTTCATGCAAATCAAAAGATTATTTAGCGTCGTAAGATTTGATCTGTGTCAGCTGAGCACTTGTTTGCATATCCGTCTGACAAGTCGAGAGCGCGTCCCCAAACCCACGGATATTTAATATTCAAGTCATAGCTCTGCAGGTTTGGAATATGCAAAGCTACATAATGATGAGTAAATGATGGCGCCTCTGGATCTCCATATAAAAGATAGCGGGTTAAGAAGAAGGGATTGCGTTTTGCCTGTGAACCGGAGTGGACTGCCATAACTATAAAAGCATTTGAGTTTTGTTTGTATATGTAGCTATAGTGGGTGTAGAGCAGTGGTTCTCAACCTGCAGAACACGTACCCCAGGGGGTATGCCCCACAGTCCCCAGGGGTACATGCCATAGCAGAGAACCGCTGCCCCCCTGGATGAGCCATCCTTATTCTAGAAGCACAATGAGAAGCTCTCTGCACTTAGTGGTGCCCTGGGGAGCAAGTGGTGAGTGCCATTATTTACTCACCACTCTGCTCCCCACTTCTTCTCTTCTCAAGATGCCGGGTGCTAAAATCGCAGCAGGCTCTGGAGAATGTTCTCTTAGGTGACAGCTATCCCTCCTGACCACCTTCTTACCCCATGCACATGTACCCTTGGTTCAAAGCAGTGTCTATATGTTGAACAGTAGAAGTACAGTCACCTCTTTAGTAGCCTATCTTGCTGGAGAACATGCTGAGGAGTTCCTTCTGACCCTTTGCCGAGGAGGTCCTTCTAACCCTTTCCCGAGGAGGTCCTTCTGACCCTTTCCCGAGGAGGTCCTTCTGTCCCTTTCCTGAGGAGGCCCTTCTGACCCTTTCCCGAGGAGGTCCTTCTGACCCTTTCCCGAGGAGGTGCTTCTGACCCTTTCCCGAGGAGGTCCTTCTGACCCTTTCCCGAGGAGGTCCTTCTGACCCTTTCCCGAGGAGGTCCTTCTGACCCTTTCCCGAGGAGGTCCTTCTGACCCTTCCTTGAGGATGGCCAGCTGGTTGGGGCCATTGGATTTCAAAATGCCCATTCATTTAGTTCTCCTCTGAGAGATAAGTCATTGCCAGAGGTGTCACATTAAACCGAACATGAATGTGTTAAGGGAGGGCCGAATGACCATTTGGTCGACAGCCATCTAATGTATATGGTCAGCCATAGAGTACAACTGCATAGACTTCTATTGGTGCCATATTATAGCTCTACACAACTCTGAGATTGTATGGAGCCGTTTGACTGACGCGTTTTACAATGTTGGCTTTTACACGCTGCAGCCATTTCAGCTCTTATCATGTAAATCCTTTGTTTGCTTTAGTATTTTATGATGGGACCTCTCTATATTATATATTGAAATTTATTTCCTATGGACAGAATCAAGATCTGTGTCAACATCCATCTCTTGGATGTTGTTCAAAGTTGTTTGCCGTCATATTGACTTGAATAGTAAATGCCCCCAGTAAAATCAATGACAAACTATATTTGCTCTCCACAAAAGATGACATTATCTAAAGATAAGTAAATCAAAGTGTAAACACAATAAAGCCTTTATCTGGGAGCAGAGATAAGATGCAACATTGTGTTTGTCCTCTAATAGCCCTTATCAGGTGCCCTCCTGTTACATGGGGACAGTCCCTGGTGATCTTCATTAGGTTAATTGAGAGTACAGTATTTGATCAGCCATTTTGTTCTTTTTCGGAAAAGCCGTCCTTTCAGTTCTAACATTGATGGGATATCTGTGACCAGCTTGGAGTGATAAGACCGAGGCGTCTATTTATACAAAAATGCTACTGGGAGTTAGTCTCTGAAACTCTTACCTAATAATTATAGATGAAAACCAAGCCTAGCTAGAGATGCAGAAAACCTGTAATTAACATTGACACCATAGAGCAATCCACTGTAGGACTCGGCAGCACTCGATAGATTGACAGGTGTGATTAGGGAGATGGCACTGGATGTCAATTACATGTTGTTTTCGCAAAAATAACAAAATAAGCTATTGTCTGAACTCATTTTCCTTACAGACGTGTTAGAATGAATTGGATTAGGCATTAAAAGTTTCTAAAAAGATTGAAAATTTACATGGTAGTATGGCCTTCTATTGGTACTCTTACATCTTCGGTTGCCATTGGTCCAGCGTTTGGCCAGCAGCTGTTCATCTTGACTTTATCGGCTTGGCTGGGTATGTATATTTTTGAAAAGCAAATTGTAAACTTCTATGAGAGCAGGCCCAGTCTTATGATGGTGGGCATATTCTGCTGATGCCCCCTGTGAAAGGTCCTGTACACCTTCTATAGCTGGAGATTGGACAAGCATTTGGCCAACAGCTGTTTCTCCTGACTCCATTATCGGCTTGGCTGAGTGTAGATTTGTTTTATATGGGAATATTGTAAACTTTTATGAGAGTAGGGCCAGCCTTATCATGGTGGGTGCCATGTGGGTATCTTATGCTGATGTCCTCTGTAAAAGAAATAGCATATGGACAAGCTTTTACCAACAGCTATTCCTCCTGACTCTTCCATCGTTTTGAATATGCAGAGGAGAGTACAGTGCTGCCAGATGCCTCTAATGGTAGGTCATTTCCCAGGGGATTAGGCATTAATGGGACAGCCCCTTAACCACTAATCACTGGGCTGCACCTATACTGTTACTGTTGTTTCAAATGGGAGCATCTGGGTGTGCCCTGGCAATTAGCACATGGCAGATGCAACTGGAATGCACCATCTAAGGATGTCATTATAATCGACACGCCCAATCCTTCCTTTTCCCAACATCACCTGTCTGGGGAGAATAGGGAGCCTGTCATTAGATAGTTGGACAGTATGATTATGATGGTTATATAGTACCTAAATACAGCCATATAGTGCCGGGGTCAGGAATATCCCCTTCCGTAGTGATAGGTGATGTGCACAAAGTACCCACACCTATGGAAAGGCAACTATAAGAGGTATGATTTACCCTAACAATCCAAATGCTTGAGTTGTCTTCTGCTCTCAAGTTCTATTCAGCCCTTATCACTGCCATTACACCTTCCATAACATTGGGCACACAACCTTGCTAAAGTTCTGAATGGCTGTCACTTTAGTATAACGTGCCAATATACACACGTGGACAAAATTGTTGGTCCCCCTCGTTTAATGAAAGAAAAACCCACAATGGTCACAGAAATAACTTGAATCTGACAAAAGTAATAATATATAAAAATTCTATGAAAATGAACAAATGAAAGTCAGACATTGCTTTTCAACCAGGCTTCAACAGAATTTTTAAAAAAAGAAAACTCATGAAACAGGCCTGGACAGAAATGATGGTTCCCTTAACTTAATATTTTGTTGCACAACCTTTTGAGGCAATCCCTGCAATCAAACGATTCCTGTAACTGTCAATGAGACTTCTGCACCTCTCAGCAGGTATTTTGGCCACTCCTCATGAGGAAACTGCTCCAGTTGTCTCGGGTGTGAAGGGTGCCTTTTCCAGACGGCATGTGTCAGCTCCTTCCAAAGATGCTCAATAGGATTTAGGTCAGGGCTCATAGAAGGCCACTTCAGAATAGTCCAATGTTTTCTTCTTAGCCATTCTTGGATGTTTTTAGCTGTGTGTTTTGGGTCATTATCCTGTTGCAAGACCCATGACCTGCGACTGAGACCAAGCTTTCTGACACTGAGCAGCACATTTCTCTCTAGAATCCCTTGATAGTCTTGAGATTTCATTGTACCCTGCACAGATTCAAGACACCCTGTGCCAGATGCAGCAAAGCAGTCCCAGAACATAACAGAGCCTCCTCCATGTTTCACAGTAGGGACAGTGTTCTTTTCAAGATATGCTTCATTTTTCCTTCTGTGAACATAGAGCTGAGGTGCCTTGCCAGAAATTTCGATTTTTGTCTCATCTGTCCATAGGACATTCTCCCAGAAGCTTTGTGGCTTGTCAACATGTAGTTTGGCAAATTCCAGTCTGTCAGATTCAAGTTATTTCTATGACCATTGTGGTTTTTTCTTTCATTAAACGAGGGGTACCAACAATTTTGTCCACGTGTGTAGCTTCCACCATAACCTTTAAGCAGTTTGAGATGGGCTGGTTGCTAAGGATATAATACCTCACACATCCCTAGCAACCAGTCTAAGAACTTTATGCACATTGCTAGGATATTCCATAACATATTGGTCAGGGTCCAAACTCTTGGTCCACTGCCAATCCTTAAAGTGTAAGTATATTTTTTATTTCTCCTAAATCCATAGTGCAGGCGAAGAGGAACAAACTTTACAATATACTTCACTAAAGCAAAATGCCTATGTCTTTAAGAATTACTCCTGTCTTTACATTATATCTGAGTGATTTTGGTCCCCACTCCATACAAAAGTAGATCAGTTTACAAGGTCTATGGAGAGGGAGGGGGAGGAGGAGAGACACAGAGATATGAGGCCGTCTACAGAATTAAATGAGTCATTTCTGTCAGGAGAAGGCTGGATAGTAATTCCTGATAACCTGGCTGTGTTGTGTGTCTCTCCCCTTTGAGGAGCTCTCGTCTTCCTCGCCTTCCCCTCTCCATAGAGTTCTATTGTATAGATTTGATCAGTGGCAAAAAGAGGGAAATAAGTGAAGATACAGACTATTTTCCTATATAAAGTATTTTACAAAGTTTGTTCCCTTCACCTGCACTATGGATTTAGGAAAAAAAAAAAAAATGTATACTTGCACTTTAAAAGTATAGTATATTATAGAAGTCTCTGCTGCATTTTGTCTGCACAGTGGGGCTCCTGACCACCCAATACAGCTCCATTCAAGTGGATGGGGCGACGCTATAGTTTCCTGCTTAGTGCTGCAGATCTTAACTAGTGCTGCAGCCCTCTTATTCTGAGGATCCTTGGAGGTCCAGGCAGTCAGACCCCCAGCATTTCGGAATATACTAGTGATATTCCATCCTTTGCTTCATTATACACATCTTATTAACTGATAAAACGATTTGTGCGATTATTACATTTGTCAGATTATAGAATAGGAATAAAACTCTATTTCGGTGTCGCTCATCATCGCCTCTAATGTATTGTCTAGCGGTGGACTCTTGTAACTCACTGGTAATAATAACCGAAGAAGCGATAAGCTGTTAAGAAAGTAATTAGACCTTTCAGCAGATGCATTTAGTGATCTTAAGTGATTGCAGAGGGTTTGTAAACTCATAAAGATGAAAAACCATCCTGTGTATGTGAGCGACTGAATCCTATTCTAATAATAGCGGTATCCTAATGAAAACTGCTAGGAGTGAATGGAAGCCTGCCCAGAATACATCACCACAGGAGAACTACGCAAACATATTCACCGTACCCGTGTGATATGAAAAGATGCCTGGTGGGGTTTTCTAGTAAAATAATTGGCTAAAAATATACAAAAATGTAATAGGGACTGTCGAAATTCAACATGTGCCATCCTTTTTCACCTAAGCTTTAGCTCCTTCACCACTTCTGCTGTTGGAAGGTTTTTGGGGGTCCCCCATACCATAAATGGTTGCCTAGCCTGGTGAAATTGGTGGGTTCGATCACTTTTCTTCAGTGACAATGATGTGGTGATTTGTATGGCAGAGTAAACTGAACCATATCAGGTCCTGTAACAAGATACTAGACATCAGAACTGGTCCTCACCTATAGCAGTCACCTTTGCTGGGCACTCTGTTTACTCTTTTTTTTTTGGGTATGATCCCCCCTATTTATGACCCCACACACACAGTATATAACCCCTTTTTTAAAGCCCACCCAAAGTATAGGACCCCGCTTTTTTACTCACCTGTCCATGCCCCTGTCCTGGTCGCTCTCTGCTGCCACCTCCAGGGTGTGCTGTAGCCAACGCTGAAGAACATCGGGTCGTAGTATGTAGCATCCCGGCATTCTTCAGCATTGTGATGTAAGTGTAGCATCATCTAGAGGAGGCAGAGGAGGGCGGCCAAGACAGGAGTGTGGACAGGTGACTAAAAATTATAAAAAAAAAATATATTAAAAAATAATGTGGCCCACCAGTTTATTTCATGAGGCACCTCAGGTCGCCTCATGGAAGGTACACCGCTGCGGCTACCACTTAGTTCGGACAATGTGTGTCACCCAAAATGTCTTAGCGTGTTACCTTTGACTCGTGTGTCATAGGTTTGCCATCACTGGAATAGGTGGTTGATGATAGACAGAAACGATCAGATCTTCCCTAAATCTTTCCCCAAATGCGGACCTTAACACCAAGCACCACTGTCCATCGCTATCCTTGTTGATTACCGTAAACTGCAATATTGACCCCAAAACAGCAACAGGAGGGCACTAGGACCTAGAGATAATAATGCAAACTGAGCGGCGCTGAACAAAGAAGCAAAGTAAGACAGATACAAAGAAGGAGACAACAAACCGCAAACTACAAGAAACGGAAGCAAAGGCTAGACTAGAAATAACCATAAGACAATCTACACTAAAGAGAAGGAAACTAGGTAAGGAGCAATATATTGGAAATATACAAAGATATCTGTGAATAAACACACAGAGCCTACACTATAACCAGCAGAACCCGGGAATATGTAATGAGAGACCAAGCAGGCCAGAGCCTGATCTACAGCAGAATCTTCTACTGACCCACACTAATGGATCGGTGTGAAGAATATCGCCTCGCCCAGCCGCCTGGCACGCCTGCGATCAAACTTCTTTCTTAACCTCCCACTCACACACCGTGAGTAGACCGGGTCATAGGATAAAAACGAAACGAGCGATATAAATTTTATATATTTAATAACCCAAGTGGGTCGGTATGGATTAATAGCATATACAGAAATATACAATATTAATATGATCAAGCATAAACATACAAGCAAAAGAGCGATGATACAATACAAAACAAAAGGGAAATAAAAGTTTAGAAAAGATACCTGAGCACACAACTTTGTCCTAGCTGTCTCTCTTCCATGCTCAGCACCATAGACTTGTAGTCCGTTTCTCTAGGCCACAGCAGAGTTTTGGGCCTAGGGCGCAAGCTTAAGCAAGTTGCATAAAACAATCCTTCTACATGCTGTCCAGAACTAGGCCCTCAAAGCATTCCTCAGTAGGGCAGGCCCTCTCATCTTCTCCCAGATCAGAGCTCCTTACTGCCTCTTTGCTGAATGACCCCAGAATCCAGGTCTGCCCACAGCATATGGCTAGTGCTCCACCCACCCCTTGCACCCAGGCAGCCCCCCTTCTCCCACCTTTGCAGAACCCTCGGAGAGAAGGGTGAAGTTAATGCTTGCTATCCCCCATCCCATCTGGCTAGGGATAATAAAAGTGCCTGGCTATAGCAAGCCATCTCCAATGAACACACATAAAACCAGTGAAGCGTATCGTCCAGCAATGTGGACTCAACTAAAGCACCGCATTCCAAGTGGGGGAAGGACTGACCTAAGCAAGTAAAACACACTTCCAAGAAAGATATAAAACTGAGGGTCGGTTCATCACAATCGGCTTCGAGACTGTTGTATAGAAACTGCCCCAAATAGACAGGAGAATGCCTACTGATAATATAGATAGTTTACTGAGGTCTTTATCCAGGCCATAGCAGAAGTACTTGGTCCCTAATACAAAGCTACTTATTAGACGGTATCTTCAGGAACCACCAACAAATGTGTACATCTATATCTTTGCTTAAAGGGAGTGTGTCATCAGCTGGGACCATCTGAAAGCCATTGGAGTTGCCTTATTTAGTATTCTGGAGATTATGGTCGTAAAGGATGATTGGACAATACGGCCTGTGCTATGGACAATAGATACTGGGTCAATTACTTTTGTGTCCATAGTAAGAAGCCCAATGCTTCAAAGTGATAGAAATCTGTTCCAGTCAATGGAAATGTAGTGGACATTCTGTGATGTCTTAGTAACAGGGGCAGCGATTCACCAGGAGGAAACACTGTTTGATTCAGATGACCCTAACCTATCTATGTGTGGGTCTGGGGTCTGGTGACACGCCCTTTAAAGCGTTCCACCAACAGCATATACACAGGATAGGTGCTAAATGTTAGAGCATGAGGAGACATCCATTCTACTGTATAGGTATCTCCCATAGAGCTGTATGGTGTCATTGTGAGCATACGTAAACACTAATCCACACCATAGATTCTCTGGTGGGGAAGAATTAGGGATTTGCTCGGAAATGATTGTTGGGATCCCAGCTGGACCCCAAAAAATTTTACATATTGGTCCATAAAAAAAAGAATGGGTCCAATATGTTAGATTTGGCCACTAAAGAACCAATACTCACCTGTTAAACACAGCAGATGGTGGTTTCCTTGGCTGCAATGAGACTTCTGAAGGCATTCATTGTCTGCAGCGTTAACATGTGTATAGTCTCAGACTGAGGTTCCTTGGGCCCACAAAATAAAATAATTCTGGGGGCCCAACCAACAACAGTCTTTAGGAAATAGACCATAGTGTACCATTCATATTTGGTTGTCTTCTGCTAGACCAGCATTGTCTGGGCCCACTATAGGATCCCTTGGTACTCCAGTGGGCCAGTCCGACACTATCTATGTATAGACAGCAGGTTATCATTGGAGCCGAGTGAACAAGGAGCGGCAGAGACGTCTGGAGTGGGTGGGGGGATGTAAAAGGTGAGTGGTGGTTCTGTTGCCATTTGACTCCATTTCTTCCCTTTGGCTCCATTTTTACGATCTTGCTTAGAAGAACTGTGGCCACCTCTCTCCTCCAAGTCCTCATAGCAACTCAAGCATGCTTTGTAAGCATAATTTTGGATAGAGGATGTGTCTATTTAATGTCTTTAACAAGAAAAGAGGATAAAAAAGAGTAAAATAGAAGTTGCTGACTTTCCAAATTTAATGTGCCTGTGAGGCCGTCACCGGGCGGGATAGAAAGTCGTAATGAGCAGCGAGTCTATGAAGAAGCTTTAAAATAGTCTTCATAAGACAGACAGAGGACGGTATTACTCACTCAGTCTAATAACGTGACCTCGGCATCGGAGGGATTAATTGGCACAAGGACTGGTTTATTCAATTCTAAGGTTCAGCATTCTCATAATAGAAGTATTAAGTTATGTCCAAGGTTTTACTTTTTACATTTTTTCCTATTAAATTACAAACTTAAAAAAAAGAAAGAGATTAATTGTATTTTGAGAGTGAAAAATTCTTATGATTTGGTTTGGTCTCTAAAGTTTTTGTCGCCAGGTGCTTTGTATAAATTGTGGCATTGCAAATAATGCATTTGGTCACTTGCATGAACCTTGTATGCTGCACCTTGTAGTTTAGAGGGCTCTATATTAGGGGTCATTAAGGCCATGGCTACACTGCAACTTTTTGTACTAATTGACTTTAACTGTTTAGCTGCAGTCCAGTTGATTGCATTGATTGTTTGCAATCCTGAGTGCTGCAGCCGTCGCCACATAGTAAAAATCAGTCGGTAGTTCTACAAAAAGTATCAGTGTAGCCCAGGTCTAATAGTACTCTTGTCTCCAAAGCTCAATGTATGGACCTCTCTCTGGTTATAGATAACAAGTCTACCTACATATGAGTGAATGAGTCCTCAAAATAGAAGTACAACTTTACAGCCCCCTGCTGGTGATGGTTCACAGACACAACCCCCTCCCTTCACATACCCTTGGTTTATTTTCCCCTTCATTGTTGGCTACTTTGGCCATCTTTGGATCATAGTCCATGTTCTGAGAATTATGCATGATCTATTATCTCTGGGTCATGGTCCAAATTCTCAAGAAAAACTGCAGAGTTTGGAAGGTTTCTATCTGGTTTGTAGATCATGGTGCAAGATCTAAGTAACAGCAATTTTTAGGTCACAGTCCGCATTCCTACGAATAGTTGCAATCTCTGATTTTTTGGGTCATGGTTCTTAAGATATACTGAAAATCCTGGGTGAGGATCTATGGTCTTCAAGAAGATATTTCCTCTGAACTTTGGGTTTGGGTACAACTTCTGTTTTTGTTCCATGGTCCTACTTTTAATGAATAGCTTCAGTCTCTGATCTTTGGGTGTTGGTTCAAGTTCTTCTGAGTAGCTGCAGTTAGAGATGAGCAAAGTTTTCAAAAATTCGATTCTGCAACTTCGTTGAATTTTCTGATACGATTCTCTTCGATCCGAATTAATTTGTGGCGAATAAACAGCTATTTCCTGTCTGCAGAGAGCCAAGGTGGGCGTCAAAATGCCGGAAACCCTTGGATGCCACGGTCATGTCTCTCTCTCTCTTCAGCACGGACAAGTTTTATTCATGTGGAAGGATCTGCTAACAAGGAAAGACACGCCTACCCAATCACATCACTAGAGAATATCTTGTGACCGTCTGATGTCACAAAGTACTTACTCAATATTCGTTACCGCGAAGCATCAGGAAATCTGGATTCCATGCGAACCGAAGATTTCCTGAAATTCGGATCGAATTCCACTTCTGCAGCTTCAATTCGCTCATCTCTAGCTGCAGTATTTGGGTCATAGCCCAAGGTCTCATGAATATCTATAATGTCAGGGTCACGAGCCAAGTTCTTCAGATAGATACTACTGCTGATCAACAATCTATAATTGGCTGAAATCTTTTGGTCATGGTCCAGGTTATCATGAACTGCTATAATCTCTGATTTGTAGGATATGGTTTAACCACAATCTCTGGCTCTTTGGCCTTCAAATTTTTGGTATTGTCAATGGATATGTATTCCATTGCATTAAAATATACATGTACAGGGGCCGATTTATTAAGACCTGCCATTCGCCAGTATGGACATTTGTGCCATTTAGGAGGTGGTGTAGATAACTCATACTAGAAAACTAGTGTCCCTGGCCCTTCCCACTCCACCCACATTCACAGAAAGTGGCTAGCAAGGCTCAGAACGGGGTATATGGTGTATATTTGGTGCAAGAATGAGCCTTTCGCCAATGGTGTGCCACAATATTACATCTTTATGCCCGAAATCCATTGTGTTTCTTGGGAATACATTGTATTGGTTCTTCTCAAGAAGAACTGGTTGAGAACTTCCCCTGAAGGCACACGTTACATCACTGTATATCAGAATATTTTTGCGAACCATGTGCTATATCTCATCAGAGTTTTTCTGTCTTCTATGTATTTGCCTCCAGAGCATTGTAGATATTTTTGACCAGGTGTTTAGCACTTCCTGCAGGTCTGCAGTGTAAGTGACGGGTGACAACCCCTCCGAGTCTCTGCTCTCTCTCCTGCTGGTATTCTTTTTGCTCCGTGTAAATCTGTCATGGTTTGAAGGTCATTCCTTGTACCTGGATGAGTCCACGCCATAGAGGTGCCAAATCATCTTTAATTAAGACCGGTGCCTGGCAGATGGTGCCGCGGATCTTTCATTGTGCTTGGTAGCTTAATATAGCGGAAATACTATGTTACCTTAGGCCTTGTTAATTTAATTATTCGGCGGCCCGAGTTATTAAAGGTTTTAGCTAAGTGATTTTCTAAACCTGAGCAATTAAAATTTGCTAACTAAACGTGATGATTCTCATTATAATGTATAATTATCCTCATTATATTTATGTGGTGCACATAATGGAGGATGAAAAAAATCGCCTTCCCTCTTCTATCAAGAGAACGCCGGCCGTGTACCGCTGCGAATCACATGGAAGTCCAGTACAGTGCAAGTGAACTCTGGAGGTGGCCATACTTACTGTCACAAGGACAGGTTACACCGGTGACCAGCAGGGTGCAGGCAATGTTATACGAGGGAGGGTCACATCAGGGCAAAATACTGAAGAAGATCCACTCACATGCCTATTAGCCATGATGGGATGCCATGCTAGTATTGGAATCACAGACCAATAAGGCTGTGTTCACACCTGTGTTGTGGTTTCTGTAATGAAAACTATGATGGCAATGCTGAATCCATTGCATGACGCTAAGTGAGCTAGACGGACCTCGTGACTTATAATAAGGTCTGTCAGGTTCCATTGTTGTCTGTCCTCTCTACAGGAAGAATAGGGCTGCGTGCTGCAGCATCCTACCTGTCAAATGTGATGGAATCTGCTATAGAGGCTGCAGTGCAGATATGGACATAACATAAGCCTTCTATACAGTGCTGGCTTAGGTATAATATACCCTGCTGACTTGTAGCCTATTGACCACACCTATACTATCTATCTCGTATCTCTCTATATTTAATATCTTCATTTCTCATATCTATCCATGTATTTCATTCTATCTATCTATCTATCTATCTATCTATCTATCTATCTATCTATCGCTCGCTTCATACCTCTTGTCACGTACAGACCGTCCTAGCACATGACGTGGGTGCGGCTGTCAGGGGTTAATTCACTTTGCTCACTCACCCTTCACTCAGGCTGCAAATTAAGCATAAATCACACCCCAACACAGTCCATGCACCGCAGATATACGCTGCCACCACTACTCATTTTGATTGGTTTAGTAGGAACCCCACGCACATATGCACATGTCTCAGACATAAACACACTTTATAAAGGTAAAGGGTTCAATATCAAAGGGTTCAGTGCTTATATATAGAAGAGACAAACAAAGGTGACAAAATGAGCAAAACAGATTGTAAAATATCGACCTACCTATCTACTTAAATATCTATCTGTGTCATAAAATCCAAAAAAAGGGCGACACACGAATGGTAGATTGTGAAAAAGTAAATGCTTTATTAGAGCATTCAATTTTTTTTTTCAAAATTTACCTTTTGCAGTACTTCCTCTTTTTTAATTTTAATGTAGCTGTGGGGTCTTGGATTGGACCCTGGATCATACACCGGCATACTGGGTGGGTGCTGCAGGGATTTTTGGACTATCTATCTGGATCATGTTTATCTAGCTATCAATTTATTGATATATGTATTCTATCTATCTATCTCATATCTATCTCATATCTATCTATCTCTTCTATCTATCTCATATCTATCTATCTATCTATCTATCTATCTATCTATCTATCTATCTCTTCTATCTATCTATCTATCTATCTATCTATCTATGTATCTATCCCATATCTATCTATCTATCTATCTATCTATCTCCTATCTATCATCTATCTATCTATCTATCTCATATCTATCTATCTATCTATCTATCTATCTATCTCATATCTACCTATCTATCGACGATCCTATCTACCTATCTCTATCTATCTATCTATCTCATATCTATCTATCTATCTATCTATCTATCTATCTTATATCTATCCCATATCTATCTATCTATATATCTCATATCTATCTATCTATCTATCTATCTATCTATCTATCTATCTATCTATCTATCCTATCTATCTATCTATCTATCTATCTGTCTATCTATATATCTATCTATCTATCTATCTATCTCCTATCTATCTCATATCTACCTATCTATCGATCTATCTATCTATCTATCTATCTCTTCTATCTATCTATCTATCGATCGATCGATCTCATATCTACCTATCTATCGATCAATCTCATATCTACCTATCTCTCTATCTTTCTTTCTTTCCATTATAACAGGGCATTGCTGTTACGTGTGGTTCTATTCCTTCTATCATGGTAACCCACAGAAGCAGTGGAGTGACCTCTCCAGCTCTGCTTCATCTCTATGCTGATATATATTATATTATTTTATCTTTCCTAGTCTACATACATATCAGTAATATAGAGGCCACTGCCGTGCCTGTCAGTCATAGCTACTTATGAGTACTCAGTACAACTTTGAACTTCTAAAGTGTGCCGTCGCCCTAAGTACTGTGTTTTGCAATAAGGCTATGTGCGATTATTAGCGCAGCTGGCAAAGTATTTTCATCTTACTGTAAGAAGTAAATTACTGCTCAACAAATATTTTCTTGCTTACGTCGCCTTTTTTCCCCTTTAAATTGGATGAAATAGTGGCAGAGTGCTTTTTCTGTTTCAATTTGCAAATGCTTTTAAGTCGCCCGTATTTTCCATCCATTAAAAGCTTTGTGAAATTATCACTGCCGCACGCCGCTGTGCACTAACCAGGTCTCTGTTCTGCCCACAGCTTTACAGCAAACTGCAATGTGATGATGCTGCTCTGCTGGAGCACGTCGAGCAGATACTGGCCGACCTGGGGGGAGAGGAGGCGGCTGGAGACTCTGACCCTGAAGACGCTCCTCTTGAGAATATCGAGGATGACTTTGTGCAAAGTAGCGAGGATGAAGCCATGGAGGCCTGAAGTCTACGTTATTTTTTATATCTATATCTAGAAAAAAAAAATTGTCAACATAGTTACCTTAAAAACAAACATAAAGGATGGTATGGGTTGCAAATGGGAGGGGGGTGGGGGTTGTTTTTTTGTATTTTTCTTCTGAGGGTACCAAAGTGTTTGCAGTATATGAGCAATATATACACCAACTCTTCCACATTGCTGATTTCTACAGGGCTAAGAAGATTCAAGTGGTCACATAATTCATTGCAGCAAATGTTAGAGGAGGTTTCACCAACATCAGCTCTTTCTATTGTTTAATAGTCGCCCCTCCACTGATTCCAGCACAGTTGGAATTTTTTCTCTAGCCCCAACGTTCTCGAGCAATTGGTGCTGTTAGCTTCAGCACAATTAAGCTCTCTACTGTATGGTGGGCGGTCCTAGGCTGGAGCAGGTAGTCTGGGACCAGCCCAACTGACAGTAGAGAGCCTAATTAGCATATTTGGTGCTGAAACTAAAGCACCAATTGCTCAGGAATGGTAGGGGCTAGAGAAAAAATTCCAACTGCGTTGGAATCAGTGGAAAAGCGCCTATTAAATGTAGGTGATGAAACATCCTCTTAAACTGTGTCAAGTCATACACTCTGTTCTCACTAGCATCATGGTGTCCGTTTCTACAGGATTCGTCATTACCCATTAGGATCTGTCATTGTCTCATTGACTTGTAATACATTAGTATTCTATCCATTCTATTTTTTTTAATTTTTATTATTCTGTGAAAAAGCAACAGCAATTTGCCAAAGAAGGCTAAAAGTGAGCAGAGCCTTAGATCTGCACTGGTTTTTAGATTATAGGGGTAAACAAGAATTAAAATACAAAGTGCAGTATATTGGGAGGCTATATAGTCCATTCCACAGAATGTCACATCTAGGGACACCCAAAACCCCTGCATAAATAAAAGTATAAAACAGTCTGCAGGCACCACTAGAGGGAGCATAGGAGCTTACTGGTTGTCACTCAGTATACAACAAATTCTTAAGCTCCCTCTAGTGGCGGCTGCAGGTAGTATGTTATCTTATAAATGTATGACTATTCCTAGTTTGGGGGTTCTCTATCAGAAAAAGTGTCCCAACCGTGATAAAAATATGGTAAGTGGATTATGTGTGCAGAGTCATGAACCGAAAAACAAAGTAGTAATAAAAGATGGAGACCCACACAAAAATGGTTACCCCTTTAAGCATATTTCTGTTATCTTGTCTCCACTGCCTATAAGGGACAAGACCAGATCTATTTTTAGGACTTCTCAGCCTTAATGAGGAGACACTGATATTGAGCTCTACTACTTCTTCTCGGGTCAGTGATGACATGTCCGTTGGTCACATGGTCATGCTACAGTATATGAATTGGGCTGAGCTGCAATACCAAGCACAGCCACTATGCAATGTACGGAGCTATACTTGCTAAATAGGAAAAGGATAAAGTATTTAAAACATACTGGGATGTACGAAACATGTTTCTGCCCCCATCTCTGACATCCGCCACTGACTATGCTACGCCTTCCATATCCAGATACAGCAGGACAAAGCTAAAATATAACAGAGGGCCCTGAGTGTTCTGTACAGAGTGCATGGAGAGGGTGGGCAGGACAGGAAGTCTGTGAGAGGCAGATTCAGCCAATACCTGCAGAGCAGGAAGTGATGTCAGAAAAGGGGGCGGTGTTTTGGCAACTTTCCCTGTACAGCCCTAAAACTTCAGCAATAGTTGTTACATCCTGTGGTGTTAAAGGGAGTCTGTCACCAGAACCCAACATATCACTCTGGTCCTGCCGATAGATAGGTTAGGGTCACCTCAATCAAATGTTCCCAAATTTTCCCTTGTGAATCGCTGCCTCTGTTTCTGAGAGATCGCTGTTTTTGCCAATATGCAAATGATATCTTGGGAGCAACGAGGGCATTGTCATTGCTCCAAACAGGTAAACTGTAACACCCTCCTTGCTCCAAAAACGGTATTTTTTTGTCACAAGTTAACCCATTCTGTGTGTCATGTAAAGATCCTGAGTGGCGTGTGTCTGCACATATTACCACCGCTATACATTGCGTTTCCCAATAATAATTGATGTAGTTTTTCTTGTATTTTATATGAAAGTTTAATACAGACTGGAAATGAATGAGGTCCAATGTCCCTGATTTTTTTCTTGATAATAAACTGAATATTAATAAAAATGTCTTGCATGTTTCTTAAAACCAGTCAGATAATGAAGGACGAGGTATCATCATGTAGCGGTATAAATAGATCCTTTACTAAGTGCGGGGATATTTTTAATTATTGGCCTCCCACACAGTGTAA